>JAWDJN010000029.1:19672-619672 GCA_037788925.1 Mytilus galloprovincialis | reverse complement strand
ATTAAATTCATTTCATGTCAATTCTTATTGTCCAATCAAATCCCAGTATATGTAAAAACTGACTGAAACTCCGCCTACCTATTGTTTGCAAACAACCAAGCAAACACAGGAAGAAAGTTGATCAATGTTTTGTTTTGCAATTTATAATTACATTAGATGTATGATTCATTATAATACGTTATTATTTTTGGCAATCTCGCGTTATTCCTTAATCAATTCATTACACAATATGATTTACCATCCATGATGACACGAGGTCCCACAATTAACAGATAAATTAAATAAAAGCATGATAAAAATGAAGTTGCAAAAAGAAGCATTCAATTCTTAATTAGTAACGTAAAACTTAACAGGATTTTGCCGTGCACTTTTTTCATTCCGCCAGAAGGTGCCAAAATAAACCGTGTTGGGAAAGAGGTTTGAGATGCACATGTGGCATGTTTGTCTGTACTCAGAGTGAAAATTGAGGTGAAAACACAGTAATTTTAGCCAACGGGTCCACATGAACATTAAGGAACACCATTTGTATGTGCATGGCTTTAGTATATCAGCGACTCGATTTAGCATGTAATATTTGCCGCTGAACAAAAAGCAGATATGTCAATGTATCTGTAAATTCTTAAACTTAATATTAATTATAATGACATTTTCTGAAAAAAATTATCGCACTATATTTTCCCCTGTTTGCAGTTGGATCCCTTTATCTTAAAACTCGAGAAAAAAACTCTTATTATGGTAACAGCATGTCTCATTTATTATTACATCAACCTACTTCTGTCAGATTTCTGAAGATATGGTATGATTGCCAATGAGACAACTCTCCACAATTTACCAAATGACACAGAAGTAAACAACTATATGTCATCGTACCGCCTTCAACTATGAACAAAGCCCATACCGAATAGTCAGCTATAAAAGGCCCCTTGATGACAAATGTCAAACAATTCAAGCGAGAAAACTGACGGTCTAATTAATATACAAAAAATGAACGAAAACAAACCACTGAATAAATTGCGAGTATAAGTTCATTTTAAAAATGGTTTATTGTAAAAAATTGAAAAACAATTCAAAATTCAAAAACTTCTATACTAATCTTTTTGGATATTTGATGAGGATTTTAATTTTCGTTTTCGCTGTTGGTGTTAAAATAAATAAACACCAGAATTAAATTTGATACTGTACACTCAGTTACACCTTTAAACTCATCTTGTTGTGTAAATATCTATTGTCATGTATTAGCAATGTCTATCAAAAAATCAAAACAATACACTAAGGTTGTTACCTGAGAGGACCATCTCAAAGATGTAACCCAGCCAACTGTGAAATGTTTACATGTAATCTGAGAGAAACTATATCAAAGATTTAACCCGTCCAACTTTGTGAAATGTTTACACATTCTACAGGATCAGAAAAAAAAATGCCAATCAAAATTCAAAAAAATAAATTATCTTTCTGAAACACAAAATGCATTTAACTTTTAACTTGTCTAGTGGATGCCAGGCATTACAACTTTTTTTCAACTGGACAGGCAAGTCTGTACTCTTGATTTTTTTTTTGAAAGTTCAATGCATTAAAAATAATCTAATTAACAATCTTATGGAAAGGCTAACTGCAAATGTTCGAATTCAAGAGTTTGTAAAATAAAACACCACAAAGATATGAATTTCCAAAAACCGGTTATTCAAACACACGTATCTACTCAATTGTTATGACTCGAAAGAAAGATATACAATGTATTGACCCATATATGTGTTTTAGTATTGTGAGTTTAAAATGTTGTGTATCATCCTGTAGCCTATAAAGCTGTATCAAATATTTGTGCTAGTGCTTTTCTATACGTTGTTTTCCTTTTCAAAGCAATTTAGAATGAAATTCAAAACAGTGTAGCTGTGGCCATTGATTGACACATTAAATTCATCCATTGACTGGGACAATTTAGGTGAACGTTTGTATGTAACGACCACTGCTCACTATGTACTTTTTAAAGACACTTAAACTATGGGGTCACCAAAGGTTCTCAACACCTTAATAAAGTAATTCGAAAAATTAATCAGAAATAACACGATGTTTTGATTTATATCAATTATATAAATCAAAACATAAAGGTTATTCCTGATTAATTTTTCGAATTATTTTATAATTAAAGGCGTTAAGAAACTTTTGGTGACCCCACAGTTTAAATGTCTATCGTATGTACGTCGTGAACAGTGGTCGTTACAGACAAACGTTCACGTAAATTATCCCAGTCAATGGATGAATTTAATGTGTCAATCAATGGCCATAGCCACACTGTTTTGAATTTCATTCTATGTGTTCTTTTCCCCCATTACAGTTTTGTTCTTCAAGTTATTCAGCACACAATTTCACAGCCTGGTTAAAAGTGATATTGGCCCGGTTATACTAATATTGGACTGGTAAATTGCATAGCCTATAGGTTACTGGTATCATTATACGTGATGCTTTTCATATCGGCAAGATATGCGTGTTGGGCATATGACTAGGGCAATATGAAAAAAACCACGTAATAGGCGGATTGATAATTTCAGATAAGGGAGTTCAGTTACCGCTCCCCCTTTTGGGCCCCTCTAAATCCACTTTTGATTCCTGGACGACTATAGTAAATATTTTTTTTTTTAAATGCATATTTAATGTGCAAGAAGGTTTTATTAACCCATTTGATTGTGCATGTTATACTTTATTAACTTTAATTTCTTGCTTTGCAGATAGATGTTGCATCGCTGAGTATTATGAAAAATATTTAGCTGCTCTTGGCAACCGTGGCCCGTTTTATCGAAGGCCCCTAGCCGGATCTTCAATTCGTTATGGGGAACAAGCTGTCGGCATTAATAAGCTGAAAGGATTCATGAGAGAAATAACTTCAAAAGCTGGCCTACAGGGGAATTTCACAAACCACTCGGGCAAAAGAAGTTGCGCAACTCAGTTATACACCGCTGGTATCCCGGAACAGGAGATTATGTCCCGAACGGGACATAGGACCGAGACGGCTGTTCGAAAATACAAAAGGTCTTCTAATGAAATTCTCCATGAAGTTTCAGATGTGTATGAAAAAGGAAAAACCGGGAAATGCTCTACTGGAAAATGACATGGAAGTTGATTCCCCAAATAAATCAACAGAACTACTCACCAGGAGTCCTTTTCCAAAGCCAATGCAAGATATATCTAACTTGCCCGACCAGAAACCGTCAGTGTTCAACAATTGCACTTTTAATTTTTGAATCTTTTCATCAGACTGGGTCTTTACCGATTTGCAATTCTGACTTGATTGATACTATTCGTTTGAACATGTACGTGGAAAGGAATTCCAATTGTAAAAAGACAATTTTTGCACTTGTTTGTTTGGGGGACTTCTATTTGTAGTATATATGTAATAAAATTGTAGTTTGAAATAATCAACCTTTTTTGTTACAACTTAAGGAAAAGGGGGAGGTTATATCAAATTTCCCAACGAATTATAATTTAGAAGATTTCTTAGATTCTTGGTAATAATTCATCACTAATATTTTTTTTACTATAAATATTGGAAGATGTGGTATGAGTGCCAATGAGACAACTCTCCACCCAAGTCACAATTTATGAATATATAGGTCAATGTGTGGTCATTAATATATAATAGACAAAAGGAAAAGCAAGCATCAGTGAATTTGTGTGCTCGGGTGCATAGATTTACCATCAATTATCCAACTGAAAGGTAGATGTGCTAAAAGATTGACACATTTTCATTCATGTGACCTTAATACTGCTAAAAATAAACCGTGCATTAACAGTACTCCAGTTAGAGCACGTATAGATAGATCACAGTTGCACTATAATAGCATCATATAAGCTCCGCCCCACCGACGTTTATCCTGAAATAATTACATTAGATGTATGTTTCATTACAATACGTTATTCTGATTGGCTAATTAAGCAGTTGTATCACTCAATAAAACTTCTCATTCATGATGACACGAGGTCCCACAATAAAGTGCACATGTAAATGAAATAAAAACTTGATAAAAGGCGTGTTTTCATGATCCTATAGGTAAAAATGTAATTATAAGTATTGAATGCTTTTTTTTGTAATTTTATAGGGTTGTAAAAGCGTTGACCGTGCGCACATTTTAAGTATGAAGCGCTTCCGCGCTTCATACAAAATGTACTTCGGTCAACGCTTTTACACCCCAATAAATTTACAAAAAAGAGCATTCAATTCTTAAATAATGAACACCTATCATCAAAAGAAAATACACCTTGTTGTGATACAAGGCGTATTAAAACCTGAACGCATTAGAAAGGAATATCCCACTTTAGTGTTGTCGGTAAAATAGGATACTAAATTTTGCAAATCTTTATAAAAGATATTATTTTTTTGACGGTATATAAGTCAGATAATGCATATTTTAAGGTTTTTCTTGTCGTAGAACACATCTCGGGTGTCAGGATTGCTCAAAGAATGTGATCAATCCTGACACCCCTCGGTGTGTTCTATGACAAGAAAAACCTTAAAATATGCATTATCTATAACGTAACTACTAAGCATTATAACAATGTATTTATAAAGCTTGGTGTCAAACACTTTTATGAATGTTCTCTCTATATCATGTATATTATATTAGGTATTAATTGTTGTTAGGGAAGTTCTCAATGGAACTTTTGTAATACATTTAATAGATTAGGATAGAAAAGTTCTTTGGAAAAAATATTATGGAGGATTTATATTGTGTCACGAAACAAGGGCGAGCAGACCCGATACCAGGAAGAACCATATATGGAACTTCGTAAATAATCGTAAATAATCAATCGGCAATCATCGTGTGAATCCCCTACTCTGTCCTGGCTACTGATTAGCTATGATTGGGCCAGGTATCCAGGCTACTCTCTATGAAGGTAGGGAATCCCGAGTTTTGACGAATGCGTAAATAGTAAACACATCATATAGACTCATTCAATGGATTGGTTAATCATCCAAAATAATCCAGGTAAAATAACCACATAATTAAGGTAGGTAAAATTTTGGATAAAAATATATAAACTTGTCTTGTTATCATTGGTATGTTGGTAAATTAGATGACCACATTTATTTAAGTTCTTGTAATATTACCCAGGTGAGTAATAAATTACCACAAAAATTTACTTATGACTAAATTTGTAAACAACGTAAACAAAGGTTTGCTGTTGACAGTCCTTTGATTGCCATATAATCAACAACTACATCTTTGTCCACAGACAAAATTCATGACATTATAATATTGCAAACATTTGCTTTTTAAACAACTAACTGTTTTAAAACCCATAATAAAAATATAGTTCTTTTGAAGAAGTTAATTATTCCATTTTCTATAAATCTGTGCCATTTTACCTAAAAAGACCTAAATGAGGGATTGTTAGTCATTTGGAGAATAGATTCCCATTTGACTCACAGGCACATTGGTATATATATGATAAAGATTTTATTTATTATTATTATAAAAATATTCAATTTTCTATATTTATAATGCATAGTGATACATGACCATGATGACATAAATATATATCTATCACTTCTGTGTTTGTCTCACCTAGTTTTGAGTGATATAAACGACTGGATAGTAAAATTTGGTATTTTCTCTGAGTCTTTTATATCACTCGAAACTAGGTGGGACATGCACAGAAGTGATAGATATATGTAAGTTATAAATATAGAAAATTGAATATTTTAATCAACCAATTTTTTTTTTAAAAACCTGTATATATATATATATATATATATACCCACTTTTGTTTCTTAGTCTATGGATAGTAAAATTTGGTATTTACTCTGAGTCATTTATAAATATCACTCGAAGCTAGGCGAGACATGCACAAAAGTGATAGATATGTTTTATAAATATAAAATATTTCAATCAAAAAAAAAAAAAAAATCTATATCATATACCAGTCAGGGGAGTTACTTGTACAAGTGATTTTTAAAATCACTTTCTCAAGTGATATTTTCAACATAATAAGAGTTAATTCCCTTTCATTACTTTTTAAAAATCACTTCTACCAGTGATTAGAAATATTTTTTAAAATCACTCATTCAAGTGATTATTATTGTTTGGAAAATCTCTAATAAGAAACCAGGATTATCCCTCTCTTTCAGAGGACAACATCACAACAGGGGTCTTCTTGACATTAAGATAACTATAAAAAAGGTAAAAATAAATAAAAAAACTAACTTGTAAGCCCTGAGTAAAATTTATTTTCTGAGCAAAAAATAGCATTAGCAGTAGTACATGAATTACATGTTTTCATAAAGCAGAGGTTTCAAACCACCAAAACTTAAAATATAAAAAACAATTATTGCTGAGTTTGGCGGTAATATAAGCATTGTCTATATGTTGATAACATTTGGTTGAGGCAAATTTAAGTCAGAGAACAGAAACCAATTTTTGGACGAACAGACAGCATGGACAAGGGTGAAATTTAATGGCCCTACACTACAAATGGGCATAAAAAGGAACAGTAAGAACAATAATTATTAATAAACTTAAAATGCTTTGACCAAAAACAAACACAAACATTTTAACATACATTTGTCATGTTTGTAGAAAACTAAAGACCTGAGCAGTGATAAATAAGATTTTGCAGGTCATAATTATAATTTCTAGTGAAGTAAATTTATGGAATATAATCATTCATAGTATTGATCACTCTTATAAATGAAAATAAAACACTTCAAAGGGTGTCTTTCATCACATACATTTTGAAATAATGTATATCACTGGTACACATGATTTTAAATCACAGCACAGAGTTTTTTCATTCAATTAGAACGTAAATCACTTGTGGAAATGATTTAAAATCACTTTTGCAAATGATTTTAAATCACTTGTGCAAATGATTTAAAATCACTTGAGCAAATGATTAAAAATCACTGCACAGAGTGAATTAAAATTGGTGTTTATTTCTGATACCAGCAGTATTTTCAATTACTTTCTAGATGGTGAAAAACAGATATAATTTTTGTTTTAATTCAAATTTAAAAAAAATAACTTTATATTTATCAATCATTTCAAATGTTTGTAAATCGTATAAGTTCAGAGGGCTGAAACAAAATGTATGGATTACAATAATTGAATCTTGGTAAAAAAGAGGCTCTTGACTACTGAATCTTGTTATTTTTTGCTTAAATCTTTCTTCAATGATTATTTTTGCTTTTCTATATATATTTATAATGAGTGGCTTAAAAATACCATTTAAATGTTCTTTAATGAATTGGTAGCCATGTTTGTTGATGGATCAAAACTTCAGTCACCTAAAAAGGGGGGATGAATCGAGTGACTTTAATTTACTGTTCCTTCAGAGTGATTTCAATAGAACACTGGTTAAGAAGTGATTTCTGATTGAAAACCCCTCCCTGTTAGACATCCAATATCAGAATATTAATCTTTTTATTTAATGACCAGGACTAATCATTGATTCAACTCCATTGCAGGTTGTCAAATTTTGCAGATCTAGATCATTTCAATCTTTTTGTCAGAATATAACTATTTCAACAAATTCAAATTCAGATAACTTTTTTGTTGTAATCTGGTTCAGCAAGGGGTCCTGCTGTCCAGCACAAGATCATTTATGAAGGAAATCAGATCAAATCTATATTTTTTATGCCCCACTTACGATAGTAGAGGGGCATTATGTTTTCTGGTCTGTGCATTCGTCCGTCTGTCTGTACCATGAATAAATGCATTGCATTTTTGTCAGGAACTACTTGCCAAGGATTTCAAAATTTGGTGTTAGGATTTATATAAGTCAGCTACTTGTATACCCAGTGATGTGTTTTCCAAATTCATCATTATGAATTCAGGGAAAGAAGAAGTCATTATCATCACTGTAAAAGTGTTTGGATTTGCTGGTATATATCACCATTATCACTGACAAAGTCAATTGGCTATAAATACCTTGTGTGCTATAAATGGTAAGGAACATGTGTACTAAGTTTTAAGTTGATTAGACTTCAGCTTCATCAAAAACTACCTTGACCAAAAACTTTAACCTAAAGTGGGATGAACGGATGCAAAGACGAATGGAGGAACAGACGGACTGACGGATGGACAGACAGAGGTAAAACAGTTTACCCCCCCTCCAAGTTTTTAAAGCAAGATTCAACGCTATAGCTAGGGTTAAGAATAATAAAAATCTCTTGTAATCGTAATGGTTTAATCATTGTACAGTATGTGACCTTCATTATGGTCAAATCCTATGTTTTTGTACTGCTATGCATGCTTTTTCAATAAAAGTTTGACATCACAATGCATTTTTTATAGTTAGGAAAACCCATGCATGAGACCAGTATAAATAATAATGAAAATCACTTGTATAAATTATTTCAAATCATTGCATAAAAAAAAAAATTATCACTTGTACAAATGATTTTAAATCATTGCACAGAGTGATTTACATGAATTAATATAAATCACTTGTACAGCTGATTTCAAATCACTGCATAGTGATTTTCAGTAATAGTTATGGTCAGATCATATGTTAACAGTTTTCTTACTTATGAATTCGTACAGTGCATGCTTTTGCTATGGAAATTGTGATGTCAAAATACATTCATTAAAAATAGTAAGAAAACCCATAAGAACAGGATAAATAATAGTGTTTATCACTTGTACAAATGATTTTAAATCACTGTACAGAGTGATTTCTGTGATGGTACAAATGATCTTGCTGCACAGTGATTTTTAATAATTTGATATAACATGCATAAATCAGGATGTTAGATCAATAAAAACAAAAATGCAGATTCCCATTGATGTACAAGATCGTCAACAACAAAGAAGTGTACCTCCTATTAGACCAACTAGAGTATCTAGCAGGGATGGATCTAGCCATTTTAAATTGGGAATCCAACTATGTCCCCATTCAAATGCATTGATTGGCCAAAAAGGGGGGTCCCATCCCCGGAGGTTGCCACAGCACAGTCATCAGTGGAGGATCCAGAACTTTCATAAAAGGGGGGGGGGGGGGCTCCAGTCATGCGTCAGTGATCCCCTATATAATCAACCAAATTTTTCCCACAAATCATTTGCAAATCAGGCCCTACCCTGGATCCACCTATGGTCATTTGAGACATTCAAAACACAAATGACCAATCTCACAAAATATAAATGAACATTTGTTTTTATCCTGTATTAACCAAACAGAACCAAGTTGCCAGTATATATAGAAAGTTGAATGTGGACAGTATACACAGAAAAACATGTAAATTATTTGTTTACCATCTTTGATAAAATCAATTACAAACGAAAGTGAACCAACGCCTGGTGAGTCTGTAGTACGGTAGAGTCCATCTTTGATAAAAGAACATTATCTTGGCATGTAAGTTGTTATGGAGTTTGTTCATAAAGATCTGCTTTATTAAGTCTGAATTTATCAAATAAAGATTTAATATTTTTGTTTGCAGTGTGAAGAAATTATGAAATTATAATAAATCAAGAAGGCACACAATGATTTCATATTTATATTATTGTGCCAAAAATTTCTGACATTCTGATTTACATGATTTTGTTTAAAACTTTCTAAGTAGTCCGGAGTTATTCCCCTTTAAGTTAATTTCATTCCCAAAAATCACTTGCTGAAATGATCTTTTGTATCTGAATAAAAATATCACTCATTGAAGTGATTTAAAATCTTCAGAAGGTCCAATTTTCAAACCACGCAAGTACTTATATTTCTATCGAGAGTACATATTTTTTTCAACGTCAAAATGTAGTTTAAATGTTGAAGTTTATTGGAAAAATATTCACAGTACCAGCAAAAATCTTATAAAATCCCCAGACTATAAATATTTCAAGGCTATTTTTAGTCATTTTCAAGTAATTTTTGCAAATTCCTTTATTTTGTCAAAGTTTACAGTGTTTCCCACCATATCTTTGGAAAACCATGTAGTTTAGGAACAATCTCACAAAATTACAACGAGCTACAAATTGGGGGAAATTCAAATTTTCAAGTTTTTATACCTATAGCTATGTTTCTAAGCAAAAATAAAAAATCACTCAAATAAGTGATTTTAAAAATCACTTGTACAAGTAACTCCCCTGACTGTATACCCAAGCATCTGTTTCTTCGTATGGATATACAAATTTGGTATTTTCTCTGAGTCGTTTATATCACTCGAAACTAGGTGAGACATGCACAGAAGTGATAGATAAAGAATAATACATGGCAAAATCCGTATCATATGTCGTATCATCCCGAGACATCAATATCAGCCCAAGGGCTTTTAGGCCCGAGGGATGATATTGGTCGAGGGTGATACGGCATGTGATACGGATTTTGCCATGTATTATACGCTTTATCATATATTTCAACAGAAGAGTATTATATTATATGAACTGTTTTCTGATCCATAGCACTGGGTTAATTACCTTCAGTTCTACTTTTGTCTTGTTTCAAAGGCCTTAAAAGAACTGCTCAATTACTTATCCGAAGCACCTGGGTTACCTTACAATTTGCGTGCTGTTGTTTTAAAAATATTTTGTTTGTTATTGTATTAATTTGTGTGTTTTGTATGTTTCATAGTTGCATTTAGTGTGACAAAAAATATGAAAACTTGACGTTCGTGACGTCACATACAATATGAAAACTCAACGTTCGTGACGTCACATACCAAACAATGACGTCATTCAAAAAAATTACCTATTTTGAGGAAAATTTTTCTTAAGCAAAAAAAAAACCAAAACTGACTTTATGTAAAAAAAAAGTAGGGGTGTGATAAAGGGTATGCGATAAAGGGTAGGGGTGTGATAAAGGGTATGCGATAAAGGGTGCGCATCAAAGTTGCGCGATATGGATTAAACAGCAGGCTATTTATCACATATATGCAAAACTACTGTATTTACTACTAAACATATGATAAAGAATAATACGTGGCAAAATCCGTATCATATGCTGTATCATCCCGAGATACCAATATCAGCCAAAGGGCCATGTTCTATACGCTTTATCATATATTTCAACAGGAGAGTATATATATGAACTTCTTTCTGATTCCTATAACACCTGGGTTTCACCTTCATTTCTTCTTTTGTCTTGTTTTAAAGAGCTTTTAAAGAACCGCTCGATTACTCATCGGAAGCACATGGGTAATCTTACAATTTGCATGCTGTTGTTTAAAAAAAACCCATTTTTGTTTGTTTTGTATGGTATTTCATTGAGTTCTTTTCAATAGTTGTATTCCTTTTGTCAGAAATATGAAAACTTGACGTTTGTGACGTCACATTACAAACAATGATGTCATTCAATAAATTGTGTCACGCCCGAATGACCATTCATTTACCATTTTGAGGAAAAAAAAATTCTGAAGAAGCTTGCATAAATTAAAATGGAGTATATGTAAAAATGAGAAAAAAAATATAGTAGGGGTGTGATAAAGGGAATGATAAAGGGTGCGCATCAAAGTTGTGCGATATGGATTAAACAGCAGGCTATTTATCAAATATTCAAAACTGCTGTATTTTCTACTAAATATATGATAAATATGTATTATTAATTAATTATACATAATTGAATATTTTAATCAACAAAAAGAATTAAAAAAAATCTGTAACATATACCCAGGCGTTTGTTTCTTAGTATATATGGATAGTAAAATTTGGTATTTTCTCTGAGTCGTTTATATCACTGGAAACTAGGTGGGACATGCACAGAAGTGATAGATATATATTATATATGTATTATAAATATAGAAAGTTGAATATTTTAATCAACAACAAAAAAAAAATCTGTTTCATATACCCAATTTAGCGCCTGTGATTTGACTGATTTATCCCCAACCTGTATAATGACGTAATGTATCATGGAACTCTCATTTCTTGAAACAAGAATTTGTATTATGAGAAATCCTAGGTTGAAAATATCAAATTAATTTCTATTCAAAATTCAAATTTATATGAGCCTTTGCAGGCTGAAAATTAAAAAAAATGTTCTGCACAAATATAGTCTTCTAACAAGTCAAATTTTGCTGATATAATTATAAGAGTGAAACTTTTTAAAGCAGCTTTTTACCCTTTTTTGTGTTAAACTAAATAAGATCATGAAACAGATCTATAGTCACTTAGTGATTTGATCATTCTTATACTCGGCTAATAAACACAAAATTTTGAAACCAAATGTGTGCAAAAAAGAAAAGTGAGAAAAAAATGAGGGGGGCTGCTGCTGAATACATTTTTTATGTTAACCTGTTTTTCCCTTTTTCAAGGTGTTGTTAATTATTATCTGGGACATATTTAAACTGTTAACTGTTTTCCAACCACTGTCTTAACTGGTATCTGTATCTATATCCAATGAATTTCTGCCAATATAGGCACACCTCCGATACATATGGTATCAGCATTTTTGAATATTCAAGTTCCAGTGAAATTCATGGTTCATTATAAATTTCCCAATTTGATAAAAATGACACATATTTTCCCAATAAAACAGTTTTTGCCAATATCGAGGTATTGTTCTCATGTTAACGAACCCCCTATATTGCCTCCCCCTAATAAATGTTTGCGAGGAAAACATTAGCATGTGCAGCAAAAGATGAAAATCAGTGATATTGTTGGCTTTTTTCAAAACTACCTCTACACTTTTTTATTGGGAAAATATGTGTCATTTTTATCAAATTGGGAAATTTATAATGATTCATGAATTTCACTGGGACTTGAATTTGCAGACCCCCTTTCAAGAGGTAAACCCTCATTTGAAATAAGACCCCTTACTGTCACTGATTATACAAAAATAGACCCTCAAATCTGCATATATATATATATATAGTCATTTTAGGCATGACAAATGTTTAAATGAGTGTTTTCCAGTTTGAATCCATGCTCAATTACTATTGGTACTTAGACTGCACTGTTTGGGGAAAAAGTTGTCTTTTTGGGAATAATTTTAAGCCATTTTTTTTCAAATTGGGATTCTTCTCCAGGGGAAAAAGCCTGTATTCTCCAGTAATTTAAGGCAAACAATATCATTGAAAATAGATGATAAATTCAGGAAAGAAATCATATAAATATATCCTCATGTACTCCGGCGCCGACAATACAGCACAAAAAAGAATTTAGCATACCGCTATTTTCCGATTTAATGTTGAAAACTATACTATTCGAAAAGAAATTTGATTATCAAAATGATTATAATTTAACTAATTTGAATGTAAAAAAAATACTCACTTTTATGCTTGCAATCTTTGAGCCATGGTAAATTCAAAATAAAATTTTCAAATAATGTCACACGATCATCACACATACATGTGACTGTCACGGGATCTTACTTCATTTACTTATTAGCCAATCGTACTCGGCCATTCTTGCTGTTCTAAAAAAAAGCTAGGATGACTGTAGGGAAACCCCCTGTTTATTTAGAAAAAGTATCATGATTTTTGTATTTGATTATAAAAATTAGTTAATTAGCTTTCAATTAAAACAGGTTGAATGATAGAAATAATTTTTAAATTATATTTAATATATTTTTTGTTATTGGCCGATTTTGTTTTAGTCCGAGTTTAACCATTAGCGATGTAAATATACATGTTTTGAGGGGAGACAACAAGATTGAGGATTGAGGAACACTGTTAACATCCTATATTTGTTGGCAGCGAAAACTGATTTGCAGCCTCTGTAGCTCTTTTCAAGCAGGACACCGTACCCTGAAACAAGATTTTTTTGAAAGGCCAGGTAAAAACCTATAAATTTCATACAGTTTTGATTATGACAGTCATTAGAGATCATTAGACATTAGACATTATTTTATTAAGGTTCATGTGGACCCTATGGCTAAAATGGCCGTATTTTCACCTCAAAATTTACTCTGAGTACAGGCAAACCTGTGCATCTGGAAAAGTTTAAAGGCATAGCATGCCCTAGATAAATAGAATTCAAATGCAATGTATGATTTAGAAAATTCATAACTTAACTGGATTTTGCCGTACACTTTTGAGCTTTTCTCATCACTTGGCGTCCGTCGTCCGTCGTCGTCCGTCGTCGTCCGTCGTCCGTCGTCGTTAACTTTTACAAAAATCTTCTCCTCTGAAACTACTGGGCCAAATCAAACCAAACTTGGCCACAATCATCATTGGGGTATCTAGTTTAAAAAATGTGTGGCGTGACCCGGTCAACCAACCAAGATGGCCGCCACGGCTAAAAATAGAACATAGGGGTAAAATGCAGTTTTTGGCTTATAACTCAAAAACCAAAGCATTTGGAGCAAATCTGACAAAGGGTAAAAATGTTTATCAGGTCAAGATCTATCTGCCCTGAAATTTTCAGATGAATCGGTCAATCGGTTGTTGGGTTGCTGCCCCTGAATTGGTAATTTTGAGGAAATTTTGCTGTTTTTGGTTATTATCTTGAATATTATTATAGATAGAGATAAACTGTAAACAGCAATAATGTTCAGCAAAGTAAGATCTACAAATAAGTCAACATGACCAAAATGGTCAGTTGACCCGTTTAGGAGTTATTGCCCTTTATAGTCAATTTTTAACCATTTTTCGTTAATTAAAGTAATCTTTTACAAAAATCTTCTCCTCTGAAACTACTGGGCCAAATTAATCCAAACTTGGTTACAATCATCTTTGGGGTATCTAGTTTAAAAAATGTGTGGCGTGACCTGGTCAACCAACCAAGATGGCCGCCACGGCTAAAAATAGAACAAAGGGGTAAAATGCAGTTTTTGGCTTATAACTCAAAAACCAAAGCATTTTGAGGAAATCTGACGGATTAAAAATGTTTATCAGGTCAAGATCTATCTGCCCTGAAATTTTCAGATGAATCAGTCAATCGGTTGTTGGGTTGCTGCCCCTGAATTGGTAATTTTGAGGAAATTTTGCTGTTTTTATACGACCGCAAATTTTGAAAAAATTTTCGTCGTATATTGCTATCACGTTGGCGTCGGCGTCGGCGGCGTCGTCGTCGTCGTCGTCCGGCGTCCGAATACTTTTAGTTTTCGCACTCTAACTGTAGTAAAAGTGAATAGAAATCTATGAAATTTTAACACAAGGTTTATGACCATAAAAGGAAGGTTGGTATTGATTTTGGGAGTTTTGGTCACAACATTTTAGGAATTAGGGGCCAAAAAGGGCCCAAATAAGCATTTTCTTGGTTTTCGCACCATAACTTTAGTTTAAGTTAATAGAAATCTATGAAATTTTGACACAAGGTTTATGACCACAAAAGAAAGATTGGGATTGATTTTGGGAGTTTTGGTTTCAATAGTTTAGGAATAAGGGGCCAATAAAGGGCCCAAATAAGCATTTTTCTTGGTTTTTGCACAATAACCTTAGGTTAAGTAAATAGAAATCTATGAAATTTAAACACAATGTTTATGACCACATAAGGAAGGTTGGTATTGATTTTGGGAGTTTAGGACCCAACAGTTTAGGAATTAGGGGCCAAAAAGGGACCCAAATAAGCATTTTTCTTGGTTTTCGCACCATAACGTTAGTATAAGTAAATACAAATCTATGAAATTTAAACACAAGGCTTATGACCATAAAAGGAAGGTTGGTATTGATTTTGGGAGTTTTGGTCCCAACAGTTTAGGAAAAAGGGGCCCAAAGGGTCCAAAATTAAACTTTGTTTGATTTCATCAAAATTGAATAATTGGGGTTCTTTGATATGCCGAATCTAACTGTATATGTAGATTCTCAACTTTTGGTCCCGTTTTCAAATTGGTCTACATTAAGGTCCAAAGGGTCCAAAATTAAACTTAGTTTGATTTTGACAAAAAATGAATCGGTTGGGTTCTTTGATATGTTGAATCTAAAAATGTACTTAGATTCTTGATTATTGAAGTTTTTTGGTCCAGTTTTCAAATTGGTCTACATTAAGGTCCAAAGGGTCCAAAATTAAACTTTGTTTGATTTCATCAAAAATTGAATCCTTGGGGTTCTTTGATATGCCAAATCTAACTGTGTATGTAGATTCTTCATTTTTGGTCCTGTTTTCAAATTTCAAATTCTACATTAAAGTCCAAAGGGTCCAAAATTAAACTAAGTTTGATTTTAACAAAAATTGAATTCTTGGGCCTCTTTGATATGCTGAATCTAAACATGTACTTAGATTTTTGATTATGGGCCCAGTTTTCAAGTTGGTCTAAATCAGGATCTAAAATTATTATATTAAGTATTGTGCAATAGCAAGTCTTTTCAATTGCACAGTATTGTGCAATGGCAAGAAATATCTAATTGCACAATATTGTGAAATAGCAAATTTTTTTTTAATTAGAGTTATCTTTCTTTGTCCAGAATAGTAAGCAAGAAATATCCTATATTGTGCAATAGCAAGAATTTTTTTTAATTGGAGTTATCTTTCTTTGTCCAGAATCAACTTAAATCTTTGTTATATACAATATACAATGTATATACACTTTTTACTACCAACTGATAAATTTAAATAATCTTTACCATTCAGTGATAACAAGCAGTTTTTTTACATCTTAACATTTTATGATGTATTTAAATGAGTAGTTATTGTTGCAAACTCCATTAGAAATTTGAATTGATATCAGTTTTGAAAAAGGGAAACGGGGATGTGAAAAAAAAGGGGGGGGGGGGGGTTAAATTTTTCTCATTTCAGATTTCATAAATAAAAAGAAAATTTCTTCAAACATTTTTTTGAGAGGATTAATATTCAACAGCATAGTGAATTGCTCAAAGGCAAAAAAAACCTTTTAAGTTCATTAGACCACATTCATTCTGTGTCAGAAACCTATGCTGTGTCAACTATTTAATTTTAGATTTAAAAAGTTTGAAGAAGAAATCTTTAATTGATTTGTAAAATCTTGGCATTTGTTTTGTGTAAAAAAAAAACATGTAATGTCAAAAATTTGATCACAATCCAAATTCAGAGCTGTATCATGCTTGAATGTTTTGTCCATACTTGCCCCAACTGTTCAGGGTTCGACCTCTGCGGTCGTATAAAGCTGCGCCCTGCGGAGCACCTGGTTGGTTATTATCTTGAATATTATTATAGATAGAGATAAACTGTAAACAGCAATAATGTTCAGCAAAGTAAGATCTACAAATAAGTGAACATGACCAAAATGGTCAGTTGACCCGTTTAGGAGTTATTGCCCTTTATCATTTTTCATAAATTAAATTAATCTTTTACAAAAATCTTCTCCTCTGAAACTACTGGGCCAAATTAATTCAAACTTGGCCACAATCATCTTTGGGGTATCTAGTTTTAATAATGTGTGGCGTGACCTGGTCAACCAACCAAGATGGCCGCCACCGCTAAAAAAAGAACATAGGGGTAAAATGCAGTTTTTGGCTTATAACTCAAAAACCAAAGCATTTTGAGGAAATCTGACATGGGATAAAAATGTTTATCAGGTCAAGATCTATCTGCCCTGAAATTTTCAATTTTCAGATGAATCGGTCAATCGGTTGTTGGGTTGCTGCCCCTGAATTGGTAATTTTGAGGAAATTTTGCTGTTTTTGGTTATTATCTTGAATATTATTATAGATAGAGATAAATTGTAAACAGCAATAATGTTCAGCAAAGTAAGATCTACAAATAAGTCAACATGACCAAAATGGTCAGTTGACCCCTTTAGGAGTTATTGCCCTTTATAGTCAATTTTTAACCATTTTTCGTAAATCTAAGTAATCTTTTACAAAATCTCCACTGAAACTACTAGGCCACAATCATCTTTGGGGTATCTAGTTTGAAAAATGTGTCCGATGACCTGGGCATTCAACCAAGATGGCCGCCACGGCTAAAAATAGAACATAGGGGTAAAATGCAGTTTTTGGCTTATAACTATGAATTCAAAGCATCTAGAGCAAATCTGACAAGAAGTTAAATTGTTAATCAAGTCAATATCTATCTGCCCTGAATTTTTCAGATGAATTGGACAACTGGTTGTTGGGTTGCTGCCCTCCAATTGGTAATTTTTAAAGAAATTTTGCCGTTTTTGGTTATCTTGAATACTATCATAGATAGCGATAAACTGTAAACAGCAATAATGTTCAGCAAAGTAAGATCTACAAATAAGTCAACATGACCTAAATGGTCAATTGACCCCTTAAGGAGTTATTGCCCTTTATAGTCAATTTTTAACAATTTTCATTAATTTGGTAAATATATGTAAATTTTTACCAAATATAGTTCTCTGTTACTAATGGGCAAAGTTCATTATAGATATAATTGTAAGAAGCAAAATCGTTCAGTAAAGTTAGAACTTCAAACACATCACCATCACCAAAATACAATTTTGTCATGAATCCATTTGTGTCCTTTGTCTAATATGCACATAGACCAAGGTGAGCGACACAGGCTCTTTAGAGCCTCTAGTTTTCGTCCCTGCAGAAGATGATAAAATTAACAAACAGTTGAGTTTACCTTGATATGGTCCACTCAGGTACACAGTTTAAATAACCAATTATTGTCAGGTATCTATTGTCCATCTCATGTCCATGTCAAGCAATACAGCTCACTTCAATTATTACCTGTGGGGAAGTTCTCAAACCTGTTTCCCAACTTAGTTTATTTTGGCACCTTCTGGAGGAATGAAAAAAAGTGCACGGCAAAATCCTGGTGAGTTTTTATTTTTCTAAAACATAAAACATATTTGAAATTTATTTATCTAGGGCATGCTATGCCTGAATTTTTTTACAGATGCGCAGATTTGTCTGTACTCAGAGGAAATTTTGAGGTGAAAATACGGCCATTTTAGCCATAGGGTCCACATGAACCTTAAACCAATCATGGGCCCTTGTCGAGCAAGATACAAAAACATCATAATGGGCTATTCCAGAAATACCCCCCCCCCCCCCCCCTATGGAAGACATCAGTTGTGAAAAAAAAATCCATGGAAATATTTTTCACCATTGCCAAAATTTTCCGGAATTCCAGCATTTGAAATCATAATTGTACTTAAAAATACTGGTCTTTTTCAAGTCATTAAAGATTGCATATTTTGACGTTAATATTGAGTCACTGATAAGGTCTTAATTTGCATCGGAACTAAACACATTTATTCTAAAAACAGTTGTTGGCATGACACGGGTTATGTTCTTCTCATATATGTTATGATGGTATGATACTAAACCCCTAACGGGAAGGATTGTGCCTGATGTTCATATGATGAAATCATAATCTTTCAGTCAGTTTAATTGAACTTCAACTGTCTGGAGCTGGCATGTCAGTTAACTGCTAGTAGTCTGTTGTTATTTATGTATTATTGTCATTTTGTTTATTTTCTTTGGTTACATCTTCTGACATCAGACTCGAACTTCTCTTGAACTGAATTTTAATGTGCGTATTGTTATGCGTTTACTTTTCTACATTAGTTAGAGGTATTATGAGGGGGAGGGTTGAGATCTCACAAACATGTTTAACCCCACCACATTTTTGCGCCTGTCCCAAGTCAGGAGCCTCTGGCCTTTGTTAGTCTTGTATTATTTTAATTTTAGTTTCTTGTGTACAATTTGGAAATGAGTATGGCATTCATTATCACTGGACTAGTATATATTTGTTTAGGGGCCAGCTGAAGGACGCCTCTGGGTGTGGGAATTTCTCGCTACATTGAAGACCTGTTGGTGACCTTCTGCTGTTGTTTTTTATTTGGTCGGGTTGTTGTCTCTTTGACACATTCCCCATTTCCATTCTCAATTTTATGGATTTTTTTTCATGATGCTGTCAATATGTCTGGAAATTTGAGTGTAGAGTGGGGTGCTCATTTTCACCGGGGACACAATTTCGCAGTTTAAGGATTTTGAGGTGTAAAATCTCCAAAGGATGGCTGAAATGAAAAAAATGTACGTGTAAATTATATTTTTATAACAAATATAATATTTTTTTAAACTGAGACAAAATTGCTGCTCCTACCGAAAATGACCGAAAAACGGACAACAATTTTCGGACAATTTCCTGAATAAAAAAGACGATTTCAAAGAAGTATTTCTAAGTAATATTTGACTGAATGCCCTAATTTTGAATTCTTTATACCTTTGACATGTCTGCTATTCATCTATTATGCAATTGATTTGATAAAAATTGTTAAACAGTCAGGGGACTTACTGAAATAGGTGATTTTTAAATCACTTATTTGAGTAGCAAAATCGTGGTTTTGTCACAAATTGGAATTTTGTATTTTTTTCAAAATTTTAAACATATAGGTTTAAATAATATCTTTTAATTAGTAAAATTAAAAAAAAAAAAAAACTTTTTGCTTCTTTTAAGTAGAAAGGTTTCTGCCTTTGATGCTATCATTTAGCTGAAAATTCTATTTTAGTTGAAAAAATGCTATTATTATGGCTTTACATAATGAACTGATACTTTCTTAAAAGATTTTTCCCAGCAGTGGGAGTATTTTTCCTATGAAGTTCAAGGTTTCATCTTTCAGATTATGTAATAAAATTCTACTGTTCGCGAAAAATCTCACTGTTCAGGGGTGTTGAAATTAGCAGGGATTATTAAAAGAATGATACTTAAAGAAGTGATTTTTGGGAAGGAAATTGAGGTCTGATACTTAAACAAGTGATTTTTATGTCATTATCCTAGATTCAGTACAAGGTCATCACCTGAAATGACCTGGTCATCCTAGACAACACAGATGTTGGTTCTGATAAGTTTAGAAACATAATTAGTCCCTGGATCATTAGTATTCTATATTTAAAGCTACAATAAGATTAAATCACTTCTTCTAGTGATTAATTTGTACTAAATGTACTTAAATAGGTGATTATTAAAGAAAGACAACTCTAACTTCCAACCTTTATGAAAATAATGTTACTTAAATCAGTGATTTAGAAAATCACTTATTTAAGTAAGTCCCCTGACTGTTAAAAGCTGCGGTTATTTGGTTTTAAATAGATGTGTAAAAATGGCGAATATGTGTCCTCCATTGACAAAACATCCGGAAATTTCAAACACCCTTTAATCTAACTTTTCAGATGATTTTCTTAAAACAAACCGGTTTTCAAGCTTAATTAAGTATATTTTGCATTTGAAGTTATCTTCATATAGAAATATCAGTATACTTCAAAATCATTTAGACCTGAACATAAACTGTAGAAAACATGGAAAGATGTGGCGAAAATGAGCCCCCCACTCTAAAGGTCAGAAGCAATACCTATGGAAGACATCAGTTTTGAATTTTTTGTCTGGAAATTATCTGTTTCTGTCTATTATATACAAAAAAATCCTGGAATTTATTTAGTAATACATGTACATGTATATGCAGTCATAATTCCAAGAGAAGCATCTCTAAAACTTTAGGGCAAACATATTCCTGACTAAAAACTAATTTTTGTAGGTTTACCAGAGTATACATGACGTACACCATTATTTCAAGCACATACCCCACCCTTTTCATTTCATATTTTTACTTAAATCAAAAATGAATAATCTGTCTCAAAAGCATATAATTTTTTTTATAATTAATATAATAATCCTGTAGTATATTAAACAATTAAAAGTTACATTGGAATTTCCTATAAACGCATCAGAATTTCTTTTAAGGATTGTAATTTAGTGTTTCTTTATTACATTTTATCAGAGACATATAGTTGTATTATATGTCTCGAATATTATTAATGTGAAAATGTCAAAATAATGGGATTTAATAAAAGCACAAACAGCAAATTAATTGCTGGTAAGAATGCATGGGAAAATAGATTAAGATTATTTTAATGTGCGTATTGTTATGCAATTACTTTTCTACATTGGCTAGAGGTATAGGGGGAGGGTTGAGATCTCACAAACATGTTTAACCCCGCCGCATTTTTGCGCCTGTCCCAAGTCAGGAGCCTCTGGCCTTTGTTAGTCTTGTATTATTTTAATTTTAGTTTCTTGTGTACAATTTGGAAATTAGTATGGCGTTCATTATCACTGAACTAGTATATATTTGTTTAGGGGCCAGCTGAAGGACGCCTCTGGGTGCAGGAATTTCTCGCTACATTGAAGACCTGTTGGTGACCTTCTGCTGTTGTTTTTTTCAATGGTCGGGTTGTTGTCTCTTTGGCACATTCCCCATTTCCATTCTCAATTTTAAGAGATAATTGATTTGACCACACTATTGGAAACATTTACAAACATCACAAGATTATGACATCTAATTAGTTTTAGACACTTGTGATATAAACAGGCAAGTTGAAAACTTGACCTTCATCTAAATGTCCAGATTTTATCATGATAAATGTAATGAAGCTTGAAATAGTGACCATGGTGACCAGCTCATCCCTACCACTTAATAAAATTGAATTTCCTGTTTGAAAATGCAAGTTATTTAACAACACTACCTGCTTAAGTTCACTTATGAATGCATTAAGCATCCATAAATTAAAATTTCTAGACCTTTAAATCTTCCAAGACAAACACATGAAAATACTGGTGTTAAAGATATGACATGCTATAAAAAAACACAGAAAAATTCCAATATCTTCATAAAAGCTCAAACCACCCCTTTTGGAACTTTATAAATCCTATATTAAAGGCAAAGTTATTCATAACCTAGAAACACAAACCAGAAAAAAAGACTTTTATTAACTGAAATTGGTAAAACAAATTATATCAAATTATAGTCAAATTACAAGACAGACAAGATAAAATAAAGAAAAAGAACCAAGTTGAAAATCGATGCATTGTACCGTATCAATCATTATATATTATCATCCTCAAGCAGAAAAACTTCAAAAGGTATGCAGGAAATACTGGCATCTTATTAAAACAGATTCTTCCATAGGTGCTATATCCTATTAAAACCTATTCATACGTTTCAAAAGAAATAAAACATTGGTGAATTAGTGAAATGAGCTATAAAATAGTTTGTACCGGTATGAATATCTCACATGTCTCAGCTCCTACAAAATTTCTCACTGTGCAGAACTAATTAATGACCATTGTCATGAAAACCACACATGTAAACAGATATATAGCCGAACTATCCGGACCCTTTCTGACCAGTAGGAATCTGTTACGAACTAAAACTACTGCGTTCAGACAATAATAGGACATTCCAGATAATTAAGGATACTAATCCAACTTTTTCACTTTTCTTGTCGTATCGCTGTCTGATTTCAAGCGGTCCTTGGAAAATTCAATCGACATTACGTCTCTTATCATTGTGCCGATGCTCATTGGATTAATTTTGCTTCAGCAGTAAATATTACTGGATATTTTAGGTGAATAAAGATAATTTAATAAAAAATACATGTTAATATACCGTTACACTTGGAATGTACAAAGTTGGTATCTTTGTCACAATTTTTAATTAATTTTTTTTATTCATGTTCTGCAAACACTTTTCAGAAACGCAATAAACTTGTCAAAGGAGAAGTAAACTTTTACCATGCATGACTTGAAAGGATGTACTTTATTGATTTCAGCCCACTTAAGTAGGTTAAAATGTGGAAACCATGTAGATGGTGTACAGGTCACAAATATCACATGGTGCCTATTTCAGTCAGGGGTGGTACTTAAACAAGTGATTTCAAAATCACTTCTTTGATTGATTTTGGCTGTGAAATATTTAAAATTTTTGCACAGACTTTTCAAAATCACTGAAACAAGTAATTTGAGAAGTTTAAATTTAATCACTTCAATAAGTGTTTATAACATTTTTTGGATACTTTTCCCACAAGCTTGATTTTTTTATTGGTAAAAAGACCAGAATTCCATTGAAAAAACAACCATGTACATGCAGAAATTGTCATTTGCTTGATAAGCCTGCCAGTGTTTACAGTTTATTTGAATATGCAAAAACTAGAATAATTTGTAGATCAGGACATAATCTTAAAATAAATCATTCTAATTCTAAAGAAAACCAATCAGGTCACCTAATACTGTTGACCTTTGTCTGATAGTAAGAGTAGTTAATGAATATTTGATTACAGAACAATTCCCAAGGGTACTTTTATAAGCTTTGCCCAAGCCCACTGGTGAAATTGATATCAAAAGATAAAGAGATAATTGATTTATGTAGGAAAATTATAGAAAAGTTTATGAAAATATGGAAAATCAATGAAATAAGCATTTGAAGATCAAAGAAAACACCAAAATCACTTAAATAGGTGATAACTGAATATAAAAAATCACTGAAATAGGTGATAATGAAATCACTTGTTTAAGTAGCACCCCTGACTGTATTTTAAAGATTTTAATTCCAAGTTAAAAGTTTTTTTCTTAATTGGAAGAAAAGAATTTTACATTGCCAATGATTTGAAATAAATTGTATATAACTGGAATTTCAAAACCAAATATAAATAAGATACAACGATTATGGTATGTATCAATGAAGAAAATATGGAAATTTCTGAATAAATTGTACTAATTGTTTTCAAAACAAGCACATATTTAGGAGTTTTATAATACTGTTACATTTAAGATGGATTTTAAGAAAAAGTATACTGTTCAGATTATTTTAACATGTTTAAGCAGATTTTGCAATAAAATAAAACTAAAAAAATGCTTTGGTTTCTTATGGTTTCCTGTCGCGTTTAAAATAACTTTAATTTAACATTGAAAATAGATTTTAAATATTAACATGAAGCAAGTAACACTAGTAATGGTGTTCATTTGTGTCTTTTGAAATATATTTTGCAAAATAAAGAAAATAAAGATTGGTTTTCTGTTTGGTTTCCTGTCATGTAAACGGTGAATCAAAATTTATTAACTTTTTCTTGAAAAACTCAATTGTTCCATTAATACTATTCTAACACCAACACAACCCACAGAATAAAAGTTAAAGTTTTAGAACTTATAAAAAAGTATACAAAAAGAAACCAAAGGCTGAATACCAAATTATGGTCCATATATATGCATGATATGGTCTAGTTATAATGTGTCAATAAGTATTTTGAATGACATTTTGTTGGTAAAGACTTCAGAGCACTTATACCATGTATACCAAGCAAAGATATTTCTTTTAATTAAGCATGGAAAATGTACCTCCCCTTCTTGTATGAATGATTTTTTATTCATGATAATTAGCTTTAGAATAATGTTAAATGTTCTAATAATCATCTAGGATGAATAAAACAGGGGGCTCAATTTTCCATGCAGGGGGGGAGGTCAATTTACCATGGGGGGTTCAATTTACCATAGCGGTATTTTGACCCCGGGGTCAATTTACCATCGGGGTTCAAAATACCATATGACACCGGGCTTAAAACCATGAAATCCCGAGATGCAGAATTTAAAGAAATGCATATCCCGAAATAAAAAAATATATTCCTGGATCCCGTAAGGATCAATCCCCAAATCCCTAGCTTAAAAACAATCGATCCCGACACCCCAAAAAAGGCCCTGCCTATTTCTAATCTCTACCTTACCTTTCATTTTTGCCAAATCACTAGTTTCCCTTTCAACAATAATTTTTTATGCCCCATTTGTGGGCATTATGTTTTTAGTCTGTACATTCGTTCGTTTGTTCGTCCGTCCGTGTCTGTCCCGCTTCAGGTTAAAGTTTTTGGTCGAGGTAGTTTTAGCATGAAGTTGAGCATTTTTTCTTATTTTAATAGATATGCAAGTGGTATGACCCCTTAATTAGTAAACATTTCAAAGAAAACAGTAGACAGAATCAGGGCCGACTTTCTATACTAACATACTAACATAGAAAGTCTTTGACAGAATACAGAGAGTCTCTATATAATAAAGTAGTATAATCGTAGATTACATGTAGATAAATGCGAAAAATAATTGTCCTCTATAAGGAGGTATAATAGTTTTGGTTCTTGCGATCTAAACACCATGATATGGAGAATGCTCTGATTGGCTTATTTATTTTTCATTTTTGTATATATATTATACGATTGGTTGTATTTGTGCATCTTTCAAACCGGAAGTCTTATCTATGACTTAAAGTCAGTCCGATGACAGAATCATATCCGGACTCCTTTTTTTGTCGTTTTTCTCCCAAAATAACTCAATCTGAATAATCGTAAGAATGGATGACAAATGTGACTGCATGTTACCTATAGGACACAGAGGCATGATGATTAATTTATTGTGGAAGGAAGAGAAGCGACACACAAAATGAGGTCTTCTCGTCTAATAGTATAGATACAATAAGTAATACACAAATAATAAATTGATAATATGAGCAATGTACATGTAGGATATAATTATGGTAAGAGGCATTGAGTGTAATGAGGCTGATTTAATGTTAAAAGAATATGATATAAAGTTTATTAAAAAGGAAACAAAAAAAAGTAAAAATATAACCAGGAATACATGGAATATAGTATTTCATTCTGCAGTAGTTCTCCTAATGACCAGTGCACAGCAGTGAGGGACTTTTACATCACAACAATGCAAAGGTCATCCAGGGGAGATCCTTCAGAACTAGCTACAGATACACGAGATTACTCCAATAGTGATTCTCCTCATGATTAATGCACAGTAGCAAGGGTTGACATTGCTACTGGGCAATATTCATCAAGGGACGGTGCTCTAGAACTCACTATAGAGAAAATATGAAGTTCAAATTACAAGTAGTAGAGGTAGATAAACCCCATTAAAACTTTTCATATTTCTTAATGAACATGCATAATTCTGATAATAAATTCTCATCTTCATTATTCATTAACCATATCAGTTTTTGGTTAGCATGGTTAGGGTCAAGATTTTTTAAATTCTTGCAGCAATTAGACTCCGTCTATCTTAAAAAAAATTAACAATATTAAGATATTTTTCACAACCAAAATTTGCTTTAAAGGTAACATATGTGCATAGTTTTCCTTCTGAGTGAGTTTTGAGATTTTTTTCCCCATCTTTCAACATGCCATTTCTTAGTTTTCTGTTGTCAATTGGTTTAGCTGTGTCTGAGGATATTTGATAATTATTAATCATGCAGTGAAAGAAGTTTTTCAGATGACATATACCACGATAGTTTCTTTGACTATACTGCAAAATTGATTATGTAAAATGTGCATGGATCATGTCTAATCAAGGGTGTGCACTTGACCTAAATTATTTCATTTTTTGTCGAGCCTGCGACTTTAGTTGCAGAAAGCTCGACATAGGGATAGTGATCCTTCGGCGGCGGTGGTGTTAGCTAACTTCTTAAAAGCTTTATATTTTAGAAGGTAGAAGACCTGGATGCTTCATACTTTGTACATGGAGGCCTGTTGTAAGAAGTTTCCGTCAGTCACATGTCCAGTGTCCTTGACCTCGTTTCCATGGTTCAGTGACTACTTGAAAAAAAAGTTTAAATTTTTATACGACCGCAAAAATTGAAAATTTTATGGTCGTATATTGGTATCACGTTGGCGTTGTGGGCGTCGTCGTTGTCCGAATACTTTTAGTTTTCGCACTCTATCTTTTGTAAAATGGAATAGAAATCTATGAAATTTTAACACAAGGTTTGTTTTCTCCTATTTTTGAGTGTGAATGCACATTATTATAAGACGTGTCATGGTACTTTTCTATCCCAAATTCATGTATTTGGTTTTGATGTTATATTGGTTTAATATTCTCATCGGATGTTGTCTAATGCTTAGTCCGTTGCTGTGTGTGTTACATTTTAATGTTGTGTTGTTGTTCTCCTCTAATATTTAATGCGTTTCAGTGTTAAGTTTTGGTGTTTTGGTCTGTTTTTCTTAAACTATAAGCTATGTTTATCTGACCTTGACATCATTTTCATGGTTCATTGATCAATGTTTGGTTTTCTTGGTTAATGTTAAGTTTATGTGACAGTTGTAATAAAGCTTTACATTTAAGACTATCAACATAAAATCAATGATTAGTAAAGAAGGCGAAACATTTCAGAGTGTGCACTCTTGTTTCATGTTATATTATATATAATTATGATGTCTTTAAAGGCTTTTATATTTTTTGCCTTTGACGCCTTACATCTAGTCCAAATAATTATGACATCTTGAAAGGTTTATATTTTGTCTCTTTGACGCCTTACATATCGCCTCTAAGAAAAAAAAATATAAAAGCCTTTCAAAACGTCATAATTATTTGGACTATTTTTCCAACAGGCACTTTTGGGATTTACTATCTGCACCCTTACGATACTGATTTATTCTACAAAATGAGAACTTTCTGGGAGTATTACACTAACCAGCAATGAAAATTTCCTGTCATAACATCTATCTATCTTCCTGTCAAGGACTTTACAACTATAAAGGCAATTTGAAAATAAATGCCAACTAATCGGTGACTCTTGCAATTGTTGCATATATAATGATATGTAATTTAAAAAACTTTATCAAAAATGCAATAAACTGAAAGGTCCCTAGTTATTTATTTTAAAAATGTTGCTGGTCAACATTTCAAACAAATAATAGCATATGACTAAGAAGCACACCAATATTTCATTTGTACATTTGAAACTCATGAAATTTTGGTGCTTTTTTTTTTAGATGATTGGAGTTTAGACAAGTTAAAGCAGAATATAGCAAGAATATCTGTTTTGGCAATGTGTGATACCCGTAGTTGAAGATAGTGTATAGAACTCTCTTTTAATGTAAGTTAATATACCTACTATTTTAGAAAATCTTAATTATAGTAGTGTAAATGTGTCGGTATTTCTAAAGAACAATAAATTCGAAACAAAATGAAATCGGTTTTGAAGAAAAAAGATCTATCTATTGGTAAAGAGTAAGCCATAGGGATTGCTTTCAAAGATGCTGGTCCCATATATGTGAAAAAGAGGGTATCTGAGTTTGGATTGGTTGAAAAATCCATCTCCTATACCAAATAAAATCAATGTAACAAATGGTCTTATTGTTGAATTGAGAAAAGTAAGAATGCAACACAGTATATTACACAAAACAGTTGCATTGTGGGTTAAATTTTTATGTCATTTAAATTACACTCCTGACACTGATGGGTTAAAACGCAATATTGAATTAGTTTACAAAAAACTGTCAAAGATTTCTTAACATAATAGGCAAAATGTCAGTGCCTACTTGACAAAACAATATACCCCCCTCAGAAAGAAATTTATCTTGAGTAACTTTGAATCAAATGAAAAAAGGACTAGTTCAGAAAAGGTTGACAATAAAAGGTTTCAATACTACATAAATAACGCTTCTCATAAGTTTGCCAAACAAAAAAATATTATTATTGACCTGGGAAAAAAACTGGAAAAAACAAGACAACAGAAATTTAGTGCAAACAAACACTTTATTGCCACTTTATAAAAAAATGCCCCACTCTTGTTTACCGACTCGCCCCACTTTTGAAAAAGTGTTAAATCAAATTGAACAATCAGTCTGACAACTCACTTATTAACGAAAAAGGTTTAAACCCCACCGAATAAAGGTCTGCCAACTCAACCCACTTATGAAAATATCTTGCTTCCTTTAAAAGAGGGACGAAAGATACCAAAGGGACAGTCAAACTCATAAATCTAAAACAAACTGAAAACGCCATGGCTAAAAATGAAAAAGACAAACAGAAAAACAATAGTACACATGACACAACATAGAAAACTAAAGAATAAACAACACGAACCCCACCAAAAACTAGGGGTGATCTCAGGTGCTCCGGAAGGGTAAACAGATCCTGCTCCACATGTGGCACCCGTTGTGTTGCTTATGTGATTACAAATCCGGTAAATAGTCTAATTCGGTAGGTCACATTCATGAAAGGGAAGGGGATTGTAAATACGACGTAAGGAACATATCCGATATCATTTGTGAAACGGTTATTCCATATCGGTCAACCAACTCGTGATGGCGTCCGTAAAATTTACGAAGGGATGATTTCAACTTCACCATTTGGAACTCTTGGTTAAGCTTCCTTGTGAGCAGTAACCCTCTTTTAAGAAAATCGTGATAGGAAATGCAAGCACGGGAATATCGTATCAATTGGGAGATATATACCCCGTATGCAGGTGCTGCTGGAATGTTGCTACTTAGAAATGGAAAGTTCACAATTGGAAAGCTGAAATCATCTCTTTTGTTGTAAAGTTTTTTTTCAACGACCCTCATTGTCAATTTCTAGAAAGTATGTTAAATTACTGTTAGTTTGTATCCAGTCGTCTTGGTGTAGTGGTAGGTATCATGGCTTGATACTTAGTATGCTATAGGTCTTGAGTTCGATTCCCAACATATATACACTGTATTTTTTCTACGTGAATTTTGATAGATAGTCTTTTCCGTATAATTTATTATAAGCTTTATAGTGGATTTGACATTCCCGCCAAAATGTTACAGAACAAAGGAAAGCATGCATAACAAAGAAACTCAAACTGGGGTCAGATCTGGTAGGGGTGATCAGTGGCTCAGATCAGCCTTGCTAAAACAAAGGAGCTGGGATGAAATTGTTTAATTAATGTGATGAAACATTGAACTCTTATAATAAACTATGAGCTAACCTGAGAAAAATTGTTAAAGGCATTATTTTACATTTCAAAACTTGAGAATTTTATGGGATTGTAATTTTTTTTTACTTATACAAGTAAATTTTTGAGAATATTAAGGGGAGATTATTCAAACATTATAATATATTTATATAAGTATATTTTATTTACTTCTTCAAGTAAATAAAGATTACTTGTACAAGTAGAACCCCTGACTGACAGTATCAGGCTTGAATATTGTGTCCAAATTTAACTCTACTGATTAGGTTCGACCTCTGTGGTCGTATCAGGCTGTGCTCACTCAGCAAAGCATTTTATTTAAATACAGGTACATGTAGTTAAAAATATTTTAATTTTTTTTTTTAAATTACCATGATTACAATTTAACTTTAAATATTAATTTGAAACTTCAGTCAAACTTTACTCATGCCAAGTATTACTTCAATTATTTGAAACAAAGATAAATTATTCACAAGTTTTCGAAAATTGCAAATTTAACAAAGACAGTTAAGACTATAACAGGGGAAAATTAATGTTGGTATTACACTTAATATGGGAAGCTGTATATATATGTACCTTTGACTTAATTAATACTAAATTATTTGTTAAAATTTCATGCTATATTTAATTAAAAAATGAAATATACAGAATGGATCAAGTTTCAGAAACACATTTATGAGAACATTGCCTTGAACCAATAGGACTCAACCATGCCTGATACATGTATTTGTAGACAGAGCAAGCAATCAGGCAATACTCATGTTTTGGGGAGCTTTTTCTGACTTTTCTCCTTATTTGTTATATTTTGATATTCTGCTATACATGTAATAGAAAACTTTTTCCTAAGCATGCTAAGTAGTATATATATATACTTTCATGACTTTAATAAATATATAGTTATAAGTAAATGAAACAATTTTTAAAGCAGTAACAACAAATTTTATTCACCAAAAGGGAAGCTTTTTATGTCCCTCTCTGGACCGACGTAAATCTAAGTTTTATGTAGGGACTTACTGACACTTCTTTGAGTTCGTAAACTTTTATATGGATATTTTATTCAACCTAATTACTTCAATTACTCATGTATCCTAACATTTCTATCATAAATGAGTGAAAGTAACCCTAACATTTTTATTTATTGGTCATAGTCTGCTGTTTGTAGGCAGAAGAGATAAACATTTGATCATTTATTGGTCCACATTAAACATGCTACATTCTATTATGATGCAGCTTGATTTGGGTTTTTCCAAGAGCTTTTGCTGAAATAGCTGAACATGGTGTGTTACGCTGAGGCATGACGTTGTACTAGATTTTTCTCAAACTATTGAACTAATTATATGACTATAAACATGATAAAAAGAAAACCAAAGTACAGTTAAGTTTGTCGAGTTGCCATTTGGATGAAAAAACTGTTTTTTTAGTTAGATTTTATTAAAAACTGCACCACACTCTGCTTCGACTGTGTAAATAAAATAAGCTTTGAAAATTTTTCATAAATCACATTTGTATTATTTCTACCCACATGTACAAAATGTGTACAAAAGACATATGCATACATGTTAGATTGTTCATTTATAATCAAATGACCACAAATTTATTTGAAATACATACACATGTAAGAGATCAAAAGATGCCAGAACTAATAAAATTTTCTATTTCTTTTTGACAGCATACCAAGGAGCAGTAATAATTAAAAGTGCCAATGAAAATAGTGTGATAATTAAAAGCATCCCAATTAGCCATGTTAGCAGTCATGACAGTGACAACGAGTCCAGTAATTAACAAGTATGTAGCAGTATTTGGGTTTTCATGATATATATATATTCATTTGTTTGCAGGATAAAATGGTACTGCAACAACTGTTATTGTAATCAGTAATAAGAATAACATAACAATAGATATTGTCCTGATTTAAAGCAACTTCTAGCTATTTGATAGGTTGATATTGTCTGAATAAATTTAAGAGCAATTTCTTATTAAGTCAATTAGGATTATCTCCCTTATATCATTGACATTGACTTTATATTGGTATAGCTGCTTCCCTTAATTTGTTTATTACTGAAATGGTGTCAAAAATAAATCAGAATAAATTCGTTAAATAGTAGGCAACTGCCATGACTGTCCTATTTATAGTAATATAATCTGTCATGAAAAAAAATACATGAAATAAGTGGTGTCATAAAACAAAATCTAGATGCATTCAGGTTTAACACAGTATTCAATTGTCCTAATACTGAATTTATACAGAAACTTAAACTGTATTTTTGTAGTTTGACACATTCAAAATACCTTAGAAATGTTTTCCTGCTCCAATTTCCTCCCCAGTAAGTATGTACAAAATGTACCCAAAAACATAAACGAAGGGAAACTTTGAAATATACTGAGCCAAAAAAGTTTATGCCACGGTTTTTTAATTTGATGGTTTACGGATTTTCCCCATGAAAAAGTCGGGTCGGTCGGTCGGGAAAAAAAAAAGAAAAAAATCATCTTTGAAGACAGAAAAATATGCAAAATCAATATATATTTCACCTTTCTAACAATATGTTTGTTATGCTATTTTATCATCATTTCTTAAATTTTAGTTCGATGAAATATTATTGCTCAAATGTTATAAACATCGCATGACATTGTCTAATAAATTACAGTAAAAAAAGGGGGGTGCACGGACAAAGACGAAATTAAATCGTCATATCAGAAACAAGAAAAATAAATTTGCGTAGCTCTTTATCAATTCCAGAAAACTTGGTGAATAATGATCTTCAAGCACGAAAACTGATAAAGAAAAAAATGTAAAAACGTCGTACGAAAATAAGTTTCAACACACGTGTTAAAAACCTAATAGACTCGTCCACTGGAAAACGAGATTATCGGGTTAATCTGTTGTCTCGCATTCCCGTTTTTTATCCAAATGGACGATAATTTTTTTATTATCTATGAAACAAGAATATTCAGTACTTCAACTTGATGCCTTTACCCTGTCCTTCATTTGGCCAAGTCTATTTCTATGAGATGATGATCTTACGGACTGATGACAAATAAGGGAAACGAACTTATTGTGTAATTGGTTTTAAAAACAAGTTTCGTTCCGCAATATTATTTGCGCAAACGACATTTCAAGGTCAGTTATAATTGATTTGTCTATTTTTAGAAACGTAAACTGGAAGTTTTATTTTTTCACAACAGAAAGTGTTATCAATTTTGTTAGTGATTAATGCATTTCATTTCATAAAAAAAAAATATTTAATTATTTTTCAGGGATAATGCATTTGTTAGGGTCGGCGGGAATAAAAAAGCATGAAAAGTCAATTTTATTTTTATTCTGGAAATCGGAAAAATCGGGTCGGCGGATCCGTAAACCAACAAATTAAAAAATCCTGGCCTTAGCAACAAAAATATAAAAAATAGCTTTATTACAAAATCATGACAACATATAATTTTAATAATAACAAAATGGAATTATGACATGTCAGAAGCAACATGCATGTTTATTACTCCAATTTACTAGGAATTTCATTGTATGGAGTGCAGTAGGGTCAAAATGCAGAAATAATTAGAGTACCTGTTATTCAAAATAAATTTTTCGTCCATGCTCAATGTGTTTTGATGACAGATTGTCTCGTACACCAGTAGTTGCCCTTAGTCAATGCACTACTCTTGTGGCCGGAATAAACTTGTCAGGTGTTGGCGTAAAGCAAAGGAAGCGCTACTCCCTTGATGTTAGTTTTTTGGGGGTCTACCAGATCTCGACCTATCACTTGGAAGTTGCAAATTGTTGATATCTGTTTGTTAGTCTCTAAAGTAAACTGTTGACTTATGCACATTAAATCGTGTCACAACGTCGTCAACACTTAATCTGGCATCAATTATTCCAAGAGATCCAAAGAGCTTTCTGACGGTCATTATTGGGCAGGACTGGTTGATGCCCCATGCATTTTTTTCTAACTTTGATGTGTTTTTCTTACCAATGGTGTATTTCTGAACGTTAATGAAAAATAAATTTCAAATTTCTTTTTTAAAAGTACAAGTTCAGAAGGTAAAACATCAATTACACGTGCAACACTTAAATGTTGCGAAAATCAATCGACAGGAAAAAAGTACAACAGTAACATTACAGGTAGACCTTAGATTATCAATAATGTTTAAATATTTGTTTTTGCAGAAACAAAAAAAATTTGAAAAAAAGTGTTGCTAAACATATACATGTAGGCTCAGTATCATATAAAGATGTGAAAAATATGCAATACATCATTTTTATTATTTATTATTCAAAAAAGAACAATTAAAATCAAATAATAATTTTTTGTTGCTTACAGTGTTCAGATATTTGTTTATAGACACGTTATGACAATGACGGAAATGGTGGTTGAGGGTTGCACATGGCATGCATGCATGAAGGTGAGTCACATTTTACCTTTTTTACCATGTTATTATGGAAATGTACATTGTATGACATTTTATATTTTAATATTTTATGATGTATTTAAATAAGTAGTTATTGCTGAAAACTCTAGAAATTTGAATTGAGATCATTTTTATACGTCAAAAATTTTGACGGGACGTATTATGGTATACAAATGTCTGGTGTCTGTCCGTCTGTCTGTCCGTCTGTCTGTCCATCTGTCTGTCCGTCTGTCTGTCCGTCCGTCCGTCTGTCTGTCCGTCCGTCCGTCCGTCTGTCTGTCCATCTGTCTGTCAGGCGTAAACATGTCAAGATGTAAACATGTCACACCGTAACTTGAGAACGACTTATCCAAATTTCATGAAACTTAATATAGTTGTTTCTTATGATGGTCAAATGATCTGTATACCTTTTGGTGAAAATAAGATTTAAACTTTTTGAGTTACGGCACTTTGTAACTAAAACAGGGGTGTGTTTTTTTCACATGTCGCACCGTATCTCAAAAATGATTCTTAATTATGGCTTAAAACTTTAAAGACTTCTTAGTTATATTAATCTTAATATCTGTATACTTTTTGGTGATGATTCAAAATTTCATTTTTGAGTTATTGAGTATTTTGTAAAAAAGGGGGAGGTTTTTTTTACATGTCGCGCCAAATCTCAAAAACGATTTTTGCTTATTGCTTAAAACTTTACACATGTCTTTGTTATATTAATCTAAAGATCTGTATACTTTTTGGTGATGATTCAAAATTTCATTTTTGAGTTATTCAGTATTTTGTAAAAAAGGGGGAGGGTTTTTTTTACATGTTGTGCCGTTTCTCAAAAACTATTTATGATTATTGCTTAAAACTTTACATACTTCTTTGTTATATTATTCTTAAGATCTGTATACTTTTTGGTGATGATTCAAAATTTTTATTTTTGAGTTATTGAGTATTTTGTTAAACAGGGGAGGATTTTTTTACATGTCACGCCGTATCTCAAAAACAATTTATAATGTTTGCTTAAAATTTTACACACTTCTTTGTTATATTAATCTAAAGATCTATATACTTTTTGGTTTTGATTCAAAATTTTATTTTAGTGATATTTATATATAGTTTTTTGTAGGGTTGGTGATTTCACATGTCCCGCCGTGTCTAAAAAACAATATATGGTTATTGCTTAAAACTTTCTCAGAAACTACCCTAGAGAAAAAAATCAGTGGAATTACACTGGAATACCACTGATATTCCACTGTAATTTCCACTGCAATTCCAGTGATTATCAGTGGAATAATTTGGCTGGAATTTTACTTGAACTACATTAATTTGGCTTTCCACTGGAATTACAGTTAAAATTCCAGTGTTATTTCACTCGAATTCCAGCCAAATTATTCCACTGATAATCACTGGAATTCCAGTGGAAATTACAGTGTTATTTCCCTGGTATTCCAGTGGAATTCCAGTGGTATTTTAGGGTTCGACCTCTGCGGTCGTATAAAGCTGTGCCCTGCAGAGCATCTGGTTGGTTATTATCTTGAATATTATTATAGATAGAGATAAACTGTATACAGTAATAACGTTCAGCAAAGTAAATCTACAAAAAAAGTCAACATGACCAAAATGGTCATTTGACCCGTTAACGAGTTCCCAATTACCCCTTATTATAAGTCAATTTTTCGTAAATTTTTGTAATCTTTTACAAAAATCTTCTTCTGAAACTTCTGGGGCAAATTTAATAATTCTTGGCTACAATCATCATTGGGGTACCTTGTTTAAAAAATTTGTCTGGTTACCATGGTGACCTGTCCAACTAACCAAGATGACCGCCATGGCTAAAAATAGAACATAGGGATAAAATGTAGATTCGCTTGTGTATGTAACAATGTTTTAGATTTTAACGAGAGAAATTTATGTATTACTGAAAAATTATTACACCAGGGTTTTCAATATCACAAACTTGTCAAAACATTTACTAAATTTTATCATCGGTATTATGGACATAATTCAGAAATATAGCTCAACATGTAGATTTCTTATACGTTCAGATATTTCACATCCAATATTTTATGGAAATATTCTTTTTAAAGCACAAAAATGTCAGTATTCACCTCAGAAGCTAGCAAAACCTTTAAATAGACTTATTAAGAAGGGATAAAGTTACGATACTGTTAATTTAGTTTTATGCCAGAAGCATGTTAGTAAAACATAATGTGTACATTTTGCACATGTAGTTAGTGATTCAATCAATTCTATTTTACTAAAAAATGATATTTAGTTTTTGTCTTATTTTCATGTCAGACAAATCATTTGCATGTCGGTGAACATTTTTTAGTGAAAAGATTTCTTATGTCAAGGTCAAGGCAAGTTATGTTTTTGCTGTCTTAATAGATAACAGAACAGTAAACCCTGGTAGTATTTTGGAAGTACACCTATCTATAGGAGGATGGGGTTCGATTCCCCACTAGGGTGTTTTGTTTTCTATTTTTTGCAGGCTAATAACCTTGTTTTTAGATCCCTATTTCCCCTACTGACAAAGTCGTTTGTGAATTAAGGTTAGCACTACATCAGTCAGTCTGTCAGTTTTCCACACTTTTTTTTCATCATGCTTGAAATTTTTGATTTGGTATTTGGATAATTGTTTTATCATGACAAGTTACAGATCAAGTTCAAATTTTGTTCCTGCCTGATGATTTGTGGTCTTTTGATTCACAAATTCACAAAAATGATCAGTTTCTCACACTTCTATTTGTCATTCTTGAAGAAATTGATTTGATAATTGGTATATATATAGTTTAATTCATGACTAGTTACAGTTCAAATTATGAATTATGAACATTATTAATCAGTTTTCAACACTTTTTTTTATGCCCCATGCATTTATGGGCATTATGTTTTCTGGTCTGTGGGTCTGTTCATTCGTTCGTCGGTCCGTTGTCCATCTGTCCTGCTTCTAGTTAAAGTTTTTGGTCAAGGTAGTTTTTGATGAAGTTGAAGTACAATCAACTTGAAACTTTGTAAACATGTTCCCTATGATATGATCTTTCTAATTTTAATGCCAAATTAGAGATTTTATCCCATTTTCACGGTATACTGAACATCGAAAATGATTGTGCGGATGGGGCATCCGTGTACTTGGGACACATTCTTGTTTGGTCATGCTTAAACATATTGACTTGATTTTTTTAATATAACTTCAATTTATTCTATTTGATTACCTTTAAGTATATATACTTGGCATTGCTTGTATATGTTTAAATGCTAGTACCTACCTCTGAGAAAAAATTAAAAATTAAGGAACATTTCAATTTTTATTGTTGAGCCTGCTATTTTTGTTGCATAATGCTTTACATCAAGGGATAGAAATCTAGTGGCGGCGCTGGTGGCGTCCGAGGGGGTGGCGGTGGTAGCTTATTTGAACTACTTTGAAGCTTTATATCTTAGAAGACAGAAGACATAGATGCTCCATACTTTTTTGTAATGTTAAATTCTCTCTTATTATAAGTAATAGGATAACTATATTTGATATGTGCGTACCTCGCAAGGTCCTCATGTCTGTCAGACAGTTTTAACCAGACCTCAACCTTATTTCATGGATCAGTAAACAAGGTTAAGTTTTTGTGGTCAAGTCCATATCTAAGATACTATTTAAGCAATAGGTCGAGTATATACGGTTTATGGAAGGACTATGAGGTGTAAATGTCCAACTGGAAGGTGTCATCTGACCTTGACCTCATTTTCATGGTTCAGTGGTCAAAGTTAAGTTTTTGAGTTTTTGGTCTTCTTTTCTTATGCTATATATATGCAATAGGTCAACTATATTTGGTGTATTGAAATACTTTATGATCTGTATATGTCAGTTGCACAGGTTTTATTTAACCTTGACTTATTTTCACGGTTCATTGCTCAGTGTACCTTGTGTGTACCTTGTACGGTCCTCATACCCATCAGACAGTTTTCGTTTGATGACATCGACCTCATTTCATGGATAAGTGAACAAGGTTCAGTTTTGGTGGTCAAGTTCATATTTCAGATACTATAAGCAATAGGTCTAGTATATCCAGTGTATGGAAGGACTGTAAGTGTACATGTCCAATTGGCAGGTGTCATCTGACCTTCACCTCATTTTCATGGTTCAGTGGTCATAGATAGGTTTTTATACGACCGCAAAATTTGAAAAAATTTTCGTCGTATATTGCTATCACGTTGGCGTCGGCGTCGTCGTCGTCGTCGTCCGGCGTCCGAATACTTTTAGTTTTCGCAACTTTAGTAAAAGTGAATGGAAATCTATGAAATTTTAACACAAGGTTTATGACCACAAAAGGAAGGTTGGTATTGATTTTGGGAGTTTTGGTCCCAACATTTTAGGAATTAGGGGCCAAAAAGGGCCCAAATAAGCATTTTCTTGGTTTTCGCACTATAACTTTAGTTTAAGTTAATAGAAATCTATGAAATTTTGACACAAGGTTTATGACCACAAAAGAACGGTTGGGATTGATTTTGGGAGTTTTGGTCCCAACAGAATAAGGGGCCCAAAGGGTCCAAAATTAAACTTTGTTTGATTTCATCAAAATTGAATAATTGGGGTTCTTTGATATGCCGAATCTAACTGTCATGACTGTGTATGTAGATTCTTAACTTTTGGTCCCGTTTTCAAATTGGTCTACATTAAGGTCCAAAGGGTCCAAAATTAAACTTAGTTTGATTTTGACAAAAAATGAATCAGTTAGGTTCTTTGATATGCTGAATCTAAAAATGTACTTAGATTCTTGATTATTGGCCCAGTTTTCAAGTTGGTCCAAATCGGGGTTCAAAATTAAACTTTGTTTGATTTCATCAAAAATTGAATAAATGGGGTTCTTTGATATACCAAATCTAACTGTGTATGTAAATTCTTCATTTTTGGTCCTGTTTTCAAATTGGTCTACACTAAAGTCCAAAGGGTCCAAAATTAAACTTAGTCTGATTTTAACAAAAATTGAAATCTTGGGGTTCTTTGATATGCTGAATCCAAAAATGTACTTAGATTTTTTATTATGGGCCCAGTTTTCAAGTTGGTCCAAATCAGGATCTAAAATTATTATATTAAGTATTGTGCAATAGCAAGTCTTTTCAATTGCACAGTATTGTGCAATGGCAAGAAATATCTAATTGCACAATATTGTGAAATAGCAAATTTTTTTTTAATTAAAGTTATCTTTCTTTGTCCAGAATAGTAAGCAAGAAATATCTAATTGCAAAATATTGTGCAATAGCAAGATTTTTTTTTAATTGGAGTTATCTTTCTTTGTCCAGAATCAACTTAAATCTTTGTTATATACAATATACAATGTATATTCACTTTTTACTACCAACTGATAATTAAAATAATCTTTACCATTCAGTGATAACAAGCAGTTTTTTTACATTTTAATATTTTATGATGTATTTAAAAGAGTAGTTATTGTTGCAAACTCCATTAGAAATTTGAATTGATATCAGTTTTGGAAAAAGGGAAATGGGGATGTGAAAAAAAGGGGGGGGGGGGTTAAATTTTTCTCATTTCAGATTTCATAAATAAAAAGAAAATTTCTTCAAACATTTTTTTGAGAGGATTAATATTCAACAGCATAGTGAATTGCTCAAAGACAAAAAAAAACTTAAGTTCATTAGACCACATTCATTCTGTGTCAGAAACCTATGCTGTGTCAACTATTTAATTTTAGATTTAAAAAGTTTGAAGAAGAAATCTTTAATTGATTTGTAAAATCTTGACATTTGTTTTGTGTAAAAAAAAACCATATAATGTCAAAAATTTGATCACAATCCAAATTCAGAGCTGTATCACGCTTGAATGTTTTGTCCATACTTGCCCCAACTGTTCAGGGTTCGACCTCTGCGGAGCACCTGGTTGTGTTTTGGTCTGTTTTTCTTATACTGTATGCAATAGGTCAACTATATTTGGTGTATGGAAATATTGTATGATCTATATCCATGTCAATCGCACAGGTTTTATTTGACCTTGACCTCATTTTCATGGTTCATTGCTCAGTGTAAAGTTTTTTTGTGTTTTGGTCTGTTTTTTCTTGAACTATATAGGTCAACAATATTTGTAGTATGGAAGAATTCTTAGCTGTGCATGTCTGCCTGGCATTGTTCATCTGACTTTGAACTCATTTTCATGGTTCATTGGGCAATGTTTAGTTTTCTTGGTTATTGAGGTTTAGTTTTTGTGACAGGTGTAATAAAAGACTATCAACATAATATCAATGATTAGTAAAGAAGGCGAGACATTTCAGCATGCACACTCTTGTTCTTCATCTTAACAATCAGAGTATGTCTCATTTAAGAATAAGAACTTGTATCATCATTCCCATGAACACCAGGGTTGGCAAAAACCCGGGTTTTATGAGTATTGCCCTGCCCAGTGGGAAATACTGGGGAAAACCGGGTTTTACTGGGTTTTAATGGGTAATACTGGGCAATACTGGGTAATATGAAATACTTGCCTGAAATTTAAAGAGGATTCAGTGATCAAACTCAATTGTAATACATTTAAGATATTTATAAACACATTTTGATTTATAAATTAGTTTATTTGTTTGAGAGTGATAATACATTTGAAAAAGTACTATTCTTGCAACTATGAGACAAATAAACATGTAGTCACACATTACACAAATATTAATGGAAAAGGCCTTTATCAATAATTCTCTTCTGAAAGTCTATTAAATCACCCTCTCGTCTAGATTGGTCAAACTGTTAACATAAATTCAAAGAATTCATTTTTCAAATGTATATATCTTACATTAACAATTAACAAGAAAATGTAAGAAAAATTACTTTTGCATAATTTATATGTACATCACTAACGGCGTTTTGCATTTGCGCCGATCTGCATTTCATTTGCGCCGATTTTTTCTTTCATTTGCGCCGATTTTTATTTTCATTTGCGCCGATTTTTTTACAGGTAAACTACAGGTGAACAGTATAAGAAGATGTGGTATGAGTGCTAATGAGAGAACTCTCCATCCAAGTCATGTTATTTTTCATTCATTATAGACCTCTTCTGTTAGCCACTTGTACAAATTTAATGAATTATCAATCATAACATGTATATAACTGATGTCCCCTGCTCACCACGGGGAGGTAGAAGAAGGCCTACAAGATCATGAAGATACATCTCCAGACTTTTCCTTGACCGTACCCGTAGTTCTTTAGCCTCTGTCTGTCGGACATCTGCCACATGGTTATGCTCGTTCTGTGTTTTGACAATAGAATCCGTGGTGACTCTGGCTTTACACGATTTTATGGTACATTAGTAAGATATGTTGTTATGTTTCAGGACACTGACATTCCGATATGTATGGCCCTCGATGATTAAAGACATGACTCCTGGGCCCGTTTCAGTCTGCAATATGTCCATCGTGTTACAACGAAGTTCCAGAACAATATGAATCAAAATTAACATAACTGAACAACATTTATAACCAGATTTTACCAATGGTATAGTACAGTACATGTACAAGTATTAACTTACCTGTAAATCTAATTAGGAGCAATTATAAAATCGGCGCAAATGAAAAAATGAAATCCGCGCAAATGAAAGAATGAATATTTTCAAAATCGGCGCAAATGTCATACGCCCATCACTAATTAATAAGTAATTATTCACATTAGGACATTGATATGTTTATATAACAATATTCAGCCTTTTCATTTCTATAAGGGTTAATGACTTGACCCTGTAGGGTGTTTATTTAGCAATATGATTGCATAGACATTTAAATTTATAATTCACATAAACACTGCTATAAAATGCATTTATTTTTAAAGTTTGGATAGTTGAAACAATCATGACAATACATTGTACATGGAAATTAACAAGGTATTAATAATCCTAAAATATTCAAATTTTGTATTCTGCCTGAATTTTCAATCTTCTAGAAACATGACTCTCTATGGTTATCTGTATAAAATGTATATATTTAGCAATACTATGAAACTACAAAAAGACTTTACTATTTTGTGTTAAAATAAGCTTAAAAAGTCTAATTGCCCAGTATTACCCAGTATTACCCATTTCAGGGAGTATTGCCCAGCCCGGGAAAACCCGGGAATTCCCGCCTGGGTTTTCCCGGGCGGGTAATACTTTGCCAACCCTGATGAACACAATTACAAATATCATGAATATTTTCTCAAATGTTTATTACTTGAGTAGCATTTTATAACGCTGGTCATTGCTAATTACTCAATCTCTGCCTTGTTATGCAGCACCTAAAATCTGAGCTTATTGGCTAGTGTGTATTAATTTTGAGTTACATGTTTCTTCTTCAATTTAAAGAAAAGTTTATCGTCAGACTGGGATTGTTTATTAGAATTTTGTTCAATTAAGTGGTCAGCAATCTTATGAAATGACCCTTGCTCTACTCTTTGTTCAATCATTTATACTGTTATTTACATTTCGAGAGCTGATGATGAGTCATTGTACATGTGAATTTACGGGAGAGATTTGCTAAAATTAATTTTTTTATTCGTATAATGCTATGATGTTGTCGTCAGTGTCGTCTGCATATCATAGCTATATAGTTGTCGTCCAAATATACATTTTGTTTCTTGACAATAAATTTATAGTTAAAGTGAAATATCTTGTGTGTAAATGTATTGATCTCTCTGAATGAAATTGTACCACAAGTTTCCATATAACAAGGGGAAGGCTTGGATTAGGTATGGGTTAATTGCCCCAAACATGCAGGAATGGGGGGCAAACAAAAAAGGGTCAAAAACAAGTATTTTTCTGATGTGCAGACAATAACTTCTGTTTAGGCGTATGGAATTATGAATCCCTCTAAAATTGTAGTATGATGTTCAATACCACAAAGGGAAGACTGGACTTGAGTTTAGGGGTAATTACTCCACAGAGTGGGGGTAAACGAGATTAAGGGGATTCTTTCCCCAATTTTGTGGGGGGTTCATATTTTTTCCTTCAAATTTTTTAGAAGTTTCAAGAAGAAATCTTCAATTGCACAATATTGTGCAATAGATTTTCAAGAACTTTGACCACATTTATTTTGTTTCAGAAACCTTAATTAACCACATTTAGACAGTATCGAGCTTGAATATTCTGTGCAAACTTGCCTAATTGTTCAGAGTTCGACCTCTGCTGTCGTATCAGGCTGTGCTCAGCAAAGCATTTCATTAAAAACTAATAGTTAAATATATGATGTTTTACAACAATAAATAATGAATTTTATGTAAGGAGGTATATATATATATATATATATATATATATATATATATATAATTAGAATAAAAATGAAAATAACAAGAATGTTAACAGTTAGTTTGTACGAATACTTATTGTAAAAACATATGTTGTGCTAATTAGAACACGGCTATGCATACAACATTTGTACAAAGCAAAAAAAAGGACATCATGTTAGAATCAATAATATTTTAAAATATCTTTTCACATCTAACATGTCTAATTGGAAAGTTTAGTTTTTGTGTTAGTTCTTATTTGTCACTAGTTATCAAGTTGCTTGAAAAGAACTTGAGCAAGATCAATAGGAAGAGAAAATTGATTACAAATAACTAAATATCAGACTTAATAAGATAAAACATTATGTACGTCAATAACAGCAGTTTTTGTAGGAGATTTTTCAAGGAGACCACATTGGTTGCAGGCATGTTTCTAAAAAATAGGAAAATTGAATTTTGATTGCTTTAATTCTCTTTGTTTATGTTTACCTTATTTTAAGATGAATACTGAGAAAGGGATTCTGCAATTCACAGGAAATGTTACTGAGGCTACTGATTTAAGCAAAGGTAGGGAAAATAAGAAGAAAACTTGTAAAACATTTAAGTTCATTAATAATGATTTTAAATAAAAATTATCATGAAACATACTTGGATTCTGAATAAACACAGCTAATTTAGTTCGTGTTCCCTAGACTTTTGTAACTGATGCAGGATTTTGATCAGTTTTATTAAATGTTAGTTATTCTTCAAATAAGTAGTGTAAATATTCATTTTGTACCTTCTATTTTGGGTTGTTCTGAAAGCAGTTGAAATGAACTAAGAGAAGTAGTCTAAGTAGACAATCTATTAATTAAAAACATTTCTGCAGTAATGCTAGTTTGTAGTATTTTATTTGTATTCCCCTGCCGTAGAAGAGGGGGCATTATTTTTTACCCTTGTTCGTCCATACTTATGTCCCAAAGTTGGTTTCCTTTCTCCGACTTTCGATTGCCTCCACCAAGTGTTATAAAACTATACACAATGCTTATTGCCACATAACACAGATCAAGTCTGAATTTTGGTGGTGTCGATCACTTTAACTGTTCAAGAGTTATATAATTGCACCTTCAATAACAAATTGGAAAAATTGCTGATTTTTTTCTGTTTCCGTTCTTTAACTTATATTTGCCCCAACCAAATCTTATGAAACTTATACACAAAATTAATGCTTACTACCATGAAACTCAGATCAAGTACAAATTTGGGTAGCGTCCTTTTTACCTTTCATCAGTTTATATGTCCCTATTTAATGGTCCTTTGACTTTTAAACAAATTGAGGAAAGTAATCAGTTTTCCACATATTTTTTTTTCTGCTTGAAGATATTGAGTTGATTTTTGTTACGAAGTCATGACAATTTAGTAATACTGGAATCTTTTTTTTTCAGGGTAGAGAAATCATCAGGGAGCAAAATCAAGTTCAGGCAATATTTTGCTGTAGCATATGATAATGGATGGTATCCAGGACCCAGGACTGGTTGTTGAAAAGCTGAATGAAAAGTTCAGGTTTAAACTCAGGAAATGACTTTAAATTTCAAAAGAAGATAGTCCATGTGTCTAAAAGGAGTCGAGGCAGTTCCACAAAATACTATGCCAGCCTACCCAAATTTAGATTGGTTAGCAAATACATCGCTTAAGATTGTGGAGGTAATGAAACAATATATGGAAGGATTGAAGCAATTTTTCTTCCCTATGAATGGGCATTTTGTTTTCTGGTCTGTTCGTCTGTTAGTCCTTTTAGTCCATCTGTCAGTCTGTCACACTTTAGGTTAAAGTCATAAGAAACGAGTGACTGGTGAAAAATAATGTTCATCCAATTCTTGAACCAATGCATGTATAAATCATGAACTTAGTCCTCTGTGCACGATTTTATCATTTTTTACGCAAATATATCGTATAATCGTCAATTTTTTTTTCTATCTGTCTGTTATGATTTAACAAATATGGCTACTCATTAAATGCCGTGTTATGAAGCCGAAGTTTACGATTGTCACCTTATAGTAAATAATAAACAAAAAGCATGGGTATTTTACACATGTTTAACATATATAATCAGGTAATTGTTTATTTTAATGACGGATTCATGCGTATTGCTATCACCGGATTTTTACGAGGAGGGTCACGCTTAGGTCACTATGCATACGGAAAATATGTCGGTGAATTGCTTCCTGGCAGCAAGCAATTAAAAATAAGTAAACTTCTTCTAAATGGGACAAATTAAAGAGTTTTCCTCAGAAAAAAGTATATGTACATAAGTTGTATAATGATTACTATCCATTTAGTTTTAAAAAACATATGCATATTTTTTTTTAATTTGAGGTTTCATATGATTTTAAGATTTTTTGTCAAGGTAGTTTTTATAGGCCTGTCAAAATTTTGACGCGACGTATTATGGTATACAAATATCCGGTGTCGGTCCGTCTGTCCGTCTGTCCATCTGTCTGTCTGTCCGGCGTAAACATGTCGCACCGTAACTTGAGAACGACTTATCCAAATTACATGAAACTTAATATAGTTGTTTTTTATGTTGGTCAAATGATCTGTATACGTTTTGGTGAAAATAAGATTAAAACTTTTTGAGTTACGGCACTTTGTAACTAAAACAGGGGTGTGTTTTTTTCACATGTCACACCGTATCTCAAAAACAAGTCTTGATTATTGCTTAAAACTTTACACACTTCTTAGTTATGTTAATCTTAATATCTGTATACTTTTTGGTGATGATTCAAAATTTCATTTTTGAGTTATTGACTATTTTGTAAAAAAGGGGGAGGGTTTTTTACATGTCGCGCCATATCTCAAAAACGATTCTTAAAACTTTACACACTTCTTTGTTATGTTAATATAAAGATCTGTATACTTTTTGGTGATGTTTCACATGTCACGCCATGTCTCAAAAGCAATAAATGGTAATTGCTTAAAACTTTCTCAGAAACTATTTATGATTATTGCATAAAACTTCCACACAAGACGTCGGGTGTATCATGCGCTCATGGCGCAGCTGTTTATTTTTTCGTGTCGCGCCGTGTCTCAAAAATAATTTATGATTATTGCTAAAACTTTACATACTTCTTTGTTATATTCATCTAAAGATCTGTATACTTTTTGGTTTTGATTCAAAATTTTATTTTAGTGATATTTAGTTTTTTGAAGAAAAAAAAACAGGGTGGGGGTTTCACATGTCCGGCTGTGTCTCAAAAACAATATATGGTTATTGCTTAAAACTTTCTCAGAAACTATTTATGATTATTGCATAAAACTTCCACACAAGACGTCAAGTGTATCATGCGCTCATGGTGCAGCTGTTTATTTTATGAAGTTGAAGACCAATCCACATGAAACTAAGTACACATGTTTCCTAGGGTATGATCTTTCTAACTTAATGACAAATTAGAGTTTTGACCCCAATTTCACGGTTCATTGAACATAGAAATTGATAGTTCTATTTATGCATCAGTGTACTATGGACACATTCTCGTTACTTTTAAAATTATACAGTTGCAGCGGGGATATCATCAGTGAGCAGTAGCTGGCAGTACCACTTATTGTTTTTCTTTACTTCATCAATCAATTAATTCTGAATTAAATCAGATATGGTCATGGTTGTTTCAAGAACACTGCCTCACAATAAGTATTGGCATAAACAAATGATGAAAACATATATCAAATCAGCAAAAAAAAACTTATGAATCTCCCCCTCCAGAATATCAAATAGCTGTCCACAAAAGATATATGAAACAAGTTTCTGGATATTGCAATGTTCAACCAATTTATGCACATATATACTAAACTAAGTGTTCTTTGTTTGTGTTTTATATTTATTACGAGTCTTTAACTTTCATCAATAAACAAACAAAAGTTCATGTTTTCATTGAGGATCGAAAAATTAGCTGCTCAATTATTAACTTTTGAGTTGTGTGCCAAACTTTACAGATTGTGACCCTGATGAACATTTTTTTAATATGAATAAAAGTGAGATAAAGAGTTGCGTATTCTTGTTTTTTTATAAATTGTCCATACTTTCAATTAGTTGAGTCATAACAGTTGTTGAGTGATTAAGCGTATTCAAATATTTCGATAGAAATACATTGTAACAGAAAGCTACTTTTGTCCTGTGTATACTATTTTTTTAAACCTCTGATTGCTGGATTTTCTTGATGTGTCGAAGACCCAATGCTGGCTGTTTTCTAATCAGATACTGATATATATATATATGTTATGTATTCATCTTAATATTGATTTTTTTGTTTGTCAATTTTTGTATTACAAAAGTTGGATGCAACCCCTGCTGAAGTATTGAATAGCTGAATATTCACCTTTTTCATTCTCAACGAATTCAACGAATTCAAAGAACCGTCTTGTGAGTGGATGCATTGGTGGTGTGACATTATCATGTGTATAATCATCAGAATAGGTAATAAAAAATCTGATTTTCCATAATGCTATAAAACATGAAATGGTATAATTTGGAGACATTGACAAAATTCATAACGGCCATACAGATGAGATGCTGACCAAGTGTTGTTACTTTGTAGCCGATGAAACATCCAAGATGGCCGCCAGTGGGGGGACTTAGTTTAACAAAGGACCCTATGGGAAATACATTCAAATTTCTTCTATTAGAGAACCGCTGAATGGAATGAAATAAAACATAGCATAAATGTTTCTTATGAGATGCTGACCAAGTGTTGTTACTTTGTAGCTGATCCATCATCCAAGATGGCCGCCAGCGGGGGTTTAGTTTAACAAAGGACCCTATGGGAAATGCATACAAAAGTCTTCTTTTAGAGAACCACTAAATGGAATGAAACCCCACATTACACGCAAAATTCTATCTTTTTTTTATATGATTTCAAAAACCTAAGTAGAGTCAGGTGAGCGATACAGGCTCTTGAGAGCCTCTAGTTTCCTAAAAAGAATTTTTTTCCCCTAAAAAATACATTTTTACACGACCGTTTACGTCCCGACGTATTATGGTAGACCGTCTATCAGTCTGTCTGTCCGTCCATCGTCAACATGTCAGACATTTTTTATGACGTTTTGGTAAATTATTTATATCTATTGTTGTATAAAGCTTCCTTTTGATTTTTTATAAATTTAAGATTTTACGTTTCCGAGTTAAAATTTTATTCATAAAAAGGGGGTGATTTTCAAGTTTTTTGATAATATCCTTAAAGTGCTTAGAACAGTTTTCATTAAACTTTTGATAAACTTTATATCTGTTAAGATAACATACCTTTAGGTTTTTTTTATTATACATTTCTGATATAACATTGAGAAGTTATTGAACTTTATTTGTTTATAGTACTAGACTGACAACATATTTACTAATTATTACGCAACAGTCCAGTGCTTTGCACAATAGCTTACCCAACTAATCTCAATTTGACTAACTTCAGATTTTCGAACGGAACCACTGTGGTTTTTTTAAAACGTTGTGCAGATTTATCCTCAAAAACACATATGTAGAAGTTGCCCATCACAATTGCTATAAATTGAACCAACATTTAATTTACCGTACCTCTTAATTTTATATTGTCAATTTAAGTTTTAACACTGACTTCAGATTTTCGAACATAAAACATTCTGAAATTCCTCCACAACACCTACATGATAGTTTTTACTCGTAAAAATCTCTAAATGTGTCTGTTCAAAATAAACCTTAACGATGTTATCCCACAATCTTTTTCATGCCCCACCTACGATAGTAGAGAGGCATTATGTTTTCTGGTCTGTACGTCCGTTCGTCTGTTCGTATCACTTCAGGTTAAAGTTTTTGGTCGAGGTAGTTTTTGATGAAGTTGAAGTCCAATCAATTTGAAACTTAGTACACATGTGCCCTATGATATGATCTTTCTAATTTTAATGCCAAATTAGAGTTTTGACCCCGATTTCACGGTCCACTGAACATAGAAAATGATAGTGCAAGTTTCAGGTTAAAGTTTTTGGTAAGGTAGTTTTTGATAAAGTTGAAGTCCAGTCAACTTGAAACTTAGTACACGTGTGCCCAATGATATGATCTTTCTAATATTTTTAATGTCAAATCAGAGTTTTGACCCGAATTTAACGATAAATTAAACATAGAAAATAATAGTGCGAGTGGGGCATCCGTGTACTATGGACACATTCTTGTTTTTTAATCCCCCTCCCAATTTTTCAGATTTTTGAACCATAAACCATTCTGCATTTTCCCCAAAGCAATGTCATAATGTGTTCTCTACAAAGCCTATATAGTCGTTGTCCGTCACTACCTTTTTAAATTCGTCAAAAATTACCGCAGTTCCTTGCCCCCTCATTTCATTTTGTAAGTGATTCAAAAAATAACATATCGCATACTCCACCCCTCTTCCTCATTATTATTTGTTTTTATCAATTACAGTTTTTGTTAACTTAAAATTATCAAACATAAACCATTCTGGAGTTTTCCCTAAACAATACGCGTATGTCTCCTTTACAACACCTATACAGTCTTTGCCGATCACAATCTGAATACATTGGTTCAAAATGAAATACATAATTTTTCACTGGATCTCTGAAATTGTTCACTAGCTCGAGAAGTACGTTATTATCTGCTGTGAAATTGTGTTTTTAGTTAAATCTCATGATTGTTTGTTAGCTATAATTGATTATTATGAGCTTTAATTTCCGCTGTTTTCAATTTTCAGTTTCCGCGTTCATTTTTATTAATTATTAATATCTACTTTTGAGGAAATAATTTTCAATATCTCACATCATTTTACACATATACATATAGTTTTTCAAAGTAAGGTAGGAAATATACATACTTGCAATCTATTTTTTTCAAATATTATTCTGATATCTTTCAAATTTTATTTTAAAATGATATTTAGAATTTCTAAATTAAAAGTATAATTTAGTTCCAGCTTTTAGTACTTAAGAAAACAATAACTTAACCCCTCTCCCTTTCACACCGGTACAGCTTACCGGTGAAACCAATTTCAAGATTTTTTTGGGGACATTTAGACATGTTTGATCGCCATTTGCTGACGTACAGATGTGGTAAAGGGCGCAAATTAATCCTCAGATAACCAGCAATGCGATTTAATGTGCATCAAACCTTTATCATTATTAGTTAATAAACAAGTCGCCCCTTACTGATGTGTAATTTTTCTGTAAAAACCATTTATTTTTGTTCGAATTTTGAGGGATATTCTCAAAAAGAAGTGCAAAGAAAACTGCTCTTTTAAGAGGATTTATGTCTTTTTTCAATAACTGTGCAGTGAGTTTTTGAAGAATAGTATTAAACTAATAGTTCTAACTTGTACACTAGTTGCAAATGTAATTTTTAGTGTAGCAGTGCAATCACAAACTTGAATTACGCTAAAAATCTGAAGTCATTTCTTAAAGATATTATGAGAAAAGAGACAAAAACCGCTAAAATATTCTGAATTTTTTTGGCAAAGTTGAAGTAGATGTAACAAAACATGGTTTCGTAAGTGTTGCGGTATACTAAAGTTGAAAACACTTTTGTTTGAATGAAGAAACATGTATATTTCAATGAAAAAATGACAGTTTAAAGAGTGGATTCCTCCTAGATTTGCGTAAAAATCATGCATTTGGCAACAAAAAATTATCATCTGAACACATAATTCCAAAAAGAAAACAAACTGGGTGAGAATCCTTATATTATTTGTTTTTCTTCATTTCTTTCGTAGTAGTAGACTTAAGTACTTAAATTTCGATAAATTCATTACAATGCCAGTGGCGCAGGGGTACGCTGATCTATCCCAAGGCGCTAAGATTGAGAGTTCGAATCTCACTGCCGGAGTTGGAAAAATAATTTCCTATATTAAATGTAACTTAACTTAACTTTACTTTCAATTTCAAAAAGGAAACCTACGATTTTTTTTTTAAAAGAATGTGTGTGCAAAATTGCCCCCCCCCCCTTTTTTTTACCCCCTTTGCTCCATCGAGCTCGGTCAAGGGTGTCCCAGATCGAGCTAGCATTGGTAATTCAATGAATTTTCCCTTGTAAAAACAAATTTAGGTTGCTGATTGATTGAAAACGAATAAGACAAATAACTAGGGTCCAAGTTTGAAATCGGACAAAAAGAGCGTCTCTAAAATCAAGTATTTTGAATGTTACGGACATCGATATTTCAAGGCCTATAGCACGTTATGCGTCTATTTATACCACTATGATAACGTATATGGCTTCAACAGACTCGGGGCATTGTGTTTCCATCAAAACCTGACCCTATTAGCCCACCAACCAATATGTTTCTGCACGACTTTTTGCCCAAGGATTTTGTATTCTTTCACTTTTTCTCCAACAGTCACGTGACTTTTGGAAATATACCACGCGACCAAAAAATGACGAATTATTTTCAAACTTAATTTTTTGAAATATTTTACCAATTATCTTTCATTTGAACCCAACATGGCATGTGTATGACCATTGATGCGAATTCTGTATTCATTTAAACTTCGATAATGTATTTTCGATAAGTAAAGGTCTAAAATGTATGAAAGGGAAAGGGTTAAAGAACACAAATTGACGAAATATTGGGTAATGTAACACATTGCTTTAAGATTAGAGAGGGAAACTGGTGTGTGTTGCTTGACACCAACTGTGTTTAAGGTTTAACTGATCAGTAGCGGTCAGTTTATATTGTTCAAGGACCCGGAGTGCCCTTCGAGAACCATTGATCGACACCTTCGGTAGGAAAACTAACAATCATAGTCATATAAGATTTCGAACGCACCTAAGTGATGACATGCTATTGATAGATTAGTTCGACTACTTTGACCTCACGGTCACCGATGCCCCAATATTTTAAGGGGTGACTGGATAACATGTAGAATCACAATTTAAATATAAACAAAACTTTTGTGTAGTGTAGACATGTAATTGTATAATTTGTAGATGTTATGATTTTAATGATGAAAGTCGGGAAATGATAGATCATTGGCGAACTATTTCATTCTGAACAATGTACTGCTTAATGGTGAAATTGATGGTTTTTACCTCTTGTCATATTGTGTGTAAGTATGAATTGCTTTAACTCAACGTATTCCTTGATATGTATTCTTAATAATGTATGCATGCATACATAAAAAAGATTATAGGAACTGTCATACAAATATATTCAAAAGAAACACCTGACGATAAGGTTGTTAATTGCATACAGGGTCATTACCTGTCAAAGTCATGTTCATCGTTTTGACCTAAATTCTCCTATTTGATTCATAACTTACTAATACGTATATTCGTATTAAAGTAAATCCAAAGGAAAGTATTTTAGTTGCTTATCCGCAAATGTGTCTAATTCTGCTTATTCAGAAAAGGTCGATTTCAGTTTATAGACAATTATTTTAAGAAAACAAGGTTTCGTGTGCATGTACATATACATTCATTAATTTCGTTTGCGATTGATTGGTCTTTTGCAATACATACATTTCTGAATTTGATATTTGATTTAAATAATTATTCATAAAATTGAATATTGAAACGAGGAATGAGTTAAAAAGACAACAATTTACCCGACAAAAGAGCAGAAAACAGCGAGAGGTCACCGATTGGTTTTCAACCAAGCGAGAACATTCCTGACCGGAGCGGGTTTCAGCTTTCTTCTTAAAAATGAGTACTAGTTCAGAGCAAATAAACGTCACAATCAACTCCGAACCAAATAAATATACCAAAATTTAAAAAAAAACTTACACAACTAACAAAGGCCAGATACTCCTGACTTGCGACAGCGCAATCATGCAGCGGGGCTAAACATGTTTAATGACTTTTCATTTGTAATCACATAAGCAACACGACGGGTGCCACATGTGGAGCAGGATTTGCTTGCCCTTCCGGAGCACCTGAGATCACCCCTAGTTTTTGGTGGGGTTCGTGTTGTTTATTCTTTAGTTTTCTATGTTGTGTCATGTGTATTATTGTTTTTCTGCTTGTCTTTTTCATTTTTAGCCATGGCGTTGTCAGTTTGTTTTAGATTTATGAGTTTGACTGTCCCTTTGGTATCTTTCGTCCCTCTTTTAATGACTTTTCAACCTTCCCCTATACCTATAACCAATATAGAATACACAAACGCACATGTACAGTAATAGATGTACACACAATACAAATCGGGTAAACGTGTTGAAAGAAGTTAGAGTCTGATGTCAGAATATGTGCAGAATTTAGCAAAATGACAAAAAAATTATACACAAACTAACATATGACTACTAGCAGATGCTGACATGCCAATGCAAGACTGATTTTATTAATGGAAACTGTTTCTAATATAGAATATTAAATTAACTGGTTATAAAAGTTCAACCCAAGCAATAACTGCCAAAGAAACAATTTATTTCAGACCTCAGAGCAGTAAATGTTACAAAGTATGTGTCAAGAGGAAGGTCAATAGTTTTAGAGTGTCAAGTTGATTCAAATAGCAAAGCTATTTGGGATGGACCAAATGGGGAAAATGGTTCCATCGTATACGCCGATGGGTCAATGATTAATCCTAAGTTGTCTAACAAAAGAAAACTTAAATTAGTTGGAAGCATGGATAATCGAGAATATAACATGGAAATACGCAATATATCTACAAGAGAAGAAGGGGTTTATAGATGCTCCCAGCGAAATTTAATCAACAGGACGACCCGTGCAACTTTTGTCTTGTTACTGATTCAAGGTTGGTACATGCAGTCATATACGTATTAATTAAATTTTCAACTATATTTTTGTTTTAGCGCAGCTCATCATGTATACACACATATCAAATGTTGACTAATCGATTAAACGGGTTTTACACCGCTTTCAACACTATTTTATGGCGACCAGTTTTTATCGGTGGGTGAAGTTGAGTTGAACGAAGAGAACCACCAGCAATTGGAAGAAAAACACACAATCTTAGCAGTCGAACTGTATGTGTTGACAGGCAAATCATACTGTAGTTGAACTACTGAAACTACTCGGCCAATCAGACCCACATCATGGATCGACGAGTACCTACATGGGAATCACTGTAAAGTTTATATTGATTTAAATGACATTTCACAAACTATTTTATTTTCTAAATAACAGATCATTTATGGACTACTAGATCAGGTATAGGATAAACACTTTATACATTAAGTCACCTGCAGCGCTTTCGTGATTAATCTCCATCAGGAACTATAACTTCTAAAACCGTGAACGCCAAGGATATCTTAAAACTTATGAAGCCTAAAGTACTATTCGATACTATCGACGGTAAAAGGAGAAATTGATAAGAGAGGCTAGGTGTTAGCCATTGAAACATCAAGTAAATGACACGACAAAGGAATTAATTTTCCTTCTTTCAAAACTGATAATGAAATCATGTGCGCTAATCTTCAGCCAAATAACGACACATGTATTTTGTCAAGCGACTTTCTGTGATTAATATACAATAGCATCTCAACAATGCAAATCGAAAGATGTCTTTAAGGGTCAACTCAGCGTTATATATTCAAATGTATACAGATGCCAATTCATATAGATAAGAAGATGTGGTACCCGACTGGATGCTAAAGGGACAATTGTATAAACGTATAAAAAGTTAACAATTATAGGTCAAAGTATGGCCTTCAATATGGAGCCTTGACTTACACCAAACAGCAAGCTATAAACGGTCCACAATTTGTTTTTGAAAAATCTTTTAAACAGGAAAACCAACAGTCTAATCTTTATAAAAACACGAGAAACGAGACACACATATGAACCAAACCAAAAAAGCGAGAGCCACTGAACAACATGCTCCTGACTCAGTATACTTAGTTTTGAAAATGTTAATCACTTTAAAAGAGTATATCAGAGATTTGTCATCTACCAGCTCAGTAGTCAACACTTCGGTGTTGACATGCATATCAATAATGTGGTCATTTTTACAAATTTCTTGTTTACAAAACTTTGAATTGTTCGAAAACTAAGGATTTTCTTATCCCAGACATAGATTACCTTAGCCGTATTTGGCACAACTTTTTGGAATTTTGGATCTTAAATGCTCTTCAACTTTTTACTTGTTTGGCTTAATAAATATTTTGATATGAGCGTCACTGATGAGTCTTATGTAGACGAAACGCGCGTCTGGCGTACTAAATTATAATCCTGGTACCTTCACTAACTATAACTATACCAAATCCTAAAAAATATTAAATTATTAAATTAAAAAAATATAGACTTAAATGTTGCTGAATTTGTAAAAACGAAACTGAATTGAAGAATTGGGAAAATATAGATCATTTTTTGAGACGGATCGTTAGTTGCAGTGTCTCCATGACAAATACAAAATTAATTCATTTCATTATTCTACAACCAAAGTATGAAATAATTTACAATTCACAATAACAAGTTGTCGTAATGTAGAATTGATCAAGAAACATTGTTATAATTATTTTCTTGAAATACAAATCACATGAACTCCAAAATGAGTCACACTAGGCGTTCGGTCTTAAAACTGTACTCAATAGTTCGAGTCCAAAATCTCTGCTCGCAATTGAAACTAGTAGTTTGATCCGTTCATTTTTTATCTGATTGTGATAATCGTATTCCAAATGTTTATGAATACAACGTCAGGTGTGTCCACAGAGAAACAATGATATTCAATCATATTTTAAAATGGCGGAAAATTTAAGTGTTCCTGATTTTCACCATTTAAATCTTTAATTTGACATGAAATTCGGACTGAAAATTGATGGAATAGCTCAGATTTCCTCCATTATTTAAGTATGATTCATAAAAATAATAGATCGATACTTTGAAAATAATATTGGAAACAGCTGCAAATAGGTTAAATGTTTTACATAATAAAATAAAAACAGTGAAGTGAGAGATATGGTCGATAATGATGCAGAATAAACACATAATTATGTATTCATTGCGTGCATACAAAGCGCCTTTCTGTTACCTTGATAAGGAGCACTCAAATCGTACCACCAAAAAGGAATGATGCATACTACTTCCACGAGTTTACGACAAAAAACAGGACCATCAAAAAACAAAGTTTATCTGAAGTGAGCTTTGTCTGAGGGAGTTTTAACCTTAGTTTTTGAATAATTTCCGAATTTTATAACGGAAAATTAAATACAAGAAATAGCTTTCAAAAATCTTTTTCCTTGTATATTTCGAACATGATATATATGAATAGTTTATCAACAAGAAAGTGTAAAAACATAATAAATGGATACCATAAATAAAAACCGGAAAAATTCAATCAACATTTTGAAAACTTTTATATTACAGCGGTGTTATCTGAATATGCTGATGTGCATCTGCGACGATGAAGCGTATTAAATTTATAACTTGCATTATAAAATATATTCACATTATCAACGTACTCCTGTTTATCGAAAACTTTCAGGGAATCAACTATAATAAATGTGTGGTATTATAGGTGAACACAATTTGTAAGTTGTCTAATGATTCTAAAATTGAAAATAGTTAAAATCGGTATTTCAATTGTTATCGATAAATCCTAAATCATTTTAAAAGTTGGGTTCTTTAAAATATTCCTTTGCAACACACATACTGTTCACTGTTTTCTCAATCTTTCGTTTGTGTGTAGTGTTCTGTAGATTATTGTTTCTTTATTAAAGATTAAAAGAAGATGAGGTATGATTGCCTATGAGACAACTCTCCACAAGAGAACACAATGAAATAGAAACAAAAAACTATAGGTCACCGTACGCCCTTCAAAAAGGAAAGAGGTTTTTTTTTGGTGTTATTTGCTTTTCATCGAATTATGATGTTACATGTAGATTCTCCCTTTTGTTCTTTGATAAACTTTGTAAGTCATAATTGTAAGCGCATATAACTATCCAATATGACAGAACCTTCTCTGGGATAGAAGAGCTTCCGTCCTGACAGATCTGGGCTGTGCAATGACCCTTACAGCATTATTTATTACAAGTAAAATGGCTCTTGTTATAATGACGTGTGTATACGATGAATATTTAAGAAGACATTTGTATTTTTCTTTTTCAGTTGAACCAAAAAATCCCCAAATTCATGGAAAGATCAACGGTAAACTTGATGGACAAGAAGGTGTACATTTGCAGTTACTTTGCACTGTTACAAGCGGAATTCCGAATGAAACCATAACTTGGTATAATGTGTCTTCAAAAATTGATAAAGGAGGTCCTGCAATTTTGAATACAACGATCACACCATCTAGATACGACCACAAGAAAAAATATATATGTTCAATTAACCATACATCATTACAAAAACCTTTACAAGAAATTGTGACACTAGACATAAAATGTGAGTTTAAAAATAAATATGAGAGCCTTTATATGTAAGGACTTTTTGCTATTGTTACTGTGCATTATGTTATTGTTTCTGTACATGCACAATTCTGCACAATGTCATGCATTACAAATCTGTTTTGATATTTGATACATTTTGTCGATTTATAACACAAATTATAACTATTTAGGGGTGTTCAACTTTCTTGATTATTCACAAGGGCCTCGCATTGTCGGTACACACACATTGTAACTACGCAGCATTTTCACAGAAACAAAATATTAACAGTTTGAAAATCAGTTTCTTATTCTATTTGAATCTATATTTCCTTCTTTATTCTTTTTTTTACTTTTTAAGTGATCATGCATTACAGTTACCTTTTATACAAATACTGCTTTTGCTGAATGAAAAGATAATTATGATCAGTTCAGGATTCAAAAACATTTGAATGATGTTTATTACAGTATACTATTGTAATTGTTACTTAATAAACTTACTAATCATATTTTCCCTATTATGCAGATGCACCGCGGATGATCTTCAAACATGAAAACCCATTGAGAATAAATGAAGGCAATAATTTAACCATTGTATGCACATGGAACAGCAATCCTGCAATTATGGCAACGATAAATAAAGAAGACAAACATATTAAAAGTCACTGTGATCAGTCTCTTTGCACATTTACATTGGAAAATATAAGTAGGAAAGACAATGGGTTATATAAATGCAGTGGATACAATATAATTGGTAAAGGACAATCGAATATTTCCGTAATTGTACAGTGTGAGTATTGAATGGTATACTAACTTGTATGTTAAATTAATATAATCGTCCTCCCCTTTGTATATTTTACCATAATCAGTCACCCCGTATTCTAGTATCACGGCTTTGAGACGTCAGAAGACATCATTAGCGACGTCATAATGTATGAGGAGAAGTTATCAGCGACGTGAACAAAGTTTTAGGATACGTTTTCAAGCTAAAGTCCTTCAAGTCTAAAACTGAATATCAGTATGAAGAGTCACTGAAAAATTCCATCAAATATGCAAGGTTAATAAATTAGGTCACCAGATGTGAGTTTTGTCTACATAAGACTCATCAGCGGCGGTAGAATTAAAACGGTTGGACAGTCATATCAAATAACGTAAAAATTATTACCCAAAAAACGACTACGGCCATACAAACCCTAAATGTTTTATAAACTGTTACAGTAAATATATAAAATTGAACATATTTTTGATATGCTAACAACTTTTCAATAACAGTAAAAAAAAACCGCTGACTTCATGGCTGGTAATACACTCAGAGGATGAAACGAATAACAGCAATGGCATCTTCTGATTGTAAAAAGTCGCTACATATACCAGGCTAATCATGTGGTAAGACAGACGCGAGTTGATACTTCATAAACCTGATCAGTGGTGTACGAAACAGAATATTTGACAATCAAAATCTAACACAAAGTTGAAGAGCAACCGTTGTACCAAATACGACTGATTGAATATATAACCGGGTGTAAAAACCATTAATGTTAACATACTTTGTATAGATAAAACATGAAATGAAAACTTGAACAGGAAAATGCACTTAACTTAACAATAAGAGTGCATTATAATAGACATGATATGTCATTTACTTTTTTGACAAGAAGAAAAAAGACAAATACAGGTTATCAATATGTTTTGATTTTTAACATGCACATTGTAAATTATGCTTTATACATTACATTTAAAAGCTTATTGTCATGATTATGATTTTAAGTGATGAAATAAAAATGAATCATTTTTAACCACATTCCACGTGTTTTTATAATTATGTGACAGTAAACCCGTTGCAACCCCTTTTACAGAACGAGTGGATTGATTGCTTTCACGGGGGTAGGTTAACATTTGTATTTGGGACATTTTTATAAAAATGATTCCTGACGTTATCATTCTATATATATAGCTAGCGATACATATGATCAATAGAAACTTTTCAGGAAATTTAAATTTAAGCTGATGTTTTGATAAATCTCCACCAGCAGTGGCATCGACCCAGTGGTTGTGAATAAACTTATCATAGATACCCGGACTAAATTTAGTATATACGCCAGACGCACGTTTTGTCTACAAAAGACTCATCAGTGACGCTCGAATAAAAAAAAGTTCAAAAGGCCAAATAAAGTACGAAGTTGAACAGCATTGAGGACCAAAATTCCTAAAAGTTTTGCCAAATACAGCTAAGGTAATCTATGCCTGAGGTAGAAAAGCCTTAGTATTAAAATCAGTCCTACATTTTGACATGATTGTTTATATTTATAAGACCATAAAGGTGTAAAGTTATGGGCCACAGTAGTTTACCGGCGTTCAGATCTCAGCTTTTTACCATTTGTCAGTAGTTCTTTGCGGCTGTCTTAGTATGTAAACCTGTGTCAATGATAACTCTTATGAGAAAGATTTTGGTGGTTGTTATTTTGATAGTTGAACAAACACTTTTGACATGACTCCATTCACCTTTTGTATCTAATGTTGTAGTAGAAGTTGCAATATTATCTTAGGAGCAACTATCACATTTAATTTTATTAGTAAATGCATGCATTGCACAATACGTTTGCCCAATCGATACATCTGATTGCTCAATTCACACATCCGGTTGTTCCGAATGGTGTTCATCTGATTTTCTGATTTTTTGTTTGTTATTTTGATTTGCATTTTGATTAATAGACCGACACTTATGTTATATTTAGTTTTAATCGAATGAATACAAACATACCCTTTTTTACAACTGACTTATGATATAATGTCTATTATACAGATCCTCCTGATATAAATGTTTTACTCAATGTTGAAAACAAAGTTGTCGAATGCAGCCCTAATGGCATTCCACCAAACTTTACCTTCTACCAATGGCAACATCGTTCCGAATATGGACAACTAATTCGGTCTCTCCCAGATAGCCCAATACTTAAACTAGACTCAACAGATGGCAATATTGAAAACTATCAACTCAATGGGGTATATGAATGTCGAGCAGAAAATGGTATTTCAGATGCTAATGGAACAACTGTTCGGACAGGAAAGATTAACGTTCTACTGAAAGGTAATTACACCTTAAAGGCAAATATGCTTTTTATGCCCCACCTACGATAGTAGAGGGGCATTATGTTTTCTGGTCTGTGGCTCCGTTCGTTCGTTCGTTCGTTCGTCCGTCCGTTCGTTCGTCCCGCTTCAGGTTAAAGTTTTTGGTCGAGGTAGTTTTTGATGAAGTTGAAGTCCAATCAACTTGAAACTTAGTATATATGTTCCTTATTATATGATCTTTCTAATTTTAAGGTCAAATTAGAGTTCTGACCCCAATTTCACGGTCCACTGAACATAGAAAATGATAGTGCGAGTGGGGCATCCGTGTACTGGGGACACATTCCTGTTTTTCAAATGTTTCGCAAATAATTTAAGGTGATGAAGTTTGATTGCCAATGAAACAACTATCTGTCAGAGTTCAAATGACGTGGATATGCGCATTACAGTCTTCAATATTACGAACATCCGTACCGTATAGTTAGCTCTTAAAGGCCACAACATAAAAAATGTAAAACAATTGCAACGAGAAAACTAACGGCTTAATTTATAACAGTCTGACAGAATTATACCACCGACAATCACTTGAATTTCAGATTTGGGACAGGAACCTACACAAATGTATATATATATCGACCCCTCTTCCAAGAAATATGTTTTGCATGCACACGTACAAAAATTGCGTATTTTTGGCAACGCAATCATAGGTTTGAACGGTGTTTTCAATTTTAGACATTTTTTTATATTTTTTCGTTTTCGCTTGTATTATATTTGCCTTCGAGTTTTTATGATCCGATCATTTTTTTTCGACTCTTTCAAAATTCAAGAGTCTATCCTAAATTTAAGTAAAGCATAAGGCCTTCAAAATACCGTTTCGATTCTTAACATCACTAAAGAGACATTAATTGTCGAAATCCGGATATAATGTACAAATGTTTGCACCATTCCATCTTTATCGCAAGTTTATTGTTCTCTGTTTGGTAATATACTAATAATAATATCCATTTTCTTTTGTTTCCCTCCTACTCTTCAAAAAACTCCGATTCATGTGAAAATAAGAATAAGTCGGCAATGAGAGACGCACAGTTCGTTCCCATAGAAATGTCGACAATTTGTTGAAAAAGTCGACCTCTTTATTATCAAATATATTGTCAATAAGAAATTCCAGCATACTGATCACTTGTTCCTCTGTGTAGTATGTTTTACTGTTTTGCATTACTATAAACAAAATATGCCGTATGGTATCCTAAAATAGTAAATTTATAGTGTATGCTATCATTTTCAATGTCGAAAAGTTTTGTTGATTATCTCTTTCGAACCATTTTCAATTTCACAAGGAGAATGATAGTATACAGGGCTGAAAAATCAAAAGTTTTAATAGAAATTATTTCAAAAAAAGATCGAGATATAAAACTATCCAGCAGTTCTTAAGAGTTTTCTCAAATCCACATACGGTTAATCTCATCCTTGTCAAATGTTTATGTATATGGGATTACCTGAGTGCTCATTTATTCCTAATTCATTTAGAAGACACTCGTTGTAGTACGATTTACATACAAAGACACTATTACTTGAAGCTTTGTCCGCAGGGACAACAACATTCAGTGTAACCTGTCTAATCCAACACACTGGAGGACCAGAAAAATGTTGTTTTAAGCACGGTCTCGGAATACTTGGGTTTATTCTGTAAGGATACGCATATTTTTGGACCATGAAAATGTGTCGGTTAAAGCAGAATGTTGGAATACTCAGGAGCAGGTTACACTGGAATTATCTGTCTCTGTAAATGGACTTAGGTCGATCATTTACAGTTTTTCTACTTATGAATGAGACGTTTCATCACAGACCGGATTGTTTTCACCAAATTGAATTCTGATGAAGTGACTAGTTCAACTGTTTTTCGTTTAGCCGATCATTGGGCGTAGTCCTCAATGGAATCCGTAATTATTTTGAAGTTATGGTTTCAATTGATGTGTTGGGGTTCTCTAAACTTAGGACCATGCTAAATCACCTTTTGGAGATTTTCATGTGGAATTATGTTTAGATCCACAATAATAACATTACCAGAGGGGCTGTAATTATAAGGTGAATCGAAACTGTCATATGTCAGAGTTTTTGTAATTTTTTGTTCTAAATCAAGGTAATGTTTGTTTATAGTTAAATACTTTGAGCGCAATGGTTTTGATGTAACTTTAGGATTTGTTAACTTTTTTGTTAACATATTACATGTTTTTGAAGAACATGATATAGGAGGATACAGCAACATTTTAAATAGAAGTATTTTAGGATAGACACTATTAATAATATTGCATTTAGTTTTTTTTCCATCATATCTATATCAGTATATACAAATATGATCATAGTACGAAATTAAGCAAATTAAAACCATAAAACTATTGATAATTGATCAGTAAATGGAAAATTATACGTTTAAACTACTCTTGTTTTTATAATCAGTTTATCTTGCTATTCAAATTATGACACAAAACACACAAAACATATTCAATTGGTTAACTACGCAAACAAATGGAAACTTAATCCCATTATATCTCGTAAAATTAAATAACAAAGACCCAACCATAAAAATAAGGACGAACGTAAACTATATAGTAGAAAAATGATAAATTGGTTTAGAGCGTTTCATCAAATATTTACAAACGATTAATTATTTTTATAGTTATATTCACATAAAATTTTAAACCTAAATGTATTCCATCTCTCATTATTTCAAGCGGATACCCAGTTGAATTTAAACAAAACGAAATGTAACTCTTTGTTAAAGTAGGTAACACATCTCTTTCTGTTGGCTTTGAAAATCATGTATGTACCTAATTTATGATTTAATGCGTCTAATATATAATGTGTTTTCATTTCCAAGCCTTTTATGTATACGTGGCATTCTGGCTTTCTATCTGACAGGGTTTCATGTACAAATATTTGTAATATTATGAAATTGTGAAATCTAATTCTAAATAAATGTAGATTATCACAAAATGTGCAAAAATGTTTATGAACGGTCGTCGTTTAACGACCTGCTTAAAACACGCAAAATGTGGGGAGAGTCGTTCATAAAGAATAGATGTCCATAATAAAGATTTCATTTAATTTGTATAAATGTTACTTTATAGATTACACTAAAAATTACATTTCTGCATTTTCCATATACATGTGGTTCATTTCAATGCATGCTGGTACACTAACGTTCACCTTTTAAAATACAACTGGCTTGTATTGATCATAATGAACCATTTTGAAGACGAAAGCAACATAATTCATTTGCAAAGATTTTTTATTGCGATTTCTAAGTAGTCAATCAAAATAAAATATGGTATATTGTTATTGTCTAAATCCCCTTAATGCGCCTCTAATTGATGTTAAGAAATATGGTATGTAAACAAAACATCTCTCTGCAGTGATTAAGGACCTCAAACATTTCACTCAATCGGTAGAAATAAGAATTTAATACTGACGTGTTTATTTTAACGTGCAGTATAAATGGTAAACTCATATCAATCAAATCAAATGATAATAATAGAAACATTTCTTACCGTGTATTGCAATATAAACTAATAATACGTGTCGTTGATATTATTCAGTAAAATATCGAAAATCTATCATGCAATAACAATACAAGACCAATGTTGTTTTATTGATTCTCAGGTAAAAAACTGTAAATTATTTACTGTTTAATGGTATATTTGATGTATATGTAAGCGTATGTGGGTCATCCTTTTTTATACGCCCGTCAAAATTTTGACGGGACGTATTATGGTATACAAATGTCCGGTGTCCGTCCGTCCGTCTGTCTGTCCGTTCGTCCGTCTGTCCGTCTGTCCGTCTGTCTTTCCGGCGTAAACATGTCGCACCGTAACTTGAGAACGACTTATCCAAATTTTATGAAACTTAACATAGTTGTTTCTTATGATGGTCAAATGATCTGTATACTTTTTGGTGAAAATAAGATTAAAACTTTTTGAGTTACGGCACTTTGTAACTAAAACAGGGGTGTGCTTTTTTCACATGTCGCACCGTATCTCAAAAACGATTCTTGATTATGGCTTAAAACTTTAAACACTTCTTAGTTATATGAACCTTAATATCTGTATACTTTTTGGTGATGATTCAAAATTTTATTTTTGAGTTATTGAGTATTTTGTTAAAAAGGGGGAGGTTTTTTTTTACATGTCGCACCATATCTCAAAAACGATTTATGATTATTGCTTAAAACTTTACACATGTCTTTGTTATATTAATCTTAAGATCTGTATACTTTTTGGTGATGATTCAAAATTTCATTTTGGAGTTATTGAGTATTTTGTTAAACAGGGGAGGTTTTTTTTACATGTCGCGCCGTATCTCAAAAATAATTTATGATTATTGCTTAAAACTTTACACACTTCTTTGTTATATTAATCTAAAGATCTGTATACTTTTTGGTTTTGATTCAAAATTTAATTTTAGTGATATTTAGTTTTTTGTAAAAAAAAAAACAGGGTTGGGGGTTTCACATGTCCCGCCGTGTCTCAAAAACAATATATGGTTATTGCTTAAAACTTTCTTAAAAACTATTGATGATTATTGCATAAAACTTCCACACAAGACGTCGGGCGTATCATGCGCTCATGGCGCAGCTGTTTATTAACACATAAGCAACACGAAAGGTGCCACATGTGTAGATCAAAAATAAACTGACAATGCCATGGCTACAGAAGAAAAGACAGACAGACAAATAATAATACAAACTACATAACTTATCAAACTAAAGATTAAGCAACACGAACTATACAAAAAGCTAGGTGATTCGGAAGAGTAAGCAGATCCTGCTTCACCATCGTGTTGCTGATCAATTCACTCTTTCGTGTATTTTGAATAACAAAAACGTGTAAGTATCGTATGACGTATATTTTTGTCACTGAAATCAAAACCTAAAGCTGCATGTATTATGCATTGATTTATTTCACTTGACTGGGCGGGATTTAACTCGTTCGCTTATCGTAAACCCGTCCATCTATAGATAGGTTTTTTGAGATAAATTCATCAATGATGTGTCCAGTCATTCTTTTGTAAATTCTTGTGATGACACTGATGGGTGATGATTAGAAATCAACAATAATTGTAATTGAATAATCCTTGTCACACATATCTTCAAATAGACTGTCCTATGCAAATTAAAACGTAAGCTCCGCCCGATCAGTTGAAATAACATAGGTATTATCAGTTCCATATAAGATAAGGTATTTAATTGTGAGATTATTAAATTCAATATCATATAATGCATTCACCACTAAGGATTAATCGAGCCTATAAATCGGCATCTGGTAAGTTCTAGGACTATCATACTAAGTAGTATAATTGGTATAATAACCGCAGGATTTTAAGACACCAATGATTATTAATTTCAATCGTATCATATGCCATAAACTTTTAAAAAGTGACCTATTCCAGCGACTCATCCCAACTACGTATACCCAATAAATAGTTCGCGGCCCTGCGTCTCCGTTTAGGTTTACATGCCAGGAGTTTTGATTAATAAAATACATGATAGGTCACGAAGGTTTGAAATAAAATTTGTTGTTTTAATCGTTCAATGGTTTTTCATTTGCTAGTTGTCAATACATAGATAGGATTTTTTTTATTCTCAACTTCTTGAGCCGTAGGAGTTCAAAAGAAAATAAGCATTATCAAAGAAATTTTTAATGAATTCATCAATCAATCATTTGGTAACACACGAATAAAGTTTGGCCTACGCGAGAATCACTACAGCATCTGCAATTGAAAATATTTGACACCTTAAATGATCTTAAATGACTACAATATATCACACAGTCACGTTTTTATTTTCTTTACAGCTGTTCACGTCGAGCCTAATGGTTTTGTCTTGAATTAATTGAATGAACTGAATGAATTGAATGAAAAACTCACGTTAACTTGAAATTACCGCTAGGCTTGACTTGAATTTAAAAATATGGCCACTACCGTCTAACAGTAAAACCCTCGCTTAATATGCTATGATCTTTTGTTCAAAATTACGATCGGAATCGAGACGTTATTTTCTATTCGAGTGTCACCGATGAGTCTTGTGTAGACGAAACGCACGTCTAGCTTAACTATACAATTTCAATTCTGGTATCTATGATGAGTTTATATATGTCGTATTGCATTATTTCCAAATGCATTTCTTTTCATTTCTAATGATATAGTTTATTGTTCTATTTTCAATCTGACAAAATTGAGAATGGGAATTGGGAATGTTTAAAAGAGACAATAACCCCCGACCAAAGAGCAGAAAACAGCCGAAGGTCACCAATGGGTCTTCAATACATTGATAAAATCCTGCACTCGGAGGCGTGTTCCAGCTGACCCCTAAACAAAAGTATTCACTATTTCAGTGATAATGTACGTCATAATTAACTCCGAAATATATAAAAGAAACTAAAATTAAATATCATACAAAGGCTAAAGACTCCTGACTTGGGACATGTGCTAAAATACGGCGATACCTTAATATGAATTTAGTTTTGTTTCATTTGTGATAAACTACTAGTACATGTAGTGAAAAAAATCTATCCATTTTTTCACTCCTTTCAGTCCGTCGCGAATATTAAGTCCTGTACTTTAAATATTTTGTTTGTGATTGAAATACTTATAATACGTTTAATGCTCAACCTAGGAGCATTATTTATTTCGGTTCGTCCGTCCGTCCGTCTGTCATGTATCAGGTTAAGTTTTTTTTGTCATGGTAGTTATTGGTGAAGTTAAGTACAATCAACGTTATACACATGTTCCCTATGCTACAATCTTTCTAATTTTAATGCCTGCCAAAAAGTTTTGACGAGAAAAAAAAAAAAAAAAAATGTTGAGTAATAGAGGCCGTCTAAGAGGTAGATCGCCAAAATATTGACTGCCTCTTGAAATTAAGGGAATATTGGAATGTAACAGAAAGTTTGCCATGAATCTTAACATGCTTAAAGTGTGGTTCTGTCTCTGCATGAGACATTTTATTTAACTTCTACATTTGGACCGGACGTGGCTATGCACCTAAAAGAACCTTATTGTCACACTTGGGAAAGAGTCTTTTTGTCGGTCGAAAGAAGACCAAAATGGTTAGTTTACCCGAAAGGAAGGTCGAAGGAAGAGAGAAAACCCCTTCTAAATAACGTTTAACACTTACATGATACATTAATGTTATGGTCTGTTTTGTTTTAAGGAAAATTGCTTTCCAAAATGTTGAATGGTGTGATTATATTCCAACCAATGATCGATTTATTTGACAATAACATGAATAATGTTCATTTTATTTACCAACAAAATATATGAATAACATGTCTATGCATCAGATATGAATTATATAAAACAAGCAGGGTATACATTGGTGGACATAAATAAATGAAACGTTTAAATACATACATTTACTTTTCAGACAAACCAAGATTCATTTCGCCTACAGAAAACATACAATATGGACGATTTGGTTTTTCGATAGATATCAGTGTCAGTGTGTATTGTTTTCCTAAATGCTATAATTGGAGTATTTCCAGTACAAAATTATGCTGCTATAATAAATCAAACTATGCAACAATTGTAGACTACAATGTCACCGCTATGATATTCGGTAAACCAATTCAGATGAAAGGATACAAAATAATGCTTACGAAATTAATAATAGAGGAAAAACATTTTACAAATTACACGTTTTCGATAACCAATGACATGGGTAAAGCTATCTTCAGTGTTAAACTTATTTCTAGGGGTAAGTGAAAATAAGTCTCTTATTAAGCATTGCATTTGATTCTCTAATAATTCAAAGTCATTTGGGTGTTACAGGATGATATGAAAAATGTGAATGTTCAATGGTTGTTTTGTTACTGAAGCTCAAACATAGTCTATCATTTTTAGAATTGATAGAAATGAAAAAAAAACAAAGTGTGTTGCCGGGTTTTATTCTGTTGCTTTTACAGGTACATATCAAAATCACTTAAGTTATAATAGGAACGCATCAACTACATTTCATTGATTTCTACGTGTTCATGCCAAAACAAAACAAAATAGAAAACATACCAATTTTCAAATGATTAATGATTGATTTGAGTTTGACCCCACATTCAGCGCTCTTCCCAAACGGCCATTTCATGGGGGTGATGTGAACGGACTGATCTAACATTCAAGTAAAAGTAACGTTTTCTGGATACCTTTTTACTTAATGCTAGCGCAGCCACGAAATAACCAAATTAACCCAGGTTCTATGTACTTTACATAAACTATGAAGACCAGTTCTGCCCGGGACACATTGCCACACTAGAGGACAAGTGTCTACAACAACCGACAAATATAATACTTGACCGGACAATAATTTGAACAAGTATAAGCCAGCATTCTAGGAAGGGAAGTTTTAAAGAAATAATACCTAAATTATTTATTTCATACCAAAATACACAATAAATATTCTAATATTAAGACAGTAAGTTTTACAAAAATACAGAAGTTGAATAAAGTAGGGAAATGTCTAACTTTAAGTAGGGGCTTTTAAACTGTATCATTTACACCATTTTTTACCCAAACCCTAAATAATGCCAAAACATTTAAAAGAAGAATAGAAGGGGAAGGCAGAGTGCATTTAGAAAACCTTGAATAGGACAACTAACCATGAGCATAGTCAATTAAGAGTCAAACTAACCTTTAACTTTCAGAATTCAAACTGTTGTCAGGCTAGTAATACATTTGTTAGACTTTTAACATTATTCGTCCACCGAGGTCTAAAGGATAAGACTAATAGTATACACCTATTAACTGGGTGTGAGTGTAATAGCAAGTTTGTTGACCCTGAGATACCAACTATTACTCGAGGCGAAGGCGAGGGCAAAAGTTTGTATGCGATCAAAATAAAAATCGTGCATCTGCAGTATAGGCTTGGAGTTCAGTACTTTTGTTATTTCACTTTTGTATGTTTTGTCTGATATGTTTATAGCACAACAGTACACTATAAGCAATAAATAAGCAGAAAATAAAAAAGATTGAACAACACCAATCCAACTAAAAATAAAGGTTGATTTATGTTGCTAATTATAGTTTGTATTCATGCTTTCTTATACAACAGATATAGGAAGATGTGGTGTGAAAGCCAATGAAACAACTCTCCATCCAAGTAACAATTTATAAAAGTAAACCATTATAGGTCAAGGTGTGCCTTCAAAACGGAGCCCTGGTTCACACCGAACAGCAAACTTTAAAGGCCCACCAAAATGTGTAAAACCATTTAAACGGGAAAACAAACGGTCTACAAACATTTGCAGCGGGATTAAACGTTTCAACGGTAACACACCTTCTCCTTTTTTCTGAAACAATGGTATAACATCACTACATAGCTATAGAAAGATACACTACAAAATATCAATTGGAAGGCTGAACTCAATTAAAAAAACGCAAATGAACACACAATGAACGAATAAATTTGATCTGTGATACCTGAATGCAAATATATGGTTAATAACAATTATAAGGAAAATTAGTTAAGGTATAAAGTAAATAAACTGGTTTAAACAAAGTTAAAGCATGATAACTCTGTCAAAATTTAAACAATTTTTAGAAAATCATAAGAATGGTTTGTGTGCTAAGTTGCATTCGGTGATGTCATATTAGACGAAAATGGACAGAATTGTGGCTTCGACCATCAGAACGATCCGTTGTCATCTGTTACACAGCTAACTTCTTGGGTCAATAATGCACGATGAAATCAGTGTGAAATATGTACTTGCATTAACTATCATAGAAAAATCATAAACTTGATGGGATAAATTACAGTGTAAACTTAAGACTTGATTTATTCATTGAACTGTATACACCTTATCGCTTATTGTCCGCCATTACTGGAAATTACATAGGTTCCAGTAAAATGTTGACGCCATAATACAAAATATCCGACGCCACTATGGAAAAGTGATTGTTGTTTGACATCAAAATTTTAAACGGGACAGATTCTAGGGTCAGCAAGGAATAGCGATAAGGTGAATTGACTGCCTATTCTTTGTATTATGCCTTCCATATTTAGAGTTAATTTAAGTATATGAACCCTGTGAATATGTTGAGGTCAGAGAGATATGTTTTGGTAATTTTCTTCTTAAGGTAGCACAATACAAAGATTTTTTTAGTTCCAATCACTAACCTTTGAAATGCTGTAACTTTCTTATGAATGCATAGAAAATAACAAAAGAGGTATATATAGATAGATAAAAGATAAATCTTTTAAAAGAATGCAATATTTTTATTATGCAATCATTATGTAATCAATTATTATGTAATTAGTGGCAAAATGTGGGTAAGTTCACTTGAATGAATTTAGCTCTATCATCTTTTTAATTATACAGAAAATTTTAACGAAATCTTAATCAACACATCATGGGCTTCAAAAGGGTGTCTCAGATTGTCTCTATGGTATTCCATTCTCTCATAAATCTATAATTAGTGTAAACATCCTAACCACATAAAAGAAGATAATGTTTAATTAGGTGTAAAATTTGTTCTGTACATTCTATCTGAAATCTGAGACACCCTTTTGTAGATAATGGCCATAAGAACAACATTTAATAAAATAGACCCTCTAGGGACACCTATGAAGAAGCTAATTTCATTTGAAAGTGGAAATTTGGTGAAAAATATTTTAGACACAGTTAATATTATAATTGGTTACATAATTGTTGCATAATACTAACATTGCATTAATTTGAAAGAGTAATCTGTTAGCTATCCAAAACTACCACTTTTATAAATTTTCAAACATTATTAAGAAAGTTACAGCATTTTAAAACTTGGGAGTTGGAGTTATAAAATCTTTGTATTGTGCTACCTTAAGATAAATTGAATACATATATTCTTGTGTTTTATATTCAGAGAAGCCTGAAGTACCAACGATAACTGGAATTTTTCCAGGACATAATAGCCTTACGATAACCTGGCTGCGGAGTTTCAATGGCGGAGCGGAACAACAATTTATCTTGGCGTACAGAAAAATCACCGATGAGAAATGGAGAACAAGTTTGCCGATTAATGACACATTCGACACGTGCTGTGTTTATATTTTAAAATACTTAAACGATGACACTAACTATGAAATACGTTTATATTCAAACAATTCTTTAGGAAGAAGTAATTTCACACGTGTTTTGGAGGTCAAAACATTAGGTAAGTCTTTTTATGCAATAGTAATATTTGTTTATAACTACGCTTTTATACATGTTTATAGATTTGTCATATAATATGATAATGACAACGTTTTAAATGCGACTCATCTGTTTAAAAACTGAACTTTTTATTTTGTTTATTTTACATAATCTTTGACGAAAAGTAAACAAAAGAAGCAGTACACGTTTGCATTGTAAACTTTTTTCAAAATGAATTTAATTGAGACAAGGACTGGGTGTCCTATGATAAATAACATTGAAGTGTTTTGTGTCTCGTCTGATTTGTCAAGATATAAATATTTTTCAATAAATCACATCCGTGCAGATCTGTTTGCTTGTAATGTATAAATTTATACCGATTTCTTTTTATAGTTGATGTACACTGTATTGTCTCTGTTGTGCTATCTTCTCATATCAATTAGTGACTCGAAAAGACTAGATCGGTTTTCTATACTACACTGTAGTCCCAATTGTCTCATCCGTTCTACTTATTTTATCTGCCAGGGCAATTAATAAAATTCATATTATGTTTTTCGAATTCATAATTATATTTGAAAGTTTATCAAATATCTGTAGTTGCTGGTCAATGTAATAGTTACATAGAAGATTTACTAAATGAAATATATCGACCACGTACACACCCTTACACATTTAATTTTGTAAATTTATGACAATCAAACAAGTCAGAGGAACATTTTGATATTACTGAAGCATACAAAAAAAGATAGAACAAAAATATTCCCCTGTATTTGACAGTTGTAATCAATTCTGGGTCACAAACATATATCTTGGGTGTTTAAAGCACCATTTTTTCATTTGGTGTTTGTATAGCACATTTTGGAAACTTAAGGTTACATGTACATGGTTATTAAAATTGAACACAGGTAAAACAGAGGTGAAGATTTTATTGGTTAGAATCCATTGATTGTTATTTTCTTATATGCAATGACACATGTTACATGTTCTGAGAAATTTGGTTTATAGTACTTCACAGGATAAAACTTTACACACGCAAAGTATTTCTTTATTTAAAAACAAAGATAAATTATTTGTTTTAAAGTGCAAATTTAACACTGCGGCTAGACGTTTTTCGTCCCTGTGGGTATCACAAGCCAAGTAGTCAGCACCTCGGTGTTGACAGGAATATCAATGTTATGGTCAGTTTTTTAAATGTCATGTCTGCAAACGTACTAATTAATATTCATAATACTAAGGATTTTCTTATCCCATCCATATATTACCTTAGCCGTATTTGACACAATTTATTGGGAGTTTTAGTTCCTCAATGCTCCTCAACTATGTATGTGTTTGGCTTTATAACTATTTTGATGTGAGCGTCAATTTTGGTTCTTATGAAGTCGATACGCGCGTCTGGCGTATAAAGATAGAACCCTGGTAACTTTGATAACTATTTACAGAAGAGTGTAACATTTTGACAGAGTTTGATAGTCATATTAGATATAACGTACCCCAAATGATTCATTTTATGTTTTTGCAGATACAGCAAAGAAATTAATGGAAACACCAACTTTAATCCTCACATTATTTGGCTGTTTTCTGGTTATAACTATCAGTATGTTATCAATCTTCTGGTGTCATAAGAAAGGTAAACTTTTTTTTTTGTTTTTTTTTGTTTTGACAAATACTGTTTTAGTCCGGTAAGTGTTATTGTCCTAATTTGTTGTGAAAATACGAACTATATTTTTTTCTCTACCTGGATGCAATTCATCTTTACTTTATTATTTATGATTTTTATGAAATATCTGTATTATCTGCTATATTCCTAATTTACTTTTGATATTGCTATTGAAAACTCGGGCAATAATATTATGTTTCAGGATTTTGTTCTCAAAAAGAAACTTCAAGGTAGATTTTTGAACATATGATATGGACATGATGAAGTTACTTCTACTTATATCATTTAACGTACTAAAATATTATATCTTCTTTTTACAAACTTAATATGTCTATCTGAAATTACTGAACATGTGCATGCAGCCACATATAATATAAATGTATTGATCACTTAATCTCTAAACCATGTCTATGCAATGCAGTTCTCTTATTTACTAATTTATCTTTCATTATCGACCTAATCAGGCGCCTGATTTATTCTTAAGATACTATTGATTTACTAGTCAATCGATATCTTACAAAAGATACACAACCTTTCAATAACTACTTTAAGTAAAACTAACAGCTGTTTTACATATCATTTTTTTCAAATCTTATTTACCCAGCGTAAGGCAGAACTTTGAATAATAACATTATAACGTTTTGATATTGTTTTTCACATGCAAGCTATATACAAATAGATATAGGAAGATGTGATGTGAGTGCCAATGAGACAACTCTCCAATTTAAAAAAAAGTAAGCCATTATAGGTCAATGTAAGGCCTTCAACACGGAGCCTTGGCTCACACCGAACAACAAGCTATAAAGTGCCCCAAAATTACTAGTGTAAAACCATTCAAACGGAAAAACCAACAGTCTAATGTATATAAAAAAAAAACGAGAAACGATAACAAGTATTTATTACATAAACAAACGACAACTACATGAACTACTGTACATCAGATTCCTGACTTAGAACAGGTGCAAACATTTGCAGCGGGATTAAACGTTTTAATGGTACCAAACCTTCTCCCTTTTCTGAAACAATAGCATAACATCACAACATAGAAAAACACCCGATAAAATATCAATTGACAGGCTTAACTCGATAAAAAAGACGTAAATTAATAGACACGTATTCACGGTATTGTATGTATGTATATGGATGTGGAAACATAAAAATTGGTTCATCATTATTAAGGTGACTGATTGTTTGTTTTAAATCGTTGAAGAATCTTTTACCGTTAGACATTAGTTCCCTCACAATATGGAAGTATACTACTTTGGTCAAAATGAAACACATGCTTCTACCAATGTTAAAAACAAAGTCACATGTAGAGTATGTAGGAAATAATGCGCTGAGAAAAGCTCAACGAAATGCACCCGTCAATGCCTTTACAACTTTACTAAAAAAAAAAGCTAGATTGGAATGTCACTTCTATTTCATTAATAAATTTTCTTTTGGCGCCATTGATGTGTTATATTTTATACAGGCTAATGTATGCAAGGAATTACTCATTGTGTTTATAACGATACTGCTCATGTCTTTTATGCGTTTTTAACCCTTCATTTCTAGCATGGTTTATAAAACAAGTCAGGTTTTTAGGGGCAATATGTTTTTCTTTTAATTTATTGTTTGTTGCTAATCTTCTTGAAAATAGCATATACAGTCGACTACTATGCGATTTACCTAGTATATCACTTGTTCAAAGGAGTTTTCATGTGACAGTTTTGTGTATCTTAAAGTTTATCAAAAGATGTGCATAATGACAGATGATGAAAATTCATACAGTGTTAGAGTTGTTGAATTCAATGTCGTTATGTTCTAATTCGCCAGACTTAAACGAACATAAATTATTTATACAATAAAACTTAACACATGTATCAGAAAAGAGCTCTCCTTGTGAGGGTAGCATACTATTTTATTGACAAATGTATAATAAATTTATCAAATCAAACAGTTCGTTTCAAAGCCATTCAAGCACACTACGGCTTATTTTCATTATTGAGACACTAAAAACAGTCATACTGGCTCGATCACAGTCAGCCATCCATAATAAATACAAAATATATACCAATCTACAAAACAAGAAATACAAGTTTAAAATACTCATTGTAACTAAATGACTACTTTCAACATGAAACACAATAGATGGTCTTGTTGATAGTGGGTTGGGGGGGGGGGGGGGGTGAGGTGGTGGTGGTGGTGGTGGTTGGGGGGGGGGGGGGGGGGGTAATACAGACTGCAGTAGTAGTACGGCGTATGCTACCCAGCGTAAGGCAGAACTTTGAATAATAACATTATAAATTCCATTTAACTTATATCAAAAAACAAGCGAGAAACACGAGCCAGAATCATACGATACCTAGAATACCTGTTTTTAAGTCGCAATGCGACAAAATATTGTCCAATGGAATATATTGTAAACATTACAGGTATTCTAAAAACACGTGTTGATGTAAACAATAAACAAACACACGTGTTTTACCAAAACAAATACATGTGCTCACGTACTATTATTAAATATATATATTTGGTGCGTTCAGTCAACAACTGATATCTATTCAATTTACTCTAAATATATTTAAAGAACAAAAAAAACCCGAACGATACCAAGTCTCAATCAAATGTGCTGCAAGGCAAAACATAATGACATTCCTCAGTTCATCATTATCGTTATTAAAATGCAAACTACATATAATACATTTAATTTGCGTGTTTTGCTATCTGCTTTCTGTTACACGTTTAAAAATTTAAGACAAAGATACAATTACTACCGTTTATAATGCCGAAATAAACATTATTTTCATTATTGCATAAAAACATATTCCTCAGTAATTGCTAGTAGTCCTTTTTTGGGGGGGTTGGGGGTTGTGGAAGGAGGGGGGTATATGAGGGTTGGGGTTGGGGATTGTGGATGGGGGTATATGAGACTGAAAGTTCATACAGTGTTAGAATTGTTGAGTTCAATGTCGATATTTGGTGCTTTCAGTAAGCCACTATTCAATTTACTCTAAATATGTTTTAATAAGGCTAGCAAAAAGCAAAGCACGCGTATTGTGGTGATCTGCCAATTAATACGTCTGAATCTGAAGAAACTAACTGGATTTCCTCATTTCTAATATGTTCATCATCAGTACTATGCATACAAATGTTAGCAGCAACGACCAAAAATATTGAACAATACGACAACAACTCCTCAGAAAAATGAAATTCAAACACACAGAAACATTATGTTTAAATTTTGATATTGTAGCTAACCAATAATCGAAAAAAATATTAATATATCATAATGCATTAAGTATCAATTAATCCAACATTTGATTAGATTTTATCTTATATAATTATTATTCATAACTGTGGTCTCAATTAAAACGTATCTTTTTTTTTTGCAAACAATTATGCGAGATCTCAAACGTTGTGAAGGGTTGATTAATTGTTAACAATAGTACATGACCAACATGTGGGGAAAGGAACTATATTTTGTATGATTATAATTATTTAGGCTGTCAAATGTACCAGACAGTTCAATTCAAGGTATGTATACATCCCTCTACTGCTCTTTAGCTTCATGGAGTTATTTCCTTACAGCACGAAATGTCTTTCTTTTACAGAAACAACCCGAACGAAGCTCACTCTCAATAAATGTGCTCCAAGACATAACATAATGACATGCCTCAGTTCATCATTATCGTTATTAAAATGCAAACTGCAGATAAAACATTTAATTTGCGTGTTGTTGCCCATTATAATTTACTATTTGCGTTCTGTTACACGTTTGAAAGTTTTAGGCAGATAAATAATTACCTCCCTCATTAGGCCAAAAAATTTACATTTTTTTCTCTATTGCATAAAAACATATTCCTCAGTAATTGCTAGTAGTCCTTTGTTATTTATGTTTTATTGTCATGATGATTAGTTTCATTTGTTTTCTGACATCGGAATCGCACTTCTTTTAAACTGAGTTTAACTGTTCGTATGGATGTGTGTTTGCTTATTCTGCATTTGATAGAGGTATAGTGGGATTGTCAAGATCTAACAAAACACGTACAACCTCACGGTATTTCTATATATTTTTTTAACTGCCTGTGTTGGAGACCCATTGGTGGCCTACGGTTGATTTTTGCTTTGGTCGGGTTGTTATCTCTTTGACACATTCCCCATTTTCGTTTTCAATTTTGAATTTTACTATTTTCGTCAGGGTAACAGAAAAAGGAGGCTTCCCAATTTATATTGATTTTTAGAGCACATAGTTCTCAAAGGTATGAGGCTTATAGAATCATATTCAAAACAGTGTGGCTGTGGCCATTTATTGACGACCTAAATTATCCCATTGACTGGGGCAGATTATGTGCACGTTTGTCTGTAACGACCACTGTTCACTATGTACTTGTTAAAGACACTTAAACTGTGGGGTCACCAAAGGTTCTCAACACCTAAATAAAGTAATTCGAAAAATTAATCAGGAATAAAACGATGTTTTGATCAATAATATAAATCAAAACATAAAGGTTATTCCTGATTAGTTTTTCGATTTTTCGATTTATTTTATTATTAAAGGCGTTAAGAACCTTTTGTGACCCCACAGTTTAAATTCTATAATAAGTAAGTAGTGAGCAGTGGTCGTTACAGACAAACGTTCACATAATCTGTCCCAGTCAATGGGATAATTTAGGTCGCCAATCAATGGCCACAGCCACACTGTTTTGAATATGATTCTAATTTGATCCAACAGTCTACATAAGACTCACCATTGAAGCTCAGATCAAAAGAGGTAGAAGGCCAAAACAAGTACAAAGTAAGAGAGCATTGCGGACCAAAAATTACAAAATTTATATGTATACATAAGAGGATAAAACTATTCTGATTTAGAAAAGTCTTTACAAATTGTTGAAAACTAATCTGCTTGTCAGCGATAAAATTTCATTAGAAAAGAAAAAAAAACTTAATCACCCCTCTTATATAGCTCATTTGACAAATTAATTAATAGATGACTTTGCATTCAAATTTCAAATTTGCCATAGGACTTTTATTACGAATTAAATATCAGCAGTATGGCATGGTTATAACTTAATGAACTAAGCGATGAAGAAAAGAAATTCATCAGATCTGTAAAAAGAAAGAAAATTCCTGATAATCTTTACAGAAATTAATAGTTGTGTACGAAATATTATAAATAGTTAGATGATGCATACTTTTCATGATGTATAACACACCTCGTGGTGTCACGACAATTCAAAAGAGTGTTATACGACGACAAGAAAACAATAGAATAGGCATTGTTTATAACCTAACAAATCATCATAATTCTTTCCTTTGGAATCATAAAAAATTCAGATACTTCTAAGTTTGAAAATGGAGAACTAGAGTTAGAAAATGAAGACGATGTATTCATACTGTCGCCTTCTTCGCTGAAAACCAGTTTAATTTTTATTGATGTTTTTAAAACAACGTGGTCATTAAGATCGAAAACACAAAACATTGACGAGCATATAACACACATAGTCTCATTGTAAAAAAAAACGGAAAAAGAAAGAAATCAACGTCAGCAAGGAAATAAGGTTTCTTTCTTGAACATTTCGCTCCGTGTTTACACCTGGTCTTGCTGTCTTGTATATTTGTGTTTATGATCGGTTGTTTGCTATTGTTTCACTTACTACTGTTATTTACTCAGCATCTACATTTGCAAACTAATTGTTTTTAGATTACAGATTCATTTGTGAACATATTTTTTCACTAGATGATATGGCTGTGGAAAATTATATTTATCAATCACAAGGAAACGGTGCCCTTAACCAAAGATATGCACGTGCAGACAGACTTCCACTGGATGGGGATGCAGATTCAACAGCAGGACATTATAGGCTCAATCCAGAGTCACACGCATTTAATATAGGTATTATTACGACATATTTAGCTGACCTAATTAGTTATCAAAAGTGCCAGGATTATAATTTAGTACTCCAGACGCGCGTTTCGTCCACATAAGACTCATCAGTGACGCTCATATCAAAATATTTATAAAACAAAACAAGTACAAAGTTGAAAAGCATTGAGGACCCAAAAATCCAAAAAAGTTGTGCCAAATACGGCTAAGGTAATATATGCCTGGGATAAGAAAATACTTAGTTTTTCGAAAAATTCAAAGTTTTATTAACAGGAAATTTATAAAAATGACCACATCATTGATATTCATGTCAACACCGGAGTGTTGACTACTGGGCTGGTGATACCCTCTTGGACGAAACGTCCACCAGCAGTGGCATCGACCCAATGGTGTATATAGTTATCAAAAGTACCAGGATTATAATTTAGTACGCCAGACGCGCATTTCGTCTACATAAGACTCATCAGTAACGTTCATATCAAAATATTTATAAAACCAAATAAGTACAAAGTTGAAGAGCATTGAGGACCCAAAATTACAAAATGCTAACTGCTTTAAGCAAATTCTAAATGATCTAAATATGGTTAAATGTATATATTTACATTACACATAGATGTATATTTCTTTTATCTAGAAGAAATGGCTGTGGAAAATCATATCTACCATTCACAAGGAAACGTTCAAGTTAACCAGCATGATCAACAAAGAAGCGCATACCAACACAAACTTTCACAGCCTGGTAGAGGAGGTGAAATAGTTAAATAAAAAAGCTTATACTTTCATCAAATACCCAAAATATATTTAAATTATTTGTAGCTGCTTTGTTGAAACCAGTAGAAACATTTTTTTTTAACTTGTGCATGCAATGAACATTTATGTGTTTAGCTTTGGATAGTAGATGCGTTTTTAGATTGTTTCTGTGTCGCCTACGTTGTAAGGACGCATTATGTTTTCCTGTCAGTTAGTTCTCCCGAAAATTAACTTTGTTTTTCCGTTTGAGTTTCTTATTAATGTAGTTTTAAGTATGGATTTACATGTGTTATGTTTGTTTATCCTTATGAAGCTAACTGTTTATAATCAATGCTTAATAAGGTTTAGTTATGTTTTATGATTCAATGCACAAAACAAATGTGATAGTGTGAGACAGGTCGCATATCGTAAAGACACGTATCAATCGTTGAAGAACAAAATGTATCTCTCTATACATTTATACATACGGTGGCACTTGCTTTTTGTTTGAACATCGTGGTGTTATTCTGTCAAAATATGTAACACAAGAAAGAGATACATGTATAAGCATAGCCAAATATGCTTGCAATTTGTAACTTTATTATTGTTTTTAGTTTATGCTATAATTCATTCTAAAATAATTTCAGAGGCATTAGCATTGGAAGGTAGAATTTACCAAAATGCTTGTGTACTTGAAAAAGCGTATTTCAACAATCTCGGTGAAGTGACAACATTATATGATAGAGGATCAAGTGTTAACGATTTAAAACACAGTAAGTATTTTTTTCATTCATTCGTTAGTATGAACCTTAGAATTAAGGCAACAGAAGTATACCGCGATATAACTAATCCGGGTCCCAAACTATAACCGAGGGAAACCCACCAACTCAAGGAGGAATATTACAAGTTATTAGCTGTGCAAACCATATGAAAAGGAAATATTCTTTTTTTTTTAAAGCGACACAATAATCTTAACTTACCGACGACAAAAATAGTGAACAGGGATCCATGGTAACGTATTCTAGCACATTCTAAATATACAGCATGTACAGGTTAAACAGTCATTGTTCGACTCGACAATGAATCAAACCATATGCATCCTTAACTTAAAATTAGTACGCTGCTATTACAACACAAAATCCACTTAATTGAGCGTATTTGTCATAAAAAAAGACCTTCTATAATCAGTTCACCGTCGTTGCATTGTTTTACAAAATTCTAGTAGACTTGAATCCCTCAGGTGTTTTCTTTTTTGAAAAAAAATCGTTTTATTTTATTCATAAGCCATAATTGAACATTGGAATAAACGTTGACACAAGAAATAAGTTAAATCTACATTTTATATATTGCTTTATGTTGGATGTATGATCTAAGTTGAATATAAGATGATCTCATCTTACCGTGCCATGTATTAGTTTTCTTCTTCCTGTTCTTTAATGTTGTATGCAATACACATATTTTTATTACAGATACTGAGATTCTCAGGTCAACTGGGATAGAAGACACTGCACAAGCACGAGTAAGTCAAATTAATAATTTTGTAACATTTGAAATGATTGAAAAATGGCTTTTCCAGTCGTGTCCGTGCATTTACTCATGAACCATTCAACCTAAGCTTTTCAAATTTTAATATATTGATACTGATGACATAATGGAGGTCAAATTTGATATTGACGATTTTCACTTTCATTGTTCATCAGTTATGGTTCTTGTGATATTGGAGGACACAAATAAATGTTAATCCGGTTTGCTGTCTTGTTTTTTTTTTATTATTGTTACTAATTATTTTTATTGACAGGTTTTATTCAGAATGTGTTTCATAAAGTACACCATTATTAAAGGAAGATAAAAAGGAACACAATGAAATACACTATAATACTAAAACAAACAACAGTACTAAAGTACAATAAACAATATATTTCTATGGACAAAAGGACGCAAAATGTTAGGTAACCCAGATGCTTCTGATGATTTTTTAGGCAGTTCCTTTATATGACAATGCTTTTAAAACAAGAAAAAATATATATGAAGGTAACCGAAGTGCTTTGGATCAGTAGGCAGTTGCTAAATCCTATCATGTTTAAATATTTGATAAAGCGTTTAAATCATGGCAAAATCCGTATAACATGCCGTGTCACTTCTCGACCAATATAATTTTTTCGGACCTGCAGGCTCTCGGAATGTTATGTGTATCTCTGAATGATACGGCATGTATTATTTTCAATTTATTATTTTAAATGATTAATATTATACAACAGAGTATAGGTATTCACGTTGTTTTAAATACTACTATGACAGTCCTTTAATTCGTGGGTATCAATTTTAGTATGAGGAATATTTAAATGTTCTTAGGTTTATGAATTCGCGGATTTTGGTTTTCTAGAAAACAAATGAAAACATTTAAGACATCAGAAACGAAGGTTACAAATTGTCTGGATGAGGTAAATTGCAAAGTAAACATTGTCCCGTGTAAATCATCGTGATCACACTAATAAATCCTAGATAGAGTGATCAACAGATTAAATACCATCAAAAGTGTTAATTATGTCATAATCATGTCACATAAAGAAAAGGGTTACATAAACAAAAGCTATACACGTATCTTGAATGGTAAAATAATTCAAATGAAAGAAAGCCCAGCATGAAAATAAAATTTCTTAATTATTTCCCATACGAACGTGATTTATGAGGTCATAAGATTTACACTTTAGCATAGCAGATCAATACCGCAAATCTGACTATCATCCACCACAGACTTGTTTTATGATAAGATCAAAAATTGTACAGTTTAGGTTTTTAAAGATTAAATGGGTATAATCCTGCCTTTAGTAATAGTTCATGATGCGTTTACCCTGTGACTACCATTATAGTATTCACAGATATGGCGATATTTAATATATTCTCTAGATCGTATTACTAGTCAAACCTACATGGGTATCTTTCTATTGATTGTCCCTTTGGTATCATTAGTTCCTCTTTCCATGCCTTGATTTGGACAACGGTTGTTTTATTTCGTTAGACACTTAAATTCCTGGATAAAGTCATCCACGAAAACCACTAAAAATTGGTTCCACACGAATGAAAGTACTTTCACAGTATACAAAATGATAAATACTAAGTATATAAACATTTTGTTTTGTGATATTCACAGGACAGACACGAGTTAAACTATGCTGAGGTTATTTTTGGTGATTCAACTTCAACAAAGGCATCCATGATTCATGGAATACACGAGAGGACAATATATGCAGATATTGATGCTACAGCATTTGTGAAAACCGAGCGTGATGCTGAAGATAATAGAAGTCGTGATAGCAGCCAAGATGATGACGATGATGATTTTATGTATGTAGATGGTATAGTTGACTACACCAAAAAATCATAGAAGTTCAAAGATAGGATAACTGTTTTCCTAGTTAAGAATAACTGTCATATATGATTTTATAGCATACATAATAATTCATACTTATATTTCATAACTAGAACATATGTTTCGCTAACTAATAACTGTATGGATGTTTAAAGGCAAATAAAGTAAAATGATAAAAATAAGAAAAACCAAGACACTCCAAAGCTTTAAAATGAAGGGTGAAGCAATTTTATTTAATAATATTCACTTTTTGGGTCCATTTGATTTTCGCTTTTTATTGGAAATTTTTGTACACTATAAATTCTGAAATAATTGCAGGCTGATGTTTTGATGGTATAGAATGCGACTATGCGAGTTTTTGATTAAATAGAACTCTCGTTGAGGTATCTTATGAATATATATTACTTACAAAATTTCCTAATATCACAAGAAGATGTCACATTTTTGCCCATTCTTAAAAAATCACAATAATGAATGCAAGCAATAATTTCTGATGTTACAGTAGTCGTGCAACTTATTTAAGAACCCAAATTAAATATTCTGAAATACATTTGTACATTGAAAGTGTTTTTCTTTGTTTGTGAAATTCTATTATAATGATCTAAAAATGTACCTTTTATATTTAGTTTCATCAAGTTTATGACTACACAGTGTAATTAGGTATCAAAGGTACCAGGTTTATAATTTAATACGCCAGACTACATAAGAAGCTGTCTCAGTATAATACTAAATGTAGTCCATAGCCAATTCAGACCATGTTTATGCACATAAAACTTGATATTAAGACCGTGGATTTTATTATGAATATTTACAGATATATAAAATGAAAATGATTATGTTAATATTATGTATTAAATTGTTTGATAAGTGCTGATGGAATATATATGTGACCCCTGTTGATATAATGTACGGCTTATGTATTTACGGCGAAAACTGTTTTACTTTTATGGCATTTTCCTAACTATTTTGTAAAAAATTATCTCCTCCCCCCTTTTGATATTATATCTGTACCTCTCGTACGTCCAAACACTATTTTGTATGTTCGAAAATTCAAACTTACAACATGCCGTCGTCAACTTCTTAGAAAACCAATGTACAGATGAAAACAAGTTAAGTGTGAAACCAGTGTTCGTTTTAAGAAACTAATTGTAACAGCGTATTATACTGATCCCTTTTGCTTTTAACTACTACTACGTTTGGGGGAGTATAAACTAAGACGACAAGATACATTTCATGACTTTCTGATCACTGATAAGTATTCGTCACACGGTCTTTTTCGTAGTAACCGTTAACAAAAATGCTCTTTAGTTTGCAGATCTATTATAGAGTGCACTCGTTCATTTACCTGGATCTTATATTTCTCAAGTGTGTAATAACTAATTCATTAGATAAACAATGTGTTAAGTTACTTTGGATAATGAGACCACTTTAATAATTATTGTCAATAGGAGTCATTTATACAGCAGTTGGTCGATGATCAAAACTTTTTAACAATATTTTTTTTATTATTCAAATCAGGAGACAAACTTAACAAGTAGTAGTTGAGAAATCCATTTGATTCTGATAAATAAACTCATCATAGATACCAGGACTACATTTTGTATATACGCCAGACGCGCGTTTCGTCTACAAAAGACTCAGCAGTGACACTCGAATCCAAAAAAGTTAAAAAGGCCAAATAAAAGTTTTGCCAAATACAGCTGAGATATTTTTCAGCCTAACAATATATCAGGTTTTCATTACTTTTACCAGATATTTAGTTCAAAGCCTTACAATAAGATCTTTACGCATTCGTAATACGATATACAGGCGAAACAATTTCTTCATTTTTTCTGAAAAAAACCATTATATACAACCTTTTACAGTCTAGAGCAGGAATATGTCGACTAATACGATGTCTGAGAGTCAACTCACTTGTGAAATGTTTTACAGTCTAAACTTGAGATACCTGACATTGTATTATCTGTTAATTTTCCGAAAGTATCATATTACCTTTTGTGACATATTGACTGGTGTGACGGGTGATGCATGCTTAGCAGAAGACCCATCCAAACTGATTCTCGATCCTTTTGGAACTCATTTGGGTCATCGGTAAAAACATTTTACTTCTAAATTTGCAAAACATGATAATTTGTTTTATAAAGATCATACACAATATAGTTTTGATATTCACTTTTATATCAAGTATTAAATGTTGATGTGTAAAATAAATAAATAAAAGGTTTCACACATTGATCATCATCCCTGTTTAACATATTATGAGCACCTTTCTTTCGTTGTCTTATCCACATTTAATACAATATTAAAAAAAAATGAGAATAAATATGTAATTTTAAACATTGAAGAAAGAATTGAGCATTATATTGACTTACTTTTATTGTACTTTTACTGTAAATACAACTTGAAGCCATTTCCATGACAACAGAGGTTCACGTTAGAACATTCAAAATATCAAAAGGATTTTATATACATTTTTGTTGAACAGAATGTTATGTAATGCTCCAGAAATGTTATTGCAATTACAAAGGAAGCTTTCTGAATATTTGAAAGTAATATTGGTTTTCGACAAGGCGATCTGATCTAGTATTATTGAAATGTATCTGTATTATGAGACATGTAATTAGAAGCAACGTTTTTTTTAAACAATAGTTATAATGTTTAACAAGCGAAAATAATTGAAAAGCAGGTATATTTCAAAAAGTGACATTTTTGATATGTTGAATATGAATTTGTTTATGTATATTTTATTTTTACGTCTATTAATATTAATGTTATTGAAAATTGTCTTCTCTATAATTTAGAGCACTTAAATAGTTTTTTTTCAACATAATCGACTGGAATTTATTTCGTGATACTTTTCAAAATTTAGATGTGAAGTACACATGTATGTAGGAAAGGGGTCATTTAAAAGAAACCTGCTTAGTTGTTTACCTAAAACATATATATATTTTCTTAATAAATGACATGTATAGAAATCGTGTAATTTTTTTTATTGGGATGGAAAAGGAGATGACAGAGTTCCAGACATTGTTATGAAAATAAATTATGTAATGCATATCAATTCTTCAATTATTACTCTGTAATATCATGATCCAACAGGATAAAGAAAATGTTTTACTAGTTGTTTAATCATAAACCAAACATTAATTGTTTTTTGAAATTGCTAATTAGCTTTGTAAAATTGTACTATTACAGTTAGAATTCTACATCGTCAAAAATATCTAGACGAAACGCGCGTCTGACGTATATACAAAATTTTGTCCGGGTATCTATAATGAGTTTATGCCCTACTACGCCAGATTATTTTAAAGAATGGAAGCTATTGTATGAACTGCCATTTAGCTCTTGAAAACGATTGATAAAATCATAAAGTATAGGAAAAGATAACAATCATATTATCCGAGTGATATTGTAAAAAAAATAATAGAAAAAAAAATAGACTTGCTATTGAGCAACATTGTATGTACTTCTTGCACATAGACAATTTGAAAATAGTTTTTAATTGGTTGTCAGGTGGAATGATTGAAAGGTCAAAAACATTTAAAAAAAAGCTAATGAAATACAGTTATAATTTCTCATTTTGTTAAGGATTTTTCTCTTAAAACAGAGGGCCCGGAGAAATGCCATTTAATGCTTTTTAATGATCATACGTACTATTCTGTGGAAAAGTTTTTTTCGACGATCGTTATGCTTATACACAAAAAAAAATCCATTTATGTTTTTACCTACCACATTTGTACCACGTTCGTATTATGAAAATATGTCTGTAGTTTAAAAGTTTACTAGATTTCGAAGCTCAAAACAAAGATTTGAGTGAACACGTTCATACGGTGCCTTAAATTCTATATTGTTCATCCTAATTGAACTTTTAAAGCCCGTATACAACACATTTTTGTTTAAATCAAATATACCAATTTTGATAAAATTGAGAATGGAAATGGAAAATATGACAAAAAGACAAGAACACATCAAGACAATCACTCTCCTAGACCCTAAATAAAATATGTACTAGGTTAGTAAAAAAGGACGTCACACTTAACTACAAAACATATAAATCAAGTACACTTGAAAAGCATACAATATTAACAAAGACCAGACGCTCCTGACTTTGGACAGGTGCAAAGATGCGGCGGATATAAACATGTTTAATGAGATCTCAACCCTTCTCCCAAATCTCTAGTCAATGTAAAATAAAGAAACACACAGCAATATGCTCAGTTTAAAAGAAGCCGCAGTCTGATGTTAGAACAGGCAACAAAAAAAAAACTAAACAAAATAACAATGATACATACATTAAAAAGGATATTAGCAGTTATGGCCATGCCAGGTCTAGCTCCTAATTAAACTGATTGAAATGTATGTCTTCATCATTTGAAAGAAAAGCACACAAAAAATAGATGTGACATATTTGAACGTATAAGATGTGTATGTTGATGTGTATTTACGAAAAATCCTGGTGTTATAATTTTTCAGTAATTCTGATATTTCTTGCGTTATAATCATTTACATTGTTACTAACATGAACTGAAACTGACGGAAACACATCAAATATAAGAGCAGAACTACGACACAACAGAAACACAAAACTCAAAATGCAACACACACAGAATTAAACTATAATATAACAATAGCCATTCTACTGATTTGGTAAAGGACATTTAAAGAACAAAATGGCTAGCTAAACCTCCAACTTTTATGTTAAAAACAAACACTAAGACGACACCATTACATGCCATTAAGATTCCCGTTAAAGATATAGATATCAAGATCCAGAAAATCGCAGTGTTTATTGAAAGTATTAGCTTTATTCAAAGTCAGTTCGGGAGGATAAATCTCATACATACTGAAGTCGTCATTATTGAGACCCAATGAATCCACCAAATATTTAAAACTGACATAACGTGTAAGTATTAGACGTTGTTTCGATGGTCTTTAATGATTTAAGTCATAAACTATTACTCATAACAATACAGACAAATGTCTGCAAAAAGTGTTGCACAGCTAGTCCCCATTGGAATCGCTATAACCTTACGATATACCGAATCTCCATAGCAAACAAAAAAATTATCTCGTAAAAATTCAAAGACTGTTATAGAATCTGAGCAGGTCCAAATGACATAGTACTCTTATCTCTTGTTTTCAAAAATGGCCGAAAAGAGTTTGAACATTTATATTCGCATTCTGACTTTTTAGATACCAATTTAACGAGGTGTACATGTGTGATTTTTTTACTAAATAAGATTATGACGCAAAGTCTGGTATTTATGAGTCTATATACACCTGCTCAAGTTATGTCGATAGTAAAAGCTGGAAACTGATAATTCGTGTAATGGTGTCAACCATTTGTGGATTCAATATTGAACTTCTTGATAGTTTGATACCTTGAAATAAAATCTATCAAATATTTTGATCTTTCAATCCTGCATATCACAATTCCCTGAAATCAGGATATTTCAACGAATGTAAGGTATTTCTATTGGAACGAAATGCCTCTCCTTGCCAATCTCTTCTTGTTTTCAAAAAAATTGTGATAACTTCAAAATTTTGCCGAAAAAAGGAAACTCAAAGAAGAATTTGACATTTTCAATTTTTCTTCCTTTGTTGCAATAACCAACTTCGCCTTCATATGGAATACACATTTCCAAATTTTTTTGGTATTTAGGAGTTTGTACCTGCTACCTAGACCTGATGAAATGTCACAAGAGTCTGAGAAGAAAATTGATTTACCAGGGTAATGTTAAAGAACGGCTCGACCTTTTACTGAACAAAAGATCTTGTTTTATAATTATATCGTATAAACTTCACAAATAATATATGCCTTTTTTCATAAAATTAAATGGCCAATGCGTATACAAGTATCGTGTCTGGGGAGGTACACAATCTAGGTTTTACATAATCACATTGATTCTATCAACAAATTTTCTGAAATTGATAATATCAAGATGCCATATTTCTTGATTAATAACATAGTTGTTACGTTTATATGACGTGTGTTTTCAACAAACAATCCGCATTTCAATTGAAACAAACACCCCAATTCATATGAGGCTGTCTTCATACAGAAACTTCTTAGGGAGAAAGAAAAGTTAGCAGTATCCTTTTACTTTACTTACCGCTATAAAGAAAGAAAATGTTTTCTCATAAATGATTTAAAAAAATGGTGACTATGTGAAACCAATCTCTACCATCGAACTTTGGAAACAGTTAAAGTAAAAAGAAAGACAATATTGTGTGCTGCTAAATGAGACAACTACTCACAAGAGACAGGACCTAACCACTATAAGTCACCGTGTGGCCTTCAACAATGAGCAAAGCCCATACAGCGTACAGCCTAATTTATGCACAAAACAATAAACGATAAACAAATATTTAAAACAGCAAGACACGATAGGTTTTCATAATTTTAACTCTTAACTCGTAAGATGTTCAATCAGCACCGACGACAATCACTCCACATTGGTAATTGAACATATATGCCAATCTAGAATGACAATAAGAGTCAGTTTCTTAATTATTTAATTACTTTTGTTCATGAAAGGATAAGCTTTTTTTCTGATATCTATATTTCGGCGACGGATTATTTTTTTATGTATCTCTACGTTGATGGTTTTTTACAAAAAGAGTTTTAGAAAAGATAACAGTTGACTGAAAAATATGTTCCTACATTATATTCATACTTAAATTTTGTCATTGCAAAAGATCATGCCCTTTAACCATTGGATGCTTACAAGCTTCTAGCTATAGTAACTGCAATTACTCACAGATCGATGTGTATCAAGTCAGTTGGTGAGCTGTTTATGCGTGTTATGTGTTTATCAAATAAGTAAAATTACTCCCTTTTCGACAGATTTTTTACAGATTTGTATAGTTCTTAGTTTTCTTTGTGCTGCTGTTAACACCTCAATCCTAGGTAAAGGTAGCGTTGGACCCTTAAACATGTTAGTCCTCGGAACATCTAATTCCGACTGCAGCTGTGTCAAGTCAAGGGCCCGAAGTTAAGTGTTTAACATTTTTTGCTGTTTTTTGGTTTTTATCATTGTGTACGTAAACGGGACCAACAGTTTTCTCGTTTAAGACGTGTAATGCACTAGTCTGTTAAAGATTGCTAGGCAGTTATGTTTGCACATTTGTAAAGGCCGTTTGGTTATATGAATCCTCATTGATATTTGGTCTTTGAGGGAAACTGCTCTCTTTGGCAACCATAACTCAATGTCTAATGTTCATCAATGACAAATATAACAAGAATGTGTCCCCAGTACACGAATGCCCCACTCACACTATCATTTTCTATGTTCAGTGGACCGTGACATTGGGGTAAAAACTCTAATTTTAAAAAAGAATAAAATTAGAAATATCATATCAAAGGGAACATGTGTCCTAAGCTTGAAGTCGATTGGACTTCAACTTCATCAAAACTACCTTGACCAAAAACTTTAACCTGAAGGGGGACAGACGGACGAACGAACGAAAGAACGGACGGACACACGAACGGACTCACAGACCAGAAAACATAATGCCCCTCTACTATCGTAGGTGGGGCATACAAAAAGAAGATGTGGAATGATTGCCAATGATATAACTCTCCACAAGAGACGAAAATGACACAGAAACTAAGAACTATAGGTCACCGTACGTCCTTCAACAATGAGCAAAGCCCAAACCACATAGTCAACTATAAAAGGCCCCGAAATGAGAATGTAAAAAAATTCCAACTAGAAAACTAACGGCCTAATTTTAGTATAAAAGATGAAAGAAAATCAAGAATGTAACACATAAACAAACGACAACCACTGAATTACAGTCTAAATTATTTTTTATTTAAGAAAACTCTTTGTTTCAATTTTTATGCATTACTATTTGCCTTCAATGATTATCGAAAGTTGCTTGTATATAGAAAATAATCAACACAGTTCAATGCCTTATATATAATTTTCATGGACATAAATCAAGAGTAACATATATTCTATACAAATGTCTTTTGAACTTATATATCAATCTGTCATACGTATGATGTCCTTAACATCTATTTTATAGTTTAATACATGCAACACAATTGCAATGGTTAATTTATACTGTTACATTGATTTTTCATTCTTGTTTATTAACAAGTTACTATCAACACAAGTTGACAAAATATGGTATCATTGGCAATGAACTCTCCACCAGAATATAAATTACAGAGAAGTTAATAGCTCTAGGGTACAGTGTGGTCTTCATGTCTTTTTTGAAAAAAAATCATATACGGCAGGCTTCTTTATCATTTCTTCTTGATCATATTCCTCAGAATAATACATTCAAAAGTTACATGCAATACGATTGAGGTTAAAGGATAATAGAAAAAAGTTATATGTATAAAGATAATGCCCATTAATAAGTATAGCTTTCAAACTATATGATAATCTTAGTAGTATCGATATCGTCTTCGCTGGTGTCCTGCTTTGCCGTTGAACCTGTGCAAACAAAAAAATAGAAAGTGCTTCAACTTTGATCATTCGCGAAATATACTGACTTATCTTACGTAATTGTGTTCTTTTCTCTATAAAGCTGGTGTTCTATCCGTGTTGTAACACGTGTAACGTTCACCGTTATTTAAACATTATTTGAAATGAATGTTTAATCAAAATAATTATGAGAACATACATTTTAATCGCAAATGTGACTAATAAAACTACTTCCAGGTCTGAAGTCTTTCGATAGTATTTTGTTTTGATTTTAAACATTATCAGAGAAAAAAGGTGTTATTATTAAAAGAAAAAAGTATCTATTGCTGTTTTAAATTTGGAATTGTTGAAATACTAAGACTTTACTACCTCAGGAATAGATTTTCTTAGCTGTATTTGGCAAAATTTATAGGAATTTTTGGTCCTCAATGCTCTCCAACTTCGTCCTTTATTTAACCTTTTTAACTTTTTGGGATTCGAGCGTCACTGCTGAGTCTTTTGTAAACAAAACGTGCGTCTGTCGTTAATACAAAATTGAATCCTGGTGTCTATGATAAGTGTATTTACAAACATATGGGTCGATGCCACTGCTGGTGGAGTTTTAATTTCCAGACCCGTAGTCAGCACTATTTTGTTGACATGAATTATCATTGATCAATATGGTCATATTTTATAAATAAACTGTTTACAAAACAAAATTGATTTTTTTTGAAATACTAAGGCTTTCTAACTTCAAAAGGTTTAGGAAATTTGGACATCAATGCTCTTCAACTTCGTACTTTATTTGGCTTTATTAACTTATTTTGGTTTCGTGCGTCGCTGATGAGTCTTTTGTAGATGAAACGCGCGTCTGGCGAAAATACAAAACTGAATCATGGTATCTATGATGAGATTATATACGTACATACGGGTATATCGCATTTAGCTAGGCTATTGTTTCCCTCTCCTTATAGTTTAATTAAATTTTATTTATTTATTACAAAAGCTAAATATATAGAGGACGTTTGAACTATATTTTGATACATTAAATCATCTTTATTTGTAAATCAGTGAATTAGCTTTGCTTGTTATTTTCATACTATTTGTTTTATACCGGTATTAAACATTATGCACCAGACGCGCATTGTGATTACCATATACTCACCATATATAAGAAAAAGAAGAACTATTTATTATAGTGCAACCTGAATATATATACAACATGTACAAATACATACATGTTTTTAAAAACATAATAATCAGCAAAATAGGCTAATGATGCACTTTCTGATAATAAAAGTCGATTCTAACTATTTTGATATGAGCGTCATTGATGAGTCTTATGTAGACGAAACGCGCGTCTGGCGTATAAAATTATAATCCTGGTACTTTTGATAACACCACAAACTGCTCAGAGTCTGAATTGACCAGTTTTTGTGCTCGACCAGTAAAATCGAGCACACATTTTACTCGACTAGTCTCGACTGTACTTAACTGTACTTAAGTGTACTGGACTAGGTCTCGACTTTACTTAATTAGTCTGATTCAGTACTTGATGATCTTTGTGTAGTCTGAAATGGTCTTGACCAAGGCTCGACCTGTCTCGACCTGTCTTGACTAGTCTCGACCTGTCGCGACTAGTCTCGACTCAGTCTCAATCAGCCTCGACCTGTGTCGACTAGTCTTGACCTTCAAATTCAGTTTTGACTGGTGTTAATCAGCCCTTCTAACTAAATTAAATATTCATCTTACAAAATTCAAGCTTATTAGGTAGTTTGATTTATTGCTGTGAAATGAAAGAATTTTATTTTACAATAGGTAAAAATAAAAATTATTATTATAAAAATTCAGATTGGCATCTTTAAGTATTTTTATAACTTTTTCAAATCAACTTGGATTTTCATCAAACTATGCACCTATCTTAGATATATATGAAGCTTACTGAATTTCATTTCATTTACTTTTTTGTTGTATTGCTGTCAAATTTAAGAATTAAAGTTATCTTGGTAAAAAATTCTAGGATTTGAAATTCGGACAAAATAAAGATAGTACACATTAATTTTTTTAATAACTTTTTCAAATCAACTTAGATTTTCATCAAACTATGCACCTATCTTAGATATATATCAAGCTTACTGAATCCCATTTCATTTACTTTTTTGTTGTATTGCTGTAAAATTTAAGAATTAAAGTCATCTTGGTAAAAAAAGCTAGGAATTGCAATTCGGACAAAATAGAGATAGTACACTTTAATTTTTTTAATAACTTTTTCAAATCAACTTGGATTTTCATCAAACTATGCAGCTATCTTAGATATATGATAAGCTTACTGAATCCCATGTCATTTACTTTTTTGTTGTATTGCTGTAAAATTTAAGAATTAACGTCATCTTGGTAAAAAAAGCTAGGATTTGCAATTCGGACAAAATAGAGATAGTACACTTTAAGTTTTTTAATTACTTATTCAAATCAACTTGGATTTTCATCAAACTATGCAGCTAGCTTAGAAATATAATAAGGTTACTGAATCCCAGGTCATTTTGTTTTTGTTGTATAGCTGTCAAACTCAAGAATTAAATTAATCCTGGTCAAAAATACTAGAATTTGCAGTTCAAACAAAATAGAGATATTACACTTTAAGTTTTTTAATAATTTTTTCAAATCAACTTGGATTGTCATCAAACTATGCACCTATCTTAGATATATATCAGGCTTACTGAATCCCATGTCATTTACTTTTTTGTTGTTTTGCTGTAAAATTGAAGAATTAAAGTCATCTTGGTAAAAAAAAGCTAGGATTTGCAATTCGGACAGAATAGAGATAGTACACTTTAATTTTTTTAATAACTTTTTCAAATCAACTTGGATTTTCATCAAACTATGCAGCTATATTAGATATATGATAAGCTTACTGAATCCCATTTCATTTACTTTTTTGTTGTATTGCTGTAAAATTTAAGAATTAACGTCATCTTGGTAAAAAAAAGCTAGGATTTGCAATTCGAACAAAATAGAGATAGTACACTTTAATTTTTTTCATAACTTTTTGAAATCAACTTAGATTTTCATCAAACTCTACATATATCTTTGCAATATTCTGATCTTACTAAACAATAGGTTGTTATTTAGTTTGGTGTATTTCTGTCAAATTTAAGAATTTAATTAATCTACATGTAGGTCAAAAAGATATGATATTAAAAACATATCTTTCCTCATATATGAATGATATTAAATTTTTGTTTTAACAAAAAAAAAAAGGTGTCTTTTTTAAGATTTCATAACTTTTTCAAATCAGCTAAACAAAATAAATACCTTTTCTTTGTTAAAACAAATATATAATATCATGACCTTTCATAACAATCCTTGATAACCTTTTAAAGAAAGAAATGTGTTCCAAAGTTACAGTAAAAATTTATTTTAATCAAATCTTAAAATATTTTTTGGTCAAATTCAATGACATGGCACCATACATGGTTTAATTACATCAGTATACGTGAGTTTTACAGTTTAAAAGAAAGCCCTACTTTTCTTAAACTCGTGTATTACTTATCTAGTGAATTAAAAAAAACTTTGCGATTTAGATTTACAGGATGTTGCAACTTTGAATAAATGTTATTTTGAATTTAAAACTCTCTGGTAGATGTGATCTTTTTAATAAGTTTGCCCCAAGCAGGAGGTATTGCTTTATAAATCACCACAAATCAGAAGAACTATTTTAATAATTTCTTTAATGTTCCATTGCTTTTTGATATATTTATATAGTAAATATATCAAAAGGAATAAAACATTAAAGGAATTATATAACTAATTTTTATATACTTTTTCCAAAATTATGAGGAAAGATATATTTCTAATATTGTAACTTTTTTAACTAGATTAATTAAATTCTTAAATTTGACAGAAATACACCAAACTAAATAACAACCTATGGTTCAGTAAGATTAATACATCACCAAGGTAGCTATATAGTTTGAACAAAATCCAAGTTGATTTGAAATAGTTATTAAAAGTTCAAAGTGTACTATCTCTAATTTTTTACCTAGATTTAATTAATTCTGAAATTTGACAGCAATACACCAAACTAAGTAACAACCAGGAATTCAGTAAGATTAATACATCACCAAGGTAGCTATATAGTTTGAATAAAATTCAAGTTGATTTGAAAAAGTTGTTAAAAAACATAAAGTGTACTATCTCTATCTTGTTCAAACCGCAAATTCTAGCTTTTTTTTACCTAGATTGATTTTATTCTTCAATTTTACACTTATTCAACAAAAAACAAAATGACCTGGGATTCAGTAAGCTTCATTATATATCTAAGATAGCTGCATAGTCTGATGAAAATTCAAGTTGATTTGAAAACGTTATTAAATAAATTAAAGTGTACTATCTCTATTTTGGTTGAACTGCAAATTCTAGCTTTTTTTTTACCAAGATGACGTTAATTCTTAAATTTTACAGCAATACAACAAAAAAGTAAATGACATGGGATTCAGTAAGCCTGATATATATCTAAGATATGTGCATAGTTTGATGAAAATCCAAGTTGATTTGAAAAAGTTATTAAAAAACTTAAAGTGTAATATCTCTATTTTGTTTGAACTGCAAATTCTAGTATTTTTGACCAGGATTAATTTAATTCTTGAGTTTGACAGCTATACAACAAAAAACAAAATGACCTTGGATTCAGTAACCTTAATATATTTCTAAGCTAGCTGCATAGTTTGATGAAAATCCAAGTTGATTTGAATAAGTAATTAAAAAACTTAAAGTGTATTATCTCTTTTTTGTCCGAATTGCAAATCCTAGCTTTTTTTACCAACATAACTTTAATTCTTAAATTTTACAGCAATACAGCAAAAAAGTAAATGAAATGGGATTCAGTAAGCTTGATATATATCTAAGATAGGTGCATAGTTTGATGAAAATCCAAGTTGATTTGAAAAAGTTATAAAAAAAAATAAAGATGCCTATCTGAATTTATATAATAATAATTTTTATTTTTACCTATTGTAAAATAAAATTCTTTCATTTCACAGCAATAAATCAAACTACCTAATAAGCTTGAATTTTGTAAGATGAATATTTAATGCAGTTAGATGGGCTGATTAACACCAGTCAAAACTGAATTTGAAGGTCAAGACTAGTCGAGACAGGTCGAGACTGGTTGAGACTGAGTCGAGACTAGTCTCGACAGACAGGTCGAGACTAGTCAAGACAGGTCGAGCCTTGGTCAAGACCATTTCAGACTACACAAAGATCATCAAGTACTGAATCAGACTAATTGAGTAAAGTCGAGACCTAGTCGAGTACACTTAAGTACAGTTAAGTACAGTCGAGACAATGTCGAGACTAGTCGAGTAAAATGTGTGCTCGATTTTACTGGTCGAGCACAAAAACTGGTCAATTCAGACTCTGAGCAGTTTGTAGTGTAACTAAATCATGAAAATGATTTTCGAAACAAAATTTAAGGTTGTTACTTCGATGCATGAAAGAAAGTGTTAACGCATATACAACTTGAACAGATGTTATAAGATATGTTTGGTAGTCTATATACACAATATGTCGATTGATTTTTTAAAATTGAACAGTCAATAATGAATTTGTCACTGTTTAACTCTACTTACTATTTAGAAGTTCTTTTAACTTATGCATTGAAGAAAGGTCTGCAAAGTCTTAGTCTTGTGAAGTTTGAAACTATCGAAGGAGTTCGTAACGCATATTATTATACAATGCACATTTAATCATGAAATGGAGCTCATCTTCTATTTCGCCACTATCACACATTTTGCTTAGTATTTGTTCAACGGGAATATTTCTTACACGCCTCTTTTCAAGTTCTAGGGTAACTTTCCTGCATCGCATTCTCGACAAAGCTAATCTATATACCATGATGTTATTTTGTTTTGTTAGACGCGCATTACGTCTTAAACAGATATATCAATGACAGTAGATACCAACAAGTTGAAAAGGTAATAAAGTACGGAGTTAAAAAGGCAAAATAAGGAACGAAATTAAAAACATCCAGCACCACAAATCGGAAAGATGTTGGATGTCAGCACTTCTAGTCTACAACGATTAATGGTATCCTTGTTTTCCCAATGATTCATCAGTGACTTTTAAAAACATCCCAATTAAATAAATGTGTAATGTCTTCATATGACACAGCTTAAGCCCCGCTTGTAAATTGTATTATAAAAAATATACTGGCAAGTTTGTTACTTGTGCTTTGTGGATGCATTAGAAGGTGTTCCCGTGCCCGTAGTGTGAGCCCTAATATTTTTACCTTCAGGTTTTTTTTATTATGAGAAAGCTGTCGTTGTACAATGTATAGGTGATTTTTCTGACTGTTTCTGACGTCTTTACACTTAATCAACTGAATGTTTGATGTTTTCTGTTTGATATGTTTGTCTTAGTACATGATTTTTTTAGTATAAGTTGTTACTGGTCTTTTACTAACTATCAGTTACAGCGAGTACTCTCATATTTATTCTTATTGTTTTTTTAGTTGTTGGGATATACAAGTCTCCGGCCAGGTCATTTTAGTTAGATGTATATCTTTGTGTATCCATCGAATGAGATAAGCCTTTTTCAACCGATGTATATAGCGGGTTCATATGTTGTACTGTAACAATATTGTCCAAGGTTAAGGGAGGGATTGGTGCCCTCTAACATGTTTAACCCCAACTTGTATGTGCCTGCCCCAACTCGTGCGTTAGTAATTCAGTGGTTGTTGATTTAATTGTTGCTGTGCAACACATTTGTTTTGCGTTCATAATGTTTAAAAAAGAAAAAAGACCGTTATTTTTTTGTTTTTGTTTGTTTTTGTTTTACATTTGTCATATTTACCCTTATTTAGCTGCCTATGCAGAATGGGCCTAGCTCGTTGTTGGAGGCCATACGATGACTGCTGTGTCATTGGTCTCTCACAGTTGTCAGGAGTTGTCTCATTGGCAATCATACCACATTTATTTTTAATAACCCAAAAACAGTAAAAATGATGCTACCCAAATGTGTACTTTATCTGAGTTTTGTTGTAATAAGTATTGTGTATAAGTTTCATAACATTTGGTTGCGATTAACTTAGAGAACAGAAAAGAACAATTCATGTCCATTTGTGAAGCGACATACATCTAGAACAATGAACGTGTCGTCACCAAATTTCAAACACGATCAGTAGCAGTAACAAACGAGCTGTATAAGTTTCAACGGATTTGGTTGGAACAAACGAACGTTAGAGAACGGAAACAAATATTGTTTCTAATTTCTGAAGGGACATAAATCACAAACGGTATAGGAGACCAGACCAAAATTCAAACTTTTTATTGGCTATCTTACCTCATCTTCTTTTAAGTAATAATTAAGAAGAGTAACAACTGTGTAACCCAAATGTGTACTAGGTCTGGTTATGTGGGAATAATTATTGTGTTAACATTTATTACACTTGTGTGAGGTAAACAAAGTTTATCGATAGATTGTAGGCATGCCTATGGGCACTTATTGAGCCCCTTTAATGTTTAATAGCAGACTTGTTTTTGCTCTGTTAAAAATCACAGTTTATGACTAAACTCAGTAAAGACCCGTCGAAATTGCATTTAATTAATAAATTCAACAACACTTACCGTTATCTTGATGATATTTTTTCATTAAATAATCAAAAATATTTTCAATATACTGCTGAAATCTACCCCAAGAAACTTACTTTAAATAAATCAAATTTAAAAGGCAATAACTGTCCTTTCCTACATTTAAGATATTTCGGTTTTAAACGGAAAACTTCTCACAAAAATTTATGACAAAAGGGACGAGTTTTCGTTCCCTTCTGTTAATTTTTCATTTTTAGATGATCCTTTGGCACCATCTTACGGTGTTTATATTTCATAGCTCGTTCGCTATGTCCGTGTCAGTTGTGACGTTTTTGATTTAAACGAACGTAATCTATGTATTACTTGTTAATTATTTAACCAGGGATATAGTTACCATAAATTACCTAAAACCTTTTATAAATTTTTCCATAGATATACAGATTTGGTTTTGACGTTTGGTTGTACCTGAAGAAACTTAATTCAAACGGGATAGCACATCCTCATTTTTACGAAAATGTTGTTCGTCTTGCCCGAAAATTTAGAAATGATCCTTATAAACTTATCGCTCCATTAAATAAACTTATTTTAAAAGGTTAACAATTCAACACTGTAAGAAGATCATTGAATAATGTTTTTATTGGTATAAATATTGTATTTGTTATCAGTAAATTAATAGCAAACTAAATATTACTAGTATGTTAAATATATATACACATTCATGGATCTACAATCTGTCGATACCTGTATCATGGCATTTCACTAGGTCATGTTTTTTTCTCTAAATGTTGATAACGTCTTTACTCCATTGGATGTAGGATGTGTAAGGATTGATAATTTAGTCTTAGATGCATGATTTTTTTATTAGTTGTTAGTGGCTTTGAACTAGCTGTCATTTAACTATCAGATATGTTCCTAGCGTCTTTTTGGTGTTGGGAGGTACAAGTACCCGGCAACGTCCACTTGTAAATTTGTCCTTCTGATTAGTTAAGGCTTTTTCAACTGATTTTTATTGTTTTTTCTTATATTGTACTGTTATACCACTGTCCCAGGTTAGGGGAGGGTTTAGATCCCACTAACATGTTTAACCCCGCCACCTTATTTATGTATGTGCCTGTCTCAAGTCAGAAGCCTGTAATTCAGTAGTTGTCGTTTGTTTATATGTCACTTATTTGTTTCTCGTTCATTTTTTGTACATAAATAAGGCCATTAGTTTTCTTTTTTTCTTGTTTTACATTGTAATTTCGGGTATTGGCTTTTCTTATTGTTGAAGGCCGTAGAGTGACCTATAGTTGTTAATGTATATGTCATGTTCGTCTCCTGTTGAGACATTGTCTCATTAGCAATCATACCACATCTTCTTTCTTTTTTTTTTATAAATTTGGAGAACGAAGACCAATTACAAATGAATTATGTACGTATGGATGTATGAACAGACGGACGAACAGACAGTCAAGGTAGAGCTTAATGCATCTTTTGCTACGTTTGGTTCATAAAATGGTATATATAAAGAACGGAGCTGTATGGATTTAAGGATCCATAGTTCCATAATGTTGTCAAATTAGCTAATTAAAAGTGATCTATTCCTGGGATTGAAAATCCATATATTGTCGTTCGACTCAGTGCTTTGGGATAGTCGATTTAAACTGTGTATGGTAATCTACTCACTTGCTTGATTCATTGTTTTCAATTCGTGATCCTGTTTTCTAATTCCAAGTGAGTGGTTCTTTTTTCTACCTATAATGGAATAATAATCAAACCAAAATATCTATTTATATATATATAAAATTAATATTAAACACTGAAAACGAGAAACACTTATGAATCCCCCCCACACACACAAAAAAAAACGACAACCACTGAACATCATGTTCCCGACTAAGGAGAGGTGCAAGCAAACGGGCAGCGGGTTTGGACATTTTAAGTGCCAGTCTTTGTAAAAATCAGGCAATTTAGGTAAATATCTAAACATGATCAGAAAAAAACCACCAAGTTAATCATGCTATTTAATACTAACTATCATTTTGAGTTGAAAATTATTAGTCTTTTGTGTGTGTGTGTCTAGTAATATCAAATAACTTGGTTAAAAAAATGGTTAGAATGATAGCAAATTACAGAGTTATCTCCCCTTGTTCATTAATTGCTAGTGCATTTCAACCAAATTGTATCGTCTATTACCAGAACAGAAAACGGAAATGAACGTTATTTTTGTGCATATCAAGATATTATGAACTAAAATCAATGTCAAATTTTGTTGGTCATGTTTTCACCACTGCCTGATTCTTAGGCAGACTGGCACTTAACAGACAACGACCTTCTCCCAAACCCGAAATAATAGTGTAGCATCAAAACATAGAAAGACACTTAAAAGTATCAATCAAAAAATATATAAACAAAAACAAGTAAACCTACAAAAACGAATAAAGTTAATCTATGACACAATGTTAATACAATAATAATAATAAAAGGCGGAGTGAGACAGAAAACTAAATCAGAAGAAAACTATATCCATTGACAAAATGTCGTTAAAAAACGTACACATTTCAATAAAAACACTTTTGTTGTATGGAGTACGGAAATATTGCTTTCAAAATAAATTAATTTGTTGTTATTAGTAAAAGAACAGCAGTGAACATTTGACATCATACTAAATAATTATCAAAAGTGATAGATATAGAAAAAATATAGTGAGACGAGATATATAATACAAAATAAGTAAACATTGAATATCAAACCTGCATTACAAATTGTATCAGCAGGTCAAATCAACACGAAAATAGGAATTGAGAAGACTCGCAGTTACTATAGCTAGTTCAAAACTAAAAACAATTAATAATGAAAAATTCATGCCTTAGAGACTAACATAAATCAAAACACATCCCAGAGATTAATTGTTTAATCGTCATGGATAGTCAAAGAAGACATAACTTGTTCGACGATAAAATAAAAGTATCGACAGGCAGTAGTATAGTTAGTAATAACTTTTAAATAAATATGTATATTAATGCTGTATACTAGTATGTATAATGTTATCCCTATATAGAAAATAAATGTTGATGCGTATTTATACATTAAAAAAAACCAACAGTTACTAATGAAAATAATATTCCGAGATGTAAGTATTACATTAGTAAAATGACCTTTATTACTAAGTTTGTTTAAATTTTCATATGATACAATAACAATATTTCAGTAAATAATTCCTTTTCAGTATGATTTTTCTTCTTTATTTTCCTTGATCCTGTTTTGGATGAAGTTCTGCATATAATTGACACAGTTACAAGTATATGTTTGCATAATGATTTGCCTTGCATTTGTCTGCCGATCAAAAAATTAACCAGAAACAGACGACAATAACCAAAGTTATGTAGAAATCATACGGATATTAAAACCTTCATACATCCTACGTTAGACGGAACTTATAGAGGCCAAGAATATTAGGTAAGACAGTGTTTGTTCTTCTCTCAGTGGAATTCAAATTCGTGCTTTGTTGAAATCTTGACAACAATGTCTGCACATATCTGCACAGTGTCCAACACCCTATACAACTCAGTCAATTTATAATATAAAATAATGCGGTTTTAGTCCGATTTATCAACAGTTGTAAACAATGTGAATAAGAGCAACGTTGGCAATTCTTTTCAATCAAAAGTTAAAGGCAATTGTTTGCTGTTCAAGTAATCAAGCACACTATCTAATATATTGATGTGATGGACATAGAAAAAAAGTCATTTATGCACAAACCATATAGATTTATTATAAAATACTTTGATAGGTAATGATGAAGTTAAACGATTATGTTCGTTTCAGAAAGTGAGTTTTCAACATATTCGTATCTTTGTTTGTTTATATTTTTATATGCTTAAAACTTTCAATTTTGTGCATTTTCACAAAACTGCGTATGTTCTTGCGTGATAATTAGAGGTCATAGATAAATGGCATCATTTAAACAGACGTCATTCATAAAAAAAAACGTAAGACGTAGCGGTGTGAAGTATTTAAAGAACGTCATATAAGAATACATTGTTGATAGTTTTGAAAAGTGTACAAAACAACAACAAAAACAAAACAAGGAAAAACAAGAAGCAATAACTGTTTCATGATGTCAAATTGATCTCATAAAAAAAAAAAACACCACCTGTGTATAATATATATCAAATCTAAAATTCACGCAGATTTAATATGTACAAAGGCGGATGCATATTCATGAGTTTGAAAATAAATCTAACACATCCATCAGCGATTCAGAAGAAGGTTTCGAATAGAAAAAAGTGGCTGTTCTGACTCACTAACATACTTTTAAACTCATAAGCCTTGTGTGCACTATAATAGGCTTGTGTTTAATATCAGTTTGAGGTTATTGCTAACCCGAACACTAATACCATTAAGTATTATTTTGAAATACTAATTAATATTCTGACGTCAAACTATGTGTTACAAAAAGTAAACTCATTTTTCAGTCCTATAATTCCGACACTCTTGCTCGACTACAGTTTTGTTTTTGCCACATGTAAAGCAAAATATGCTTACATGTATCCTTCCAGATCATCTTAAACACCCCCAGTGTTTGGATGGATTCTGTAATTGAACCTACTGTTTTTACTGAAGTGTTGTTTGTCGGTTCTTCGATATAAGTTTTGCAATGGTATATTCGGATGTTCTTCGAGTAATGTGTTTTATAAAAAAAATGTTTTTTTTATTCGTTTGAACAGCATTTGCTGAATTTTGTCCATGTTTCGAAAGTTTTCAAACTAGAACAAACATGTGAATTCTAATGTATGTATGACCAGGAGAATCCTTTATTTTTTTCAGAATTCGACATTATCAAGTAAATACAAATATTAATATTCAGTCATATGCATGTGCTACTTACGATACAAGATCCAAGCTATAATAAGAGCGAAAACTGTCATACCAGCTAAAACCAGTGATATCGCTAACGTAGATTGAAGTATTTCTGAAACGTAAATCATTTATAAGAATGCCATCATCATTAAAATTCTGGACATTCATTTACGCACTGAAACTAGTGAAAAATGGATAAAACAAGAATTTGATGGGGATAAAATAAATTCATGGGACTTAATTTTTCTCTCTCGTGAGGCCAAAGAACATAAATGTTTAAGAAACTTAAATTGGATATCAAAATTCAATACAATTACAAAATAAAAAGTATGAATGAAAATTTATTGGAAAAGAATTTAAATGCATTACTTATTCATGTTATTTTGTAAACGGTATATGCATCCTTATTTACAAATAACAATATTTGAATGATGGACACTATTGCTTATATGAGGTAAGAAATATGCTGTAAATGAATTTCAATAGACTTATGTTTTTGAAAATTTGTTAAACATATAAAATTTTATCAATTTGATCATTTAGGTGACTTAATACTAGTTAACTGATTTGCTACCGTACCAACCGTAGTAAGAACTTTTAAAAATAAGTCATATATGTCCTTAATGTCAACGAATGTTTTATGAATCATTGTCAAAGTTATATGAAAGGTTTTAAGCTACAACTTGGTATTAATTTCATGTGGATAGTTTCACCATTCATAACAAACGACATTGTGTGTTCTCAATTATGATTGCAAGCAACCGTTGCTTTTAACCGTTGCACAAACGGTTGATAATTCAGATTTAATTCCCTTGAAAAGTATACAACACGTTTATGTTTAATGATCCTCACCTCGTGTCACTTTCAAACTAATGCTCTAACCAAGTTCTAAAACAGATATACTGTTCCCATCCCAATCTGAGCATGTTTCTATGGAAACATTAAAATTGATATAAAATCGGAGATCATCTAACTGTACTTATACATACTCAGTAGAAAGTCTTTGATGGAGGGTTGTCGCAATGGCACAGTCATACCACATCTCCTGTACATATTATTATTCGCACTCTTCAATAGAATTAGATGTTGTCACTTATTTTAGTTTATACAATTATGATATTTTTCTGCATTTTTTGCTAAAATCGTCATATACACATAATGAGATAACACCCGAAGGTCACCTATGGGTCTTCGACGTAGCAAGAAATTCCCAAAACCGATGTGGGCCACAACCAGCCTTTACAGCACATTTCAGTCAGTATGTAGCTAATGGTAATATCTTTGGTTAGCTTGCCTGTTAGCTGAACCGTTAAGTCATTGTTAGGTAAAGTAAACTTCCCTCCTTTAATAGTAGACTAGCCCAACAGATAAAAAATCTATCTCTCTGTAGGACTATTCTACTTTTAAGGAGGGAAGTTTACCTTACCTTACAATGACTTCACGGTTCAGCTAACAAGCAAGCTAACCAAAGATATTACCATTAGCTACATACTGACTGAAATGTGCTGTAAATAAAAATGTGTACTAGTTCAGCGAAAATGGGCGTCATGCTAAATTAGTAAAATAAAATAAAATATACAAGACTAACAAAGGCAAGAGGCTCTTGACAGCAAAACGTATACAATTTTACAACAAACAATTAGATCAAAGAAAAAGACATTTGTATGATAACAATATAATGTACCTTCAATCAGACATTTTCAATCGCAAAGCTTTATTTTCTCAAACTCAATTGAAGTTTAATTTCTAAGTAGGAAGAAGGTATAAACATTTAAGACTGAAATGTTATTGAAAAGATTATTGGATTGTTCTCCATTAGAAATTTTTCTACGTTAGGTTTTAGGAAATATTTTAGTATTTTTTATTTTGCCCTTTGCAGTTGCTTGATAATTGTTCAGAACTCCCGGATTTTCAATCGTTACTTCAATATACGCCTATCGTCGTCCATCGGAATAAATAGCATTACTTTGAGTGTACACATATATATATGAATCTGTATGCATACATCTCGTAAAGCTAATCGTACGAGCCAAATTGATACCTTTAATTTATACGTGTAAGTGTTCTATGTTCAAAACATTTATTCATCTAATAATTGAGGCAAAACATTTATTCATCTAATAATTGAGGCATATCAACGAAAAATGTATAAACGTTTGCTGTAATCGATTCACATTATAGCCAAATGATTTTGGTTTTACTCATTGTTGAAATTCGAATTGACTACCTATACTTGATTGTATTCACTTGCTATGATCATAAGTGAATAATTTGCGCATTGGCAATCAGACCAGATTTCCTTGTTGTTATATAGGTCATTTTTTCGGTAGCATTGACTACTGACCAAGAACATAGTACTTGTAGTCAGATATTACCAGTAATTAAACTTCTCAACTTTGAATTAATATCTTGTTTATTCTCGATTAGGTATGACCCGTATCATTTTGTCTGGAACTAAAAAAATGAAAAAAGTACGACCCACTGTTTATTTGTCTGGTATCAAACATGAATTGCAATACAATCACATTGGTGTGTTCTTTTCCTGAATATGCAATTTCCTTTAGTACCAGACTTTAATATAACATAATTCAATGAGCCCATGCAATTAAATTATAAAATTGAAAAGTAAACATGGATAAACGATTGTGAAATTTATCAAATTCATAACTTACATCATTAAACTGAGTTTAAAATGATGAATATTTGCAAGGGAACTAGAGGCACAATGTAATTAATGCATTAAGCTATTGTTTGCTAAATGCATTGGGTTTTTAGAAGATAACGCATAATTGATATGCTTCATATTAAATATAACAGTTAGTTTCCCGCCAGTTTGTGTCCGTAAACAATAAACAAATTGGCTTTTTTTTATGTACTATCATAATTCAAGTTAACAATCATATAACCTCTGATGTTTCTGTAAATGTATTAAAAGCCCATTAGATATTTAATGTCATGATGAGAGAAACTTGTTGATATATGAAACCTAATCAATTAAATGATTTTACCATTATTTGAACTGTCATCATTACATGTCACATTCCGTTGTATTTCCAACGATTGTGTTCCAACGTTGCAGACGAGAATAAATAGACCAGTACAGTCTGGAGAAACCATTGTATATTGCAATATAATAACAACAGTGTAGAACAATTCGTGCATCACTGTGGATATATTCATAAAATCTGATATATCTGAACCCTGCAAAAAGTAAGGCAAACTAAATTACTTGTTTGTGTGCCTTTTTTCTTTTCTTTTTTTTTTGGGGGGGGGGGGGGCTTTTGGTTTTTAATTTTTGTGCATTGTTATGTGAAAAGGCTCTAAAAATTGATTGGATAATTATACCTTTTCTCCGACTGCCTCTGCAATGCTCTGGTTTTTCTCCTTTTTGACACTTAGTTAATTGCTATATTTGAATTATATAATACAAAGATATCGATAAGGTTTATTTCGTGCTACAAACTTAAAATACATTTACCATTCATCTTTTGAGTATCGGTTGTTTTTCTCTGGACATCTGTTTTGTTCAACTTCAAATTAATCCAATATTTTATTTAATAAAATAATTCGCTGAGCGCAGCTTGATACGAATGCAGAGGTCGAACTCTGAACAGTGGGGCAAATTTTGACACAATGATCAAGTTTGATACTGTCTGAATTTGGATTGTAATCAAATGTTTAAATAATATAGGTTTCTGTCCCCCTTTTTTTAGCAATAACCCCCAAAATCAATTCAAATTTTCCTTTGTAGAATGAAACCTTGTAGTACAATTTTAGAGATACCCATACGTTTAAACATACGTTATGGTCTTGAAACTAGAAAATTGCATGTTTGGTCCCTCTTTATCCCCCCGATCCCTGCATGTTTGGGGCAATTACCCCCAAACTCAATAACACCCTCCCCTTTATTATATGGAACGTTGTGGTACAATGTTAGAGAGACACATAAACTTACACACAAGTTATTGTCCAGGAACTACAAAAATGCTTGTTTTTGGCCTTTTTTGGCCCTTATTCCTAAACTGTTGGTACTAAAAACCCCAAAATCAATTCCAATCTTCCTTTTATAGCATTAATCCTTCTTGTAAAATTTCATAGAGATCGATTCACTTAAACTGAAGGTATTGCGGAAACCAAATTTAGCATAATACGAACCCCAAACAATGCTTGGGGTCGTATAAAACATATAGTACATAAGCCACCATTCTTTGAATTTGGTTGGTTTTCAAATATTAATTTGATCATTGGCCAATGAAATTGAAAATAATATCAAGATCAATGGTATCTTGACATTTTTTATTTTAATGTTTGACTGTTTTCTGTACTGTTTTCTGTACTGTTTTTTTTTACTGTATCATACTAGGTGATGTAAGTAACGAGAACAATATTGTACGTGTTTGTAGCATTTTGAAAAAAAATTATTTTAGAGTTTTGTACCTGGAATATCTGGAATATATGCATTAACTTTAATATAGTGCACGTTAAAGCCGTTTAGTCACTTTAATTAACAGGAAGGGATACATAGGATAAATCCGAAATAACTTTAGACAAACAGGAAGTAGATGTTTTTGGTAGAGACTACGAAGCATCATATATGTTCATAATTAGTGTAAAGCAAGTCTTATGTATACAATCATATACAAATTGTTTGTTTTAATCAGTCGAAATTCGACCTACTAAAGACTCGTTGGATACCAATTTTTGTAGAATTCGTTGGTACATGGAAACAACGAATTTGAATACTCAATGAATTACAAATTTTCTAAGGAATGTATGCGGACTTTGCCAAAACCACGAAATTAAAAATCCACGAATATGCAAGTTTTTCTCAAACCACAAAAAATTGATATCCATGAAAATTAATGAATCCACAGAAATTTATTTTATTAATTAAATGTCAATTTGTTTAATAAAGATTTAAAAAAATGTTGCATGATTGCATTAAACAAAATGGTGTTCATAAAAGCAACTCTATTTCACCGTGTACTCTTACACAATGAGCAACACCAATATAGCTTAGCCAGATATACAAATCATCGAAATGACAAAAATTAATGTAAAATAATTCAGACTTAAAACTGTGCACAATACAATAAACTATGAACAAATATGAGATATTGTAACAAACAACTACCTCTGAATAACATGATGCTGACCTGGGACAGGCACTACAAAATATGGCTAACTTTTAATACGTTACCGGGCATCATATTCTCCCAAAACATATTGTTTTTATGAGAGTGCTAATATTTGGATAAATAAAGGCAACAGATAAAATACTGTTAAAAGTTAGACTAACTTGGTACAGAGGTGGAACTTCAAAACACAAGTAAAATTTATACAAAAAGTTACTTTTAAAACAAAACATTTCTATGATTATTATCATGTCTTTATATAAAAAAATCAAACGGTTAACAGTTTGCATTAGTTTTCGTATATAGTATCATTCAATACCAAATAAGGAACAAATATGAAAACGATGCTTGATTTGTGAAGTCTGTTTATAGCGTAACTTATTTTAGTTTCAAGTACAGTGTACATAAATATAAGATAAGCACATGTTCTTAACAAATACAGTATCATGTACTATATATATTCTTACATTAAATATAGCTGAACAATTTGGTTCTGGATAAACTGGTTGTAATTTGATGTAAACAGATAAGATATTTCCTGGTTCTGTTGTGACATTGATAACAAATGGCTTCGTTGGATAACCTTTGAAAAAAAATCGAGTTGCATTTCTTTTGTTCACAAAGAGTAATTTCAAAAAGATAATAAACAATGAGATGCTTCGCAGTGGACAGCTTGATACGAAGACATATGTCGGACCCTCAAAAGTTAGGGAAATTTGGACACTACATATAAGCTCTAATTTTGGATTTAATATTTGACACATCATAAGTTTCTGACACATAATGAGTGTGATTCAAAAACTGAACAATTTGACATTGGAATTTATCTAATATATTTTAATATTTAAAAATTTAATATAAGGTTATATTTAGCATATCAAAGTACATACATAACTAAAATTATTGATTGATAAATGAATAATATTTGTGTTTTGAAATGTTTCATAAAGAAATTGACTTTAAGCAATATAGGTATATATATTTAATTATTAGATAAATCAATAATTTCATATACAAGTTGGGTACTGATTGAGGTGTATAGTAATTGTGTACATAAATAAGAAGATGTTGTATCATTGTCTTTCAGACAACTCTCCTCAGGTGACCAAAAACATAGAAAATTGGCAGCTATGATCTAGTTCTTACCAGGTAATGAGTAAAGTTATTAAAGATATTATAAGTTTAGGTGATGGGGAAGAGGAGGTCAATATTTTTTCTTAATATTATTAAACTTGAAAGGCTAAAAATCAAAATTCGAAAAGATATAGTGAGATTAAGCATAGAAAAGAGGCCCACTATTTCAAGAATATTTAAACCAAGTTGACAGTTGTCTGAATTTGCATTTTAAACAATTAAAAATTTGAAATATTGCTATATATCTTATGTAGACGGAACGCGCGTCTGGCGTACTAAATTATAATCCTGATAACTATTACCACTTTGCTGTCTAAAACTCTTAAACGGATTTATAGAATAACTAATCGAAGAATGCAAATAGAGCAAAAATATTTAACCAGTGACCGAACAACACATAAACTCACGAATACGCGAAGTGCATGAGTTAATTATCAGTTTTGTTCGGTCACAAGTTGAATATTTTTCATTATTTAAATTCTTTAATTTTCTTTTTTTTTAATTCTTTTTATTACATTGGAAAACGTTTTTTTTTTAATTCAAAACATGTAAGGAACTATATCTTTTTTATACGCATTCACAATCTGTTTTGATCCGCTGTTATTGACATTTTGACAACGCCTATAATTGTATGACGTCAGAGAGTGAAATAACCACTTTAATTTCACATATATTTTTTTTAACTGGGAAATCAATCTTATTCATTGCAACCAATGTAATAAACGTTTATATCCAATTCATTCATTCCCAACTTTTCGGTAGATGGTACGGAACCTTGAGCTTCAATTTCATTAACCAAATGTTCAATCAATCTCCATAGTCTACAAAATTTAAGTTCAACTAGTTTACTTTTCCTCTGGTATATTTGACCCTCTTTTACATCTCAAGCAATCAATATTTAATACATTCAAGAAATCTTGCAATTTAAATGTATTTCTAGATCCTGTCTTGCTGAACAAGTCAACTGTATACTATAGTTTAATCAAAACCACAAGGAGCCTACAGATATTTTTTTTTGCGGTTTTGTAGTCGCAAGAAGCAACACATACTAATGATTCCGTACCATCAAGTCATTATTGATAATAACCTTCATCAGATAAATTTAGATAAATGTTTGGCACGTCAAGAACTATGGATGACAAATAAATGAGGAATATGTTTATGGAACACTGATACCACTTGCTTCCATAGAACCTAACAAAAACACATACATCAAAAACGGTAAAAAACCACTAACAAATTCGAACTTGATCTGAGTTTGTGGTACTAACCATTGTGTATAAGTTTATGAAATAGGGTTGCGGTAAATTAAAGTCAGAGAAGAAACACAAAATATTCATCAATTATTCTATTTGCATAAGAGCATAACTTTAGAATGGTTAAGGTGACGTCACCTAATTTAAATGTGATCTGTGTTTTGTGTGCATATGCATTGTTTATAAGTTTTATAACATTTGGTTAAGGCAAACAAAAGTAAGAGAACGGAACACAATTTCGGAACGTACGGACGTACAGAATGACGGACAGACATATTGACAGACGATGGAAACATATTATTTCTCTTTTTATAATTTGAAGATTTCAATATTATATTTCAAAACGTAAATAAGAGTAAACACGTCTTTTGGGGCGAAAATTCGAAAATGCCCATCTAAATATCGCCTCATTTGTAAATCATGTATAGTTGACTATTGTAGATATTGCTAGTTTATATCTACTATAGGTTGCACTTTGTAATTACAACACCTATGTTGGGGAGATATATAAACTTAAATTATTTTGTTAACGTACTGGTTTCCAGTTATTTGTAATTTAGTTTTGTTAAAAGTGCTTATATTTATTTTCGAAGTTATTGAAACTCGTAGATTCTTCGTGAATATTATTGGTGGCCAGGTGTGTTTTTGTCCAGTCGATAAATCAAAAGTTAGCCGAAACACCTAAATGTGCATTATGTGACCGCGGAATAAAAAAAAATAAAAGCTAAAAATACCAAAAATAACCCTATAGAACTTGCTATAGTGTGTTTTATCCTAAATATGTATGTATCAACCTACCTATTGTATTTATTGTGAACTTGTTCTCGTCCTGAATATGCATGAAATATTTGCCACTGGACGTTAAGCAACCAACAATCAATCTTAAATATGTACTAAATAATCGATATAGCTAAAACTGAAGAATAATTAAAGAAACAAAACAGTGATATGCATTTCTGTGTCATTTGTTCTCTTGTGGGGAGTTGTTTGGTCGATAATCATACCACATCTTTTTTTCTTATATATCAACATATCATGTCGTTATTCTCTGCATAAAGTTCCTTGGAATTGTGTGCATGGTTTCAGAAGACACGACTCAATTCAATTCAAAGGACATAACTGGTAAACAATGCATTATAATTTCCAGTCGATATCAACATCTATGTATACTTTAGTTTGTTATTATTAACAGCAAATCTTCAGAAAATTCTACAGATTTAGTGGACAAACTTTAACAGCATACTATTCTAAGTCAAAATTTCTGGAGCATAATCAAAAAAATAAAAACCTCGCCGAGTACAGCATGATACGACTGCAGAAGTCAAACCCTGAACAGTTTGGGACAGTTTAGACACAATATGTAAGCTTAATACTGTCTGAATATGGATTGCGATTAAATATTTTACATACTGTTTCCTGTTAATATGTATCTCCTTGTTTTCTACAAAAATATATTGGATTTCAGAGGAGTTGCAATAACAAGGAAAGGACCGATGGGTGACCTAAGGGGAAAACTGAGAGAGAGTGACAAAGGGACAGACAGACAGGTTAATAATATTATACCGTACGTCACTATGTTCCTTTGGTAAAAATAACATAAAACGTGTCTTAATGTTTACATCCATATAAATACCACAATATTATATTCAAAAACAACAATTAGTCAAGATCATTGTCATTGCATGCATAGTGATTGTCAAATGTCACTTTTAAATATGTCTTGCTTTTATTTAGATTCATTTAGAATACTTTACTTACTTCCGGTAATATCAAAGACGGCGGACATAGAAATATTGATAATTTTTCATTTTTATATTTAACTTTTTTCAAATTGTTTTTTTACATACTGTTTCCTGTTAATATGTGTCTCCTTGTTTTCTACAAAAATATATTGGATTTCAGAGGAGTTGCAATAACAAGGAAAGGACCGATGGAAGACCTAAGGGGAAAACTGAGAGAGAGTGACAAAGGGACAGACAGACAGGTTAATAATATTATACCGTACGTCACTATGTTCCTTTGGTAAAAATAACATAAAACGTGTCTTAATGTTTACATCCATATAAATACCACAATATTATATTCAAAAAACAACAATTAGTCAAGATCATTGTCATTGCATGCATAGTGATTTTCAAATGTCACTTTTAAATATGTCTTGCTTTTATTTAGATTCATTTAGAATATTGACCATATTGAAATTGACGTTTTGAGTCCAGATGATTTTTTTTTTAGAACTATTGAGTACAAACATGCGTTTGGTGGAATTCATATTTGATATTTAATAATGCAGTACTGTTTCTTTTTCACTTACTTTCAAAAATATCCGTAGATAAGGTAAGATCTTTCGTGTACGTCTTAAATCCGTAGGTACATTCATAAGGAATGTTCACATCGTTTGGATTTAATGCATGTATTGTCAACTTTGACGATCGAGTTTCCGCATTAAAAACTTCAGAATACTTTTTTGGGATGACAGATACACCATCCATAACTAATAAACCCAAGCCATGTCCACCCAACCATCTTCGTGAGTAGCTGTTGCAACAATTATTTTCTGGGAGTCTGCAGTCTAACATTATAGCGTTTCCAAATACTGCTGGCTTGGTGAGAAGCTCCCAGTGAATCTGATCTACAACATCAAAAATCTTTTATATAAAAGCCATTTTTCTTTAAAAAATTCACCATATGATTTTGATAAAAAAAATTGCAGACAACTGTTTTTATATTGATGCAACACAGTATGGCATACATATTTTAATCAATATGATATTTTCAAAAGAATTAAAACAATGGTTGCATGGGAATAGAATAGCGAAACAAACATGTATCGTTTTAATTACACATAATGCGTTCTTCTCCATATGATACAGCTTGACCATATAAATAGAACCCTGTATAGTTGGGGCGAGTGTCCATACTCTGAATTTAGATTCTGATTTAATGTTTGACAAAGCATAGTTTTCTGTCACAGAATGAACTAAACTGTGATTTTATCATTACTGGTTCATGGAATAAGTTTGAGTTTTTTACCATTTGAACAGAAATAGGGTTTAATATAGTACTCTAATAGTACTGCGGCTTTGTGAAAAATTGTGCACATCCTGCTACAAGCATGAAATTTGGCATAGACCTTCCTGAACTATTTCTCTTTCATTTCAGATAGGGAGGCATTTGAAAAAAAATGTCTCACTTCCGGTAAAATCCAAAATGGCGTACATTATACTTAAATTAGCCCAATATCGAAGGCTAGTATGTGAAAAGGTGTTATTAACATGCTACTATCATAATATTTGGTACAAACCATTGTTTTGTACTACTTTGAGATATATGATATAGATAAGATGTCTTCAAAAACCCCACTGCCGGTAAAATCCAACATGGCGGATATAGTACTACAATAAGGTTATTTTTAGGGAGGATAATTGAAATGTGTTTTAAAGTATTGCTACTATCATTAGAAATATTGATAATTTTTCATTTTTATATTCAACTTTTTTCAAACTGTAAATAAAATGATTTTTTTGGGGTTGTCATTAAACTTTTGGCTTTAAGTCATCCTTAAAACAACTAATTATATTCAGCTGCATATGTTTCAATACAAAATTAACACTTCCGGTAAAAAATCAATATGACGAAAATTACAAAGATGAGTCCTCAATCCATATATTCGATTTAGAGTTTTGGATAGATTGATTAAAACAAAATAAAATCACTAAAGTTGTTAAACATCTTTAGAATGACTTATTTATGGCCGCATATACATATACATGTTAACTCACAATCGGAGAGCTTATTTACAAAATTTACAAAGATCGTGTTATTGTTTCCTACATCTATAATGCACAAGTTCCTGATAAGATTCTATATAGATTGGTATATTGCACGTTTTACTTGCTGAAAAAAAAGACTAGATCGAGTCGTAGGAATAGCCTCAATAAGTATGTCCTCTTCCAAAAACACATTTTTTCTTGCTTCGTTAACCCTATCTGATAAGTTTGTTCGATCGTACAACAAAATCACGTACCGTTCTATCAATGACATTGTCAAATCCATATCTTGTGATGTTGGCTGATCAATCATCATTCTAAATGATAGAGTAACATCTTTAAACACCATCCATGTCACCAACGCAGTTCCCTTTCCAGCAAACGTGTAATATCTCAATGCCTAGTGTATTTGAAAGGTCATGGATAGATATATATCTGAAGCTTTTCCCACTTCCAAATGCAAGCCAAACTTTGTCTGCCCCTAGGTCAATAAAAAGCGAAACCGCAATGACAGTAACATCAGTATCGAATGTTCGAGTCATGACTCAGTTAAGTCTGCATCAGACACATGCATCTTGATTCAAGTGTCAGCCTCTTTACGTGAACATAATGCTAGCTTGAAACATCGCCATGTGATGGATAGCACAGAACATCCTGAGTAATTGTGGCTACAACTACCTTTCCCTCAAAATCTATTGAGCAAGCTGTTGCGAATGAAAACTTAAAAGTTCTTTCGTATTGTCGTAATCTTGTTTTGACTCTTGATTCGTCAGTGTATTCCCTTTCCCCTAAATGTAGCTCTTGCTTCTTATAACAAATGCTCAGGATATTCTATCTTATCTACCGCGAGATGTATTTAAAGTTTATCACCATGTTCACATTTAGAGGCTGACAATATAATCATGGTGCATGTGTTTGATACAATGAACCACGAAATTGCACAAGTCATGATTGGAATAGTCGTTATTGTTTCGCTATTCCGTGACAGGGGTAGACGAACTATGAATTGTGTTTGGGAGGGCAAAAAGCTTTGGATTAATATATTTACAAATGCACCTGGCAATGAGTGATTACACACACTTATTGTTCTCCATGTCTTTACCAGTTGTGATATGGTTCCCTGATTGCTTGAAAAGGAAAATAAGACTGCGTGGGAGCCATTGATGGCATTTGAAGATGTGACTTTGACATTAAGAATGATGATTGATCAGCCTAAATCACCGAGGCGTAACTGTAAGATCACACAAACTCATCAGCTGGGGTTAACATGGTTAACGAATCAGGAAAATAACTATTTGCGCAAAAGGGAAGACTAATTGAGTGTAAAACGTGCAATATACTAAGGCAGGTGTTTAGGGGGACGAGCTTGGAATTGACTATTATGATACCCAGTTCAAGCGCTTATGAATGGCGAAGGAACAGAGAGGATAACTTTTAAATAACTCTTTGTAAGGCCTCATCATTTTGTCAGAAGCTTGTACATTGTGGATGTACTTTGGAATGCGGTTCAATGCCACGTCCTAAGCATCAGAAACAAAAGCCATAAAATCTGCAGTTTAAATGGACACATACTACAACAAGTCAAGCGTAACCCGTACCTATGCCTACAAATTTTCAAATGGACCACCCACATATTAAACGTGGCAAAGAAAGTAAATTCAACACCGGGCTTTCAAAGAAGAAACTTGAAATACTGCCCACAAGATTGCAAAAAAAAAAAACAGCTTACATCTCGCTCGTTGATCAACTATGGAATGTGGAGGCATAGTATGGGACCCCAACATGGTAACAAACATAAATAAGCTAGAAAGGATACAACGTCAAGCGGCAAGATTTATCACCATAGCTTACAAGTCAAGAAAGGACGGGTGTGTCTCCAATATGCTTGCCAAACTTGAACTACAAGACCTCCAGACAATTGCAAGACGAACAAGCTAGAAGCTGATATTTATGTACAAATTGGTTTAGGGGCTGATTCCCGCTATTGAACCAGACGATTTTTTTCCAAAAGCACGGCCTAAGAGAAACATAACTGCAAAGAAGTTCGAAGAATACCACGCAACAAATATTGTGGAAAAGCAAGTAAAGAATCACTCTAAGTGTTTTGACATTCGACTAAGCAAAACACCACAATACTCAAACTCATTCTTTGTAAAGACAGTGATAGCGTCGAATCCAGACGACACTGTAGTGCGCACATCAAGCGTATAGAGCGTCAAATCTGCTCTTACTCCTCGTCAATAAATCGGCGGCGCTCTCTCAAATTATATATATTAAAGCCAGAATTGGTATTGACAACGCATTCATACAGATACAGATACAGAGGATGTCGCGGTCGTTGTTAATGTGGAAAATCGGGTCTCCCGTACACCGTTTTGTCTACATATGTGGTGACTGTGAATAAACATGTATTTTCAGCCAAATAGTAATAATTTGAAAAATGTTTTAGTACTTCAGTAATTTTATTTTGTTTTAACCAATCTATCTAAAACTCTAAATCAAAGATATGTATTGAGGACTTATTTTTGAAATTTCCACCATATTGGTTTTTTTAATACCGGAAGTGTGATTTAAAAATTTACATTAGAAAAAATTTAGTGGTTTTGAGGATAACTAGAAGCCAATAGTTTAATGACAAGCAAAAAAAAAAAAAAAAACCCCAACAAAAAACATTTTCTTTACATTTTGAAAAAAATTGAATATTAAAATAATAAATTGATATTTCTATGTCCGCCATTCTAAATTTTACCGGAAGTAAGGTTTTTAAAGACATATGTCTTATAAATTGTATCCATGAGAGGCATAAAAGAAAGGTTCTTGCCCAGTGTAATGATAGTAGCAATACATTAAAACACATTTCAATTACTCTCCCTAAAAAAAGCTTATTCTAGTACTTTATCCGCCATGTTGGATTTTACCGGAAGTAGGGTTTTTGAAGACATCTTATCTATATCATATATCTAAAAGTAGTACAAAACAAAGGTTGATACCAAATATTATGTTAGTAGCATGATAATAACACCTTTTCACTTAATATCCTTCGATATACATGATATAGGGCTGATTTAAGTATGATGTCCGCCATTTTGGATTTTACCGGAATTGAGACATTTTTTTCAAATGCCTTCCTATTTGAAATGAAAGAGTAATAGTTGAGGAAAATTTATGCCAAATTCCATGCTTGTAGCAGGATGTGCACAATTCGTCTGAAATATGCTTGTAGCCGCCGGACTATAACATTAAATAACAGACTCTATTTTAAAAGAGTAAAATCCATTTTATTCCTTTTTCTAATCTTTTTCAATGTTTACCATAAATTGAATGCAAATTTCATAAAGAAACACACATTTTTTACAATATTGCATGTTTTTATTCTTAAAACTGATAAAATTTACATTTAATGTTCATGAAATTTCCCAAAATATATGAAAGTTTTAAAATATTTGTAGTGAAGCTGTATGTGACAACTATATTTTCGGGAAATGTCCCGAAATCATTTTCAACATTATTATTTATAACATATATGTTGGCAGAGCGTTTTAACAAAAATATCTGAAACACATTTCGGGAAATATCCCGACAAAAATTAACCAACTACAAAATATGTACACAGATGTCTTCAATTATTTCGGGATTTATCCCGAAAAATCAAGTGTATATGCTAGACCTAATGACTAATAATTTCTTTTCACATTTCGGGAAAAATCCCGAAAATATAAATCTAATATCAGGCACACACTTTTTACATAGATTTTTGTTACCCATTTCGGGAAAAATCCCGAAATAAAATCTTCAAGCAGAAATAATGCATTTTGATTTCTTAAACATTTTTGGGAAAAATCCCGAAAAACAAAATCTTTTAAGATTTTACAACATAAAATTTTGATACATTTAAAAAAGTTTTTACATAAATTTATTTTTTAAAATTTTGATTCATAAAAATTTTGATTCATAAAAAATATGTTTCTAACTGAAAAAAATATTATTTGTTTACAACCACATTTTTCACTACTTTTCTTAGAAATATTAAGGTTACTCTCTATTGCATCCCTATTGTAATGCTTCAGTAAATTTCTAAATATAATATCAGGCCAATTTGTCCCACAAAAAGGGGGTCTTTTTGTTACCTCTAAATCCTATTTATAAGAGGTCGATTTTAAACTGGCCTAAGCATAAACTTTTAACATGTAAACTGCAAAAGATTGCAAGTTATAAAACTATTATTTAAGATTCAGGATTATTAAAATCCCCAAGCTCATGTATTGTCCAAAAGCTTATTTAACTGCATATAAAATACCCCTGGTTCTCCTTAAACTGAACTAACCCGGTTATCACAAATATTTCAGTGTAAACTAAGGAAATTTTCAAAGTCAAAATTCCATTACTGAAAGGCTGGTGAGGAGGGCAATTGAGATATGCGTCCATAACACATTGTACCCTTCTTCCACAGTCAGATTTCCATGTTCAGTAACTTATTTGTAATTGTTTAACAAATACTGACTTCATAATGAACACTTGAAAGTACAAAGTTTCAAGTTTATTTGAGTGACCATAACATCATAGTAAACTATTGTAAAAAAAACCTTTACCTACTGTACTGTTGTTCATCTTGAAAACAAACTAATTAATAAAAAACTAGTTTCAACTCATTCAAATGCCAATGAAATTTTAAAATAGAAATAAAAAAAAAAACTCAAACTCAAACTCAAAAATATTCAATAATGTAGCCTCATTTCATTTTCCTAATTGCACAATTTTTTTTTGTCACAGAAAACATGGAAGAAACTATCTTTAATTATATTTTTCTAAATTTCTTTGATATTCTCCATAGCAAAATATAAAAATACATGTAGTAGTACTCTATAATATTACAAAAGTATACAATAAAATATAACCAGTCAGGGGCGTTACTTAAACAAGTTATTTTTTTAATTACTTATATAAGTAATTTTTTATTTTAAAAATAATAAAATTACTTACTTGAGTTATTTTAATTTTCAATAGAAACATAGACTAAATGTAGTTTTCATGATTTTAAACAACATTTTATATCATAAAATAAAGAATTTATCTGATTTGAGAGGAGTATAGAGATAAAGGGTTGCTTTGAAAATAATGACAAAAATATAACTTGAATAAGTTATTTGAAACATTTTTGAAAAAAATAGCAATTACACTTATCTTAGGCACATATGTAATTGATTTAGGTTACAAATTATAAATAACTTCAGGTCTTAATTAATTCACAAGTATCTATCTATTTATATCAGTCTACCGTCAAGATTTTAGAGGAAAATGATAATTTAATAGTCCCAAGAGACCAATCTTTGAGCCAGAAGCGTCGGTATAAAAGATAAGTGCGTCGGAAAGTTAATTGTTGTTTCTGAAGAATTAGTTTTTATATATCAAGGGAAAAATAACCTGATAACTGTGAAAAATATCTAAAGCTAGTAAAATCTGTATTCTTGGACACCTATAAAAATAATATTCAGAAAAATTACTTATATAAGTGATATTTAAATTAGCCTCGTTTTCAACATTACTTGCATAGGTAATTTTAATTGTTACTTGTTTAAGTAATGCCCCTGACTGATAACTACAAATCATAGTATACATATGAATAAATCTTCATAGCATGTGCAATGTTTGTAACATATGCAGTTGGAATTATTACATATCAATATAAATTGATCTGCTTCTTTACTACTGATGCCTTGTTTTCTCTTCCTTTCACTCCTGCCTATAAGAACAAAGTAAATCGACATTTAATAAAATATAACAAAAACATTCTATTCCGCTGAACATGCTAAAAGTAAAAATTAACTGTGAAATCAACAATTTTGATCATGTTGATAGGTTGAGACTATAACCATTTGACATTTATAACAAAACTTCTTTGCCCCCTCTGACCATTTTAATTGCCTTGTCTGATGTTTAATACAATCACAATGATCATATTAATGTACATAATGTTTCTGAATTTTTTTTTATCACAGTCTGCACTGTTAGCCACTAGTCCAATGCCCCAGACCAGTAAATATTGATTCGGACTAGTATATACTATTAAAATTTTATATAGTTATATAGGCACAAATTTTGATATTTACATGTAGTGTCCGTACTAGTAGATGAAATTGTTTTTGGCTCAGTCTGTTATCAATAAAGATAGTAAAGGCAATAAGTTTTCAAAATTATTTAGTGTAAAGTTGTGTTCTTTTCCCTTTCTCCAATTGAATGATCCTGACAACCTGCATTCTTTTATGTTAACTTTTTTTCTTTTTAAAAATACTAATCGAGATTTACAAGGGGAGCAACATTGAGTTTGCATGTGGCTTTCCCAAGTCAAGACATTTCCTGTCACCTAAAGTTGTATCTTAAGGATGCTTGAGGGTATAAAAATTCAGCAAAAATTTAAACATTTTTTTTTTCAGTACAAATTTTATTTCTTATACTATCAGAGGTTAATATATGATATGGTACAAAAATCAACCAAAAAATCTATTTTTTTTGGCCCCAGATGATTTTTGAAATGTTTATACCACTGAAAAAGCTCTAAATTATCTCCCTTAGATGAAAAAATGCAATTTTTTGGCATTAAAATTGAAACATCTTTTTCAACTCATGGGTGACTTATATGTTTCATTATTTTTTTCTCAAAATAAGCTGTACTAAAACTCAACTATTGTAAAATTTAAGCAATTTCTGTAATTTAGTTCTTTATATTTTGAAATTACATTTTTTTCCTCTTACATTTTGTCCTATTACATGTTTTAGTTCTACAGTAAAAGGTACTTAGCAAAAAATGCATGCTTCTTTCGAAGGCAGATTGTGAGCTTTAATGAACGGTGACCCTATACTTTTATTTTTCTATTTAAGTATAGGATATATATATAAAGTTTATTTCTAGAAAAAAAATAGCAAAATTCTATTTTTAAAAACAAAAATTGTTTTATGCCTGCTTGTTTGTGTGTTTTTGGCTATTCAATTCTACGATCACTTGTTGATCATTTCAAGACAGTTGACCTATACAAATATGATAAAACGTTTTCAACTGATTTTTATAGTTTGTTCTTATGTTGTGCTGTAACACCATTGTCCCAGGTTAGGGGAGGGTTGAGCAACCAAAAATTTGTTTAACCTGCCACATTCTTTGTGTGCCTGTCCCAAGTCAGGAGCCAGTAATTCCACAGAAGTCGTTGGTTTACTTATGTTATACATTTGATTTTCCCTACTTGTTTTGTTATAAATTATATAAATTAGGCTGTTAGTTTTCTCAAATGTTTTTGTTCATTCTTTTTCTTGTAGGGACCTTTTATAGAAGACAATATATACAGTACAGGTTTTTATCATTCATAAGGGTGTACAGTTACCTAAAACTGCTTATATATATCCACTTTATTCAAACTTTGGTGGATAGTTGGCTCATTGGCAATCATCATTATTTTTATATAAATATACATGATATAGGTCAAAACTGCATAGATCTATGCTATTTAGTTATTTTTTGTGTTGTTAGAGTTTCATTTCATCTGTAATAAACAGATAAAAATTCTTGAAACAATATGTTTTTTCTATATGAACATCATAGATTATTTATTCCTTTCAAAATTCTGTGACTAAATAAATGGTGAATGCCTTCAATGGGTCCATGGGACACAGATCATGCCCCTGCTTGCATATAACATTTTAAGGGGTCATAAATCAAGAATGGTAAAAGTGACACACAGTACCCAAATGAGTACTTGATCTGAGTTTTGTGGTTATAAGCATTGTGTATAAGTTTCAGTACATTTGGTTAAGCAAACTTAAGTTTATAGTGAACTAAAACAAATAAACAGATGCGCCATGTGCACATGATACCTCCATCACATTTTCAAAGAATAAAGTTCAATAACTTCTTAATAAAATTGAAAATGGAAATGCGGGGAATATGTCAACAACCCGACCAAAGTGCAGACAACAACCAAAGTCCACCAATGGGTCTTCAACACAGTGATAAAATCATGCACTTTAAGTGTTTCTCTTTTCTCTTTTTTCATATAGAATAAACCTTTGGTTTAATGTTTGAAAGCTGGTTGCACACTAGTAATTTTTTGGGTCCTTAAATTAATAATAGCTTACTGTTGGGTGTGATCCAAGGCTTTGTACATGTGTTGAACATGTTTAAGACTGTACTTTGACCTATTTATAATGGTTTTTCTTTTACAAATTGTGACTTGGATGGAGAGTTGTCTCATTGGTAGTCATACCACATCTTCTTAAATCTAATATTATGTACAAACATGCAAGGATAAAACTAAATGCCCACACCACTATGACGGGGCATAACAAAATGCATATACATTTGTATATATAGAGGATCAGGACTCTTATAAAGACTGAACATGACAGTACCTTATTCTGTATTCTTTCATCTTATCCCCTGATTGCTGACATGAATTTTGGTTCTTTATTTCTTTTACTTCCAGGACATTTTGGTATGAAAGCACCATCTTTCAAGCTAAGTGTACCCATGGTTTGTCCTGGGCGTATTTTGATAAAAATGATAAATGTTGACTGCATCTTTTGATAGTCTTTCTTGTAAAACAATAATGCAAAGCCTCTGTGTGTTGTTTTAATTTACAAATCATAGGAATTAACCAGTAACATATATTGTATTATAATTGCACTTCTGAAATAGTCCTGACTAGTGACTGTACAGTTTCAGCATATTTTCCTTTGTTCTTAATTTTTCTGATATTTAGCTGAATGCAGGATCAATGAGAATATTCATGTGTGTGGCCAACAGGTTCTTACAATCAGAGAACCTGAAAAAAAATTATCTGTTGAGTTCTTGACTAGTTTCATTTATTTATCCATTAAAGAGATAGAGCTTTATTAGAATTTTGAAAGGTGGAAGCAGTAAAATTACTTTAATACACTAAAATATGTAATAAACAAGAAGTAATTGTAACAGGATGCTGTTACGAAGTCTCCCAAACAAAGCTCCCATAATTAGCCATTTCCATGGTCCCATATATTTTATTAGATTTGTTTTATTATCCCATACAAGAATATATAAGGTTTAGAGGTGGGGATCTCTACTGTTTACAAGTATTCTAACAAAAGGGTGTCGGGTAACCCCATAGACTCCCCCTATATTTAGTTTGATTGGTTAAATTGTCCCATTCAAGAATATATATGGTTTAGGGGAAGGGATCTGAACCGTTTACAAGTTCTCAAATAAGAGGGGGTGGGGGTAAAACCTAAGGACTTCCCTTTTTTTTCATTTGATTTGTTTAATTGTCCCATACGAGAATATATATGGTTTAGGGGTGGGGTTCTGGATGGTTAACAAGTTTTCAAACAAGAGGGGGTGGGGGTGAACCCCAAAAAATTCCATTTCTTTCATTTGATTTGTTTTATTGTCCCATACAAGAATATATATGGTTTAGGGGTGGGGATCTGGACAGTTTACAAGATAATAGCACATTCTCAAATTGAAGAGGGTGGGGGTTTCCCCCAGGGACTCACCCTATATTTGATTTAATTTGTTGTATTGTCCTGTGATAATTTCTGAAGACTGCATGGTGTTTATCACTTACAGTTTTCAAGTCATTTGAAATTTTTTTTAAATAAAATCCCAGTGTAACCCCTCCCCTCTTTATGCCCCTTAAAATACCCCTTAACAGAAGGGAAGCTTCTATAAAAATGCTTGTTTTGGCCCCTTTTTGACCCTTAATTCCTAAACTTTGGCCCCATAACCCCTCAAATGAATCATAACCTTCTACTTGTGGTCTCAACATTGAGGTATAATTTCAGAGCAATTTAAATATGAAGGACGCCTCCGGGTGCGGAAATTTCTCGTTACATTGAAGACCTGTTGGTGACCTTCTGCTGTTGTTTTTTTCTATGGTCGGGTTGTTGTCTCTTTGATACATTCCCCATTTCCATTCACAATTTTATTGTATATTAAGTTATTATCCTGAAACTAGAAAAATGCTTGTTTTGGGCCCCTTTTACTAAACGGTTGGGACCATCATCCACAAAATTGATACTAACCTTCCTTTTGTGGTACTTTGAACCTTCTGAGAAAATTTCATAAAGATCTATTCACTTAAACTAAAGTTATTATCCGGAAAACAATGTGTCTTCGGACGACGATGACTACGACATCATACCATTATACAATCCCCCAAAAAAATTGGGGTCGTATAAAAACATAATAGATTTTATACCAATATGTGAATTAAAATATTAAGGTACAATGTAATGTATATGCCCTGTTCCAAGTCAGGAGCCTGCAGTGGTTGTCATTTGTTGATGTGTTACATATATTTGTTTTTTGTTCATTTTTTGTACATAAATTAGGTAGTTAGTTTTTTTGTTTTCTTGTTTTACATTTGTCATTTTGGGGGCTTTTATAGCCGACTATGTGGTATGGGCAATCATACCACATCTTCTTTGTATAAGCATAAATCAAATAAAGTTAAATACAACATTTAAAAGTGTTGACAATGGTTGATGTTAATTACATTTCTGATATATCAGATTTTCTTGAGGAGAATATCTAAAATACATGATTTTATGAGGGCTTGGATCCCGCTGACATGTTTAATCCTGCAATCTTCTGTGCCTGTCCCAAGTCAGGAACCTGGACAATCAGTGGTTGTATGTTGCTGTGTTGCATATATTTGTTTTTAGTTATTTTATTTGTATATTAATATTAAGGTCATTAGTTCTGAATGTTTTACAATTGTAATTTCAGGGCCTATATATATATATGACTATGCAGTATGAGCTTTGCTCATTGTTGAAGGCTGTAATTTGACTTATAGCTAACTGACCGACGGAGGGACAGGTGTAAAACAATATTATGTCTGTCAACTTTTTTCTTACAATTTCATACATTTCCCATATCATTGACTATTTTATCATTACTTACATCTGTCCATTATTATGCTGTCTTTTAGGTTCACATTGCATTTCAAGCTGATGTTCAATACTTGCACAGTTGTACACCTAGAAAAAAAATCTGCAAAATTAAGATAAAACAGTCTTGTGCAACTGTCACACTAATTTAGATCATACAGTCGTGTGAGTTTCTAACAGAAAATTTACATCACATCAATGAGAAATTGAAAAAAGTAAATAAAATTATACATTTGTCGCTATCATTGTTGAGGTTACATGAGTGATTTATCTGCCTTATTTTTACATGTTCACAAATCAGTATCCCGAGGAGAACTGTAAATATATAGAGGCTTTGTACCCTCCCACTGAAATTTTGTGCTCTTATGGAAACCAGGTGCTTTTTCTAAGTAAGGAAAGAGTTTATAAACTAGCTACCCATCCTGTCCTCACATCTAATTTATAAAAGATGATTTTATTTATAATTGAAATGTGTATCAGAGTGAGAACTTTTCAATGTTCATTTTTTGGGGGAATATTATATTATCCTAATTTAATACTTTATTGTCTTTAATTAAGTAACTGAGACAGTACTGAAAATAAAATTTTCATATCTCTTCATTTATCCTGGGGGATTAAAACCCATGAAATTGAAATTTTTCACACATAATTGACTAATAGTACTTAGTAATTGGGAATGTAAACATGTAATAATGTTTTCCCAGTAGGCAGTTTAACCAAACTTAAGATAAACAAGACATAATAAATCTATTATACTATATACACAGCATGCACAGGACATGATGAACTAAGTCCATACTGTCACTGATTGTCCCTTTAACAAATAATGCAAAGTTAAAAAAAAATATTTAGATTCTGTGATTTTTTAAAATTTTAAACATTCTTATAGTTTGCTTGAAATATATAATTTTTTATACTTAATCATCTGTAGATTTTGTTATTAATGAAAAAAAAAGAATTACCTTAACTGATTTATCAATATTTAGGTCACAAGGCTTTTTACCCTGATGATAGAAGCGTGTCTAGAAATTGCTTAAGATTACTTTTAAGCAAATTTAATAGAACAGTTTTGAACATTTAAAAGGTCCCAAGTACATGTAAATATTAATTACACACATTTTTGATGACCAACAATGTATTAAGAAATTTTCAAAGAACATATATATATATATAGTTTAAAAATAAAAAGCACAAAAAACACATTATAAATCGAACATTGTTTCTGTTAGGGGTGGAATCAGAAAAAATGAAGCAAAAGTGTGACATGGGGGGTCCAATTTCAAACTTAATATTTTGTATTTCTTTTTGTCTTGCCCTATTACCAATACTTTAAATTTTATAATTCCAAAGTTTCAGGCCGAACGAAACAGACACATTGAATAATCTTAAATTTTAATAGCATACATCTCAAAAATATTTAACAGAAACCATACTACTTAAAAACAAGTTTGGTAATAAAACAGTCAAGAAAACATTGCTCAGACCTTTTCCAAATGAAAGTCAATATAAAAAGGAAAATTTTAAAACCAAAATTTCCATCTTTTCTGCTAAATCATATAATAACAATCAAATTGAATAGCTTAATTTGAAAAAAATAATAGTAACTAGTGATTGAAGTTTTTGCCAATAAAAAGAATCTTAATATATTTCAGTTACAATAGTAAACTTTGAAAGCCCTGAGATTTTGTGATCATTTGCAAAAAACAAAATGTCATTTCATTGTACCGTTTTAATGTAATTGTATGTAGAAAAAGCCTTCTATTTTCAGTATTTTGTCACACTCCTGACATATTTTATAAAGATTGAAAAATGCTTTAAACTTTCACAAAAAATCACTAAACACATTGTTATATCATTGATTTCAATTTCTGATATCTTTACCCATAGAACAGGACTTTCTTTTTAGGACCATTTAAAAAAAACACAAAGAGAGGCACCCCAAAATGTCAGGAGTGTGACAACTGTCTTTAAACATCTACCAAAGAATACAAAGGACTTAAATGTTTTATTTTTTTTATTTTTCAGAAGTGGCTATTCCAAAGAGAAGAAAAAAAATCATTACCACTGTGATATGTTTATATCATAGATGTGGGAGTGCATTATATATGTCAGGAGTGTGACGCTTTTTTAAGGCATTTTCTGTCAATTCATAATTTCACAAGAACAAGTTCCACAAGTTTCTTTGTGTAAGAAATGTTAAAACCAAGTAATATTCATATCATTTACCTCTTAAATGTGTTATTTATCATGATTGTTTTGGCACAATCAGTTTTAATTAGTCATTTTTCTATTTTTTGTGCACTGAGTAATGCAAATTTATCAAAGGAAATAAGTGTGTACAACTATAATATCATATAGGAAAGTGAGGAAATGAATTTTGTACAAAATAGAACAATTATTTTGATTTAAAATGGTATATTTAAAGATGTTTCAAGGATTAACCATTCAGATGTAATTCGTCACACTCCTGACATGAATTTAACAATTTAAGAAAAATATGAAAATTAGCTTTATTTTTAGGACAGATAATTGAAAGACAGCTAGTAAAATGAAGAAACTTTTGGTAAACCTTCCATTCCTTAAAACATCTACCAGATTTGCTGAAATAAGCAGGGCAAAATTTTCTAGAAGAAATGATTCAAAGAAAGAGACTTCGAATGAGAGAACTCGCATACTGGCTGAATCTGAAATTAAAAATTGATCAGCGGAAGTTGGACCATCTTAAAATAAAAACCTATAAAACCAAGCTAACAAAAAAAAGCTTAAAGAAAGAAGAACTTCAAATTCCAAATTTTATAAACAATATAAAGAAAAACAAAGGCAGTGGCAGAGAAACAGTAGAAAAAAAGGAAGAAAGATAAAAAAGAAGTTGGGTTGAATAAGGACTTAGAATCGAACAAAAACAGCTCAAAAATTAAAATGAGAACAGATCTGTGACTGTGTCAGATTCCAGATCTACAGTGAGAAAACCTGCACAACAAACAAGAAAACAATAGCCACAAAACAAAAATGCTTATAAATGATCCCTTCTAGAAGGCCCTTCTGGGTGTAGCATTTTTTATGATGTGTTTCAAAGAACTCGTCCAAGCATTTGGGTTTTGTGGCAGTTGTTTTCTTGTGTGTTGTGCAGGTTTTCTCACTGTAGATCTGGAATCTGACACAGTTACAGATCTGTTCTCATTTGAATTTTTGAGCTGTTTTTGTTCGATTCTAAGTCCTTATTCAACCCAACTTCTTTTTTATCTTTCTTCCTTTTTTTCTACTGTTTTTCTGCTACTGCCTTTGTTTTTCTTTATATTGTTTATCAAATTTGGAATTCAAAGTTCTTCTTTCTTTAAGCCTTTTTTTGTTAGCATGGTTTTGTAGTTTTTTATTTTGTTTAAGATGGTCCAACTTCCTCTGATAATTTTTTAATTTTATATTCAGCCAATATTTGCGGGTTTTCTCTTTCCAAGTCTCTTTCTTTGAATCATTTCTTCCAGATAATTTTGCCTGGCTTATGTCAGCAAGTCTAGTGGATGTTTTATGGAATGGAAGATTTACCAAAAGTTTCTAAATTACTAGCTGTCTTTCAACTATCTGTCCTAAAAATAAAGCTAATTTTCATATTTTTCTTAAATTGTTAAATTCATGTCAGGAGTGTGACGAATTACATCTGAATGGTTAATCCTTGAAACATCTTTAAATATACCATTTAAATTCAAAATGATTGTTCTATTTTGTACAAAATTCATTTCCTCACTTTCCTATATGATTTTATAGTTGTACACACTTATTTCCTTTGATAAATTTGCATTACTGTGCACAAAAAATAGAAAAATGACTAATTAAAACTTATTGTGTCAAAACAATCATGATAAATAACACATTTAAGAGGTAAATGATAGGAATATAACTTTGTTTTAACATTTCTAACACAAAGAAACCTGTTGAACTTGTCCTTGTGAAATTATGAATTGACAGAAAATGCCTTAAAAAAAGCGTCACACTCCTGACATATATAATGCACTCCCACATCTATGATATAAACATATCACAGTTGTAATAAATTTTTTTCTTCTCTTTGGAATAGCCACTACTGAAAAATAAAGAAGAAGAACATATTTAAGTCCTATGTATTCTTTGGTACATGTTTAAAGACAGTTGTCACACTCCTGACATTTTTGGGTGCTTGTATAGAAGTTAATCCAATTTGTGAATTATGCACCTCAGGATGTCTGTATAGCCTTTTATGGATAGCTTATACATGTATACAATAAATACTTACCAGTTTTACACACAAATACTCCTTTAAAATACAACCATAACACTTTAATTTAGAAATTATCAAATTTTGCCAATATTAATTTTTGGTACATACCTTTTCACAATGTATATTTATTTACATAATATTTGTGCAATGATAACACTAATCTATAATCTACAAAACCTAGTATTGAAGAATGATTATAAACCATCTTCATATACATGCATTCATCATAATAATTTTTACTCAACATGTAAATTATTAAAAAAAAATCCTGTCACACAAAAAGCGTCACACTCCTGACAAATTTGACATGTTTTTTTAATAAAACTTTTGGCTGGTACAAGATATCTAAATGAAATTTGGCTGCAAGTTAGCTGGTATTGAACTTGTTGGTTTGACATTTAATTTACTTTCCTAAATATAATGGGGGAAACAATATGCCCCAATATGTTAAAATCTTCATTTTTTCTGATTCCACCCTTAGCACTTTCACCGCATCACCTACAGTTCATCAGACAGAATTGTTATGGTTACTAGTGACAACTTGTGACGTTACCTTATAGTAATGTCATTCGGTAGTTTGTGTATATTACGGAATCTTATTCACGGTCCTTTTTTAAAGTCAGCTTATACAGTTCAAGAAAATAGTGTTCCTTGGCTTTACGTGGAATTTTATCTTCGGTCCACATCTTAAACTAGTGGCTCTAAAGAGCCTGTGTCGGTCACCTTGGTCTATGTGCATATCATTATAAACGAAGGACACAGATGGATCGATTCATGTCAAAATTGTGTTTTGATGATAGTGATGCGTTTGTAAATCTTAGGATATAGGTACTAAGCTTTTAAGCAAGCGGGCATGATCGATTTTGCCCTTACACGGTAACGAAAATCTTTGTTTTGCTTGATCAATATTCAATGTACATTTCTCAACATTTGAAATTTCTGCTCCCAAATAATTTTTGCATCGATTTTTTCCTATTCATAAAACAAATTTGATATTCTAATAAGAACAATTAACTTGTACAAGTGCAAATAGTTGTGAATGTCAACACCAACTTTCAATTTCGATACAGTTATTGAGACATTTACATGTTTTATCTGAAAGAAACCTAATACAGGGTAAAAATAATAGTCACCAATCATAAACCTACCAGTGATTACTCATTCCTTGAAACATTTTGGTAATAAACAAGTATAAAAATAATGTTTTTGTGTACGGTGTACAACAACTTAACTATGCACCGTACATAAGGATTTCTGTGGTCAGCTAAACACCGTACACAACACTTTTTTAGGGATAAAATATTGAAAAATCAAATATGTATGAAAGATTTCAAAGCCAATTATTGAAACAGCTATACTTATTACACACACACATTGACCTTCTATCAGAAAAAGAGTTGCAATGAATATAGAATCATATCGGATGAGACGAGGGCCAACTTCTTTGACAAGTATTTGCACATGCTTTTACAATGTTTTAGTAATCCCTCTTGTTTTGGGAAACTAATGAGACATCTCTAACCATCATTTCTTAAAACAGCAATTATGTTTAGATTGAAGTACACATTGATATTATGTGAACAAAACAAAGATTTTGTTACCGTGTAAGATCAAAATCGCTCACGCCCGCTTGGTTAGTACCTATATCCGCTGTACGATGATACACGGTGATAAAGAACCCAAGAATCTAAAAATTACAAAAATTTACGAAAAAATTGACTATAAAGCATAAAGGGCAATCACTCGACGTTAATGCGATTTGGTCATGCAGACTTTTTTGTAGGTCTTACTTTGCTGAACATTATTGCTGTTTACAGTTTATCTGTATCAATAATAATATTCAAGATAATAACCAAAAACTGCAAAATTTCCTTAAAATCACCAATTCAGGGGCAGCACAAAGACCGACGACAGAGGCCAAATGATGAGAAAAGCTCACTTGACCTTTCAGGTCAGGTGAGCTAAAAAGGGATATATTTTAAATTTTCTCTTTCCACATTGGTCAAAGTGTTCCTAAACATGGTGAGTTTCTAATAGACCACTTTCGAGTTCATCCGTCACCGAAAAAAACTCGTCAATTATACACGCCTTTATGACGTCATTTACCAGATAGAGGGGGTCGCCTGTATCCCTGCACTATTTACGTTCATCAAGCGTCTTTGGGATCGTCATTGTGCAGGATAAACTAGAAATAATGGTTGTTCTGTAGGTACTTGGTGACAATTCCCTAATGACAGCAATGCTGATTGTCAATTTTGAGAATTCAATTTGCCGAATAATTCGTACAATATAGAATTATAGTTTTCCAACCACTCGCTCAACATTTGAATGGAAGTGACAACGCCCCTAAACGCACAAATGACGTTCACTAAAACCAGAGTTTTTGACGGAAATGCATCGAACTCGAAAGTTGTCTATTGACGGGTCCTTTATCTGCTGTCACTTTGAGAACTCTCTCTCTAACAATTAGTCTATTGGTTTGACCTATGTACTTATGATTACAAGTCACCAGGGACAGGTTGCACAATAAATATTTTTTTATGATTTACAGTTCATATAAAAAAGAAGATGTGGTATGATTGCCAATGAGACAACTGTCCACACAAGACCAAAATGACACAGACATTAACAACTATAGGTCACTGTACGGCCTTCAACAAAGAGCAAAGCCCATACCTAAAGTCAGCTATAAAAAGCCCTGTTCATGCTTTTATACTGTTTAATTGCTGTGCCTGATTTCAGAGTTTTACTTTGTCTCACTTCTAGCATTTCACACATTCCAAACCTGGGATCCTTGCATTTTTGTAAATTTCTGCCACCTTCTGTGTACTGAATTTTGCTCATGTAAGAAGTTTCTTCAGATTTGGTGCTTGTCGATGCAGCTCCCAATAAGCTGTGATTCATTGAATCAGTGAATTTTTTATTATCTCCCTTTAAAGGACACCTTTCACTGTGAAAAAGTCCTCTTATTGAAAGTCAACCTTGAATTTAAGAGCCAGTCTGCCATAAAACCATGCAAAATCTCAAATTTCGTCCAAATTGGTAGTAATAACTTTGCAACATTATATATATTTCCAAAATCTGTGGGTATTTAGGAGTTAAGATAAAAAAAAATTTTTTGGTTAATTCACACTATTTTCCATTTAACAGCCTTATTTGCATATTTGTGAATTATAAAAAAATAATGCAAAAAAAATCACCAAAATTTAGGTACTTTTTAAAGGTCTGAATAATTGATATATCTCTTAAATATAGCATTATCTTGTTATATTTTGCAAAGAACAGTATATAAAAGAAAAGAAAAAATGCATTTTGACATACTTTTTACCTTTTGGCAGGTTGCCAGAGAGATTCGTGCAACAGATGTATTAGATAACTTGCATGTAGTACATGTACTCAGTAGGTGTTTTCTCTCAAGATCATATTTATTTTTTTAAACTTTTAGGATTTTTTTAAAGGTGCATATCAGTTCTAAGACAAGTAAAAAATTTTAGCCTGGCAAATAATGGGAAATTAGTAAAAAAATGCCCCCAAATATCTATAAAATGCACTATTGTAATAGTTTTTGCCCCTTAATATTTTAACTAAAACTGATCAAAGTAGACTTATATTTCGGACAATAACTTTAGTTTAAGTGTATAGATCTTTATGATTTTTATTCAGAAGGTTCAATACCACAAAAGGAAGCTTTGGAACGATTTTGGGGATGATGGTCCCTACCGTTTAGGAATTAAAGGCCCAAAAGGGGCCCAAAAGAAGCATTTTATAGTTTAAGGATAATAACTTGTGTATAAGTATTTCAATTGCTCTGATATTGTATCATAATGTTTAAAACCACAAGTAGAAGGTTTGGATTCCTTTAAATGGGTCATGGAATCAAAGTTAGGAATAAAGGGCCAAAAAGGGCCCCAAAACAAGCATTTTTCTTTTTTCAAGACAATAACTTGTGTGTAATTTTATGGATCTCTTTCAAACTGTACCAAAATACTCCATATAACAAAGGGGAGGCTGGGATTTAGTTTTGGATTAATTGCCCAAAATATGTAGGAATAAGGGGCCAAAAAAGGGCCGAAAAGAAGCACATTTCTAGTTTCCAAACAATAACTTGGGTTTAAGTACATGCATATGGATCTCTCTGTAATTGTACTACAAGGTTCTATACTAAAAAGGAAAGGATGGGATTGTTTTTAAGGGTTATTGCTGAAAAGGGGTTTCAATAAGTTTGGGGGGGGGGGGGGGGGGGGATTGGTTAAAAAAAATTAGGTGTTTCTTTTTTTTTTTTTTTTTTTTCAAATTTCAAATTTTAATATTTTTAAGAAGAAATCTTCAATTGCACAGTATTGTGCAATAGATTTGTTGATCTTTGGCCACATTTATTTTGTAACAAAAACCTTTTTTTTTTGTAAAAAAATTCAATCACAATCCAAATTCAGACAGCATCAAGCTTGAATATTGTGACCATATTTAATTTGCCCCAACTGTTCAGAGTCCAACCACTGCGGTTGTATAAAGCTGTGCCCTGCGGAGCACCTGGTTTTCACATACTTTCAATTGATGAAAGTCTTTTAAAAAGCTTGTTATATGAAACAGAGTTGTGAACATACTTGTACTTCAAAAAATCTTTTGATTGGAATGCAACCAATTATAGGGCCAATCACTCTTTGAGTGTCTTGATTAGAAAGTTGTGTCTATTAGAGCGTATGTAAAAAAAATGTGGACATTTTTTTTTTATCTACGAAAAAAGATTATGTTTGCATATATAATGTGCCATATAAAAGATTTTGATTTATATCTCAGATTAAATCAAGATAAAAGAAAGACATTTGAGGTAACCCTACTTCTTCAAAAATCGAAAGCTTTTCCAAAATTATCTTGAATGTTCCCTCTCCAAAGAGCATCTCTTTCGTGTTTGTTGATACTTTGAGATTTTGATTTTTAGTCCCCTAACGGCTAACGTCTATGGACTTAGGTTTGCACTGCGTGTCTGTCAGTCTGTCTATCTGTTAGTTCGACAAATCAGACTTTTTTGTGCTTGTAGATTTTGATTTGATTTATCATGACAAGTTACAGGTCAAATTCATTATTTACGCTTTAATTAGTTATCAAAAGTACCAGGATTATAATTTAGTACGCCAGACGAGCGTTTCGTCTACATAAGACTCATCAGTGACGCTCAAATCGAAATATTTATAAAGCCAAACAAGTACAAAGTTGAAGAGCATTGAGGATTTAAGCTTTTCTCTTTGTTCAGTTGAAGCCCGTTCTCTAGAATTAAATTTTTGATGAAATACTTATTCATTAGAAGACTTCTGTTCAAACGGAAATAACTCATTTTTTTAAAGACAAAATGACATTTTGAATGTTTTTTCTTTTCTTTGGTATTTAGTGATTCAATTTTGTTCCAGTCTGATAACTGTGTGCAGAGTGGTTGTCTTTGGACATAGAAAATCCACTGAGATAGTCAGAATTCAACAAGTTTTTACGTTTTGCTGGAAGATTTTGTCTCGATATTTTTATGTAGTTTACATTATGACAAATTATAGATCAAATTTTTGTTCCATTACAATGAATTTGTAACGGGTTGGGGACTATGTATTTCCATGTATTACTCGCAGAATGCTTGTTTTTATAAAAAAATGTTCAACTCTGATGCTGCAAAATTGTTTAATATTTAGTTAAAATAGATATTGATGACTTTATTATGTGAAACTTTTTTTTAGATCTATCAAACTTTTACTCTTTTTTGCTAATACCTTCATCATGTTCATTCATGACTAAAAACTTGTATTTAGACCATTTTGCACGTTTTTCTTAACGGTAGACCACAATAATATTACATGTATATGAACAGTAAAATCTTACCATTTTAATGACAATATAAAAAAGATGATGTGGTATGATTGCCAATAAGACAACTGTCTACAATTAAGAGACCAAAATGACACAGACATTAACAACTATAGGTTACTATACGGCCGTAAACAATGAGGAAAGCCCATACCGCATAGTTAGCTATAAAAGGCCCCAATAAGACAATGTAAAACAATTCAAATGAGAAAACTAACGGCCTTAAGTATATAAAAAATGAACGAAAAACAAATATGTTACACATAAACAAACGACTTCCACTGAATCACAGGCTCCTGACTTGGGACAGGCACATACATAAATATTGTGGCGGGGTTAAACATGTAAGCGGAATCCAAACACTCCCCCTAACCAGGGACAGTGGTATAACAGTAAATCATAAGAACGAACTATAAAAATCAGTTGAAAATGGCTTAACTCATCCGATGGACAAAAATATAAGTGGACATGGTAGGGTAATTGTATGTCTGCTCAACAGTTTAACCATAATTTATCTGTGTATATTTGTTTTTATACAACCGCAAAAATTTAAAAAAATTGGTCCTATATTGGTATGACGTTGTCGTTGTCATCGTCGTCGTCATCCAAAGACATTTGGTTTTCGCACTATAACTTTAGTGTAAGTAAATAGAAATCTATGAAATTTAAATAAAAGGTTTATGACCATAAAAGAAAGGTTGGGATTGATTTTGGAAGTTTTGGTTCCAACAGTTTAGGAATTAGGGGCCAAAAAGGGTCCAACATTAAACTGTTTGCTTTCATAAAAAAAAACGAATTATTGGGGTTCTTTGATATGCCAAATCGAACAGTGAATTTAGATTCTTAATTTTTGGTCCTGTTTTCAAATTGGTTTACATCAAGGTCCAAAGGGTTCAAAATTAAAATTAGTTTGATTTTAACAAAAATTTAATTCTTGGGGTTCTTTGATATGCTGAATCTAAAAATGTACTGAGATTTTTTATTATGGGCCCAGTTTTCAAGTTGGTCCAAATCGGGGTCCAAAACTAAATTTTGTTTAATTTCAACAAAATTGAATATATGGGGTTCTTCAATATGCTGAATCTAACCATGTATTTAGTTTTTTAATATTTGGGACCGGTTATCAAATTGGTCCAAATTAAGGTCTTAAGGGTCTAAAATTGAAAATTATTTGATTTCATCAAAAAATTGAATTCTTGGGGTTCTATGATATGCTGAATATAACCATGCATTTAGATTTTGGATATTGAACCATAATAGGTAAATGTTAAATTAAATTTTTTAAAGTTTTTAAGTTTAAGTTCTTAGACCACACTCGTTGTGGTGTGTCAACTATTTAATCCCAAACCAAATTCAGAGCTATATCAAGCTTAAATGTTCTGTCCATACTTGCCCCAAATGTTCAGGGTTCAATCTCTGCGGTCGTATAAAGCTGCGCCCTGCGGAGTATCTGGTTATTACATGTAGTTATGAAATAAATTTTATTGCAATTTGAAATATTTGTGTTTGTCTCAGCTGGTAGTAATAGGCCAACTATATTTTACATGTCTTATTTCCAAGCCTCAAATTGCTAGAGATTACATTCCTTGGAGGAAACTTAACATTACTGTTATGTCCACTGTTCTCCCAAAATTGACATAGGGATAACTAGCTGGTTCATGTCAGCGTCAAAAAATTTCAGTTGCAGTTTTATCAGGAACTTCTAGGAGTAGTCTCTTTATATTTGGCATAAAGCTGTATCATAATATAGAAAATATAGTACTTTTTCTAGGTAAGAGGCACAATTCTATAAAATTCACAAAACTATTAAATCTTCCTCTTTTCTGGAAATAAATAACATGAATGTACAAGGCTTTCACATTTGTGATTCATTATAAAATACAACATGTTTTAAAAATTTAAGACTGAACTCAATTGTGGTCACTTTGAATTTAGACAAAAAGCGTCTAAAAACTAGACTATTATAAAATGCTAAATTTGTGAAGAACTCATGGTGATATTACCTGATGAGTGTGCATAGTATTGTAAATAAAACAGCCCATTTTTAAGTTACTAAAGTTATTTTCTTTTGAATAGGTTAATATTTTAAACATATTGTAAAAATGCTCAGTTTAAGGGCAAAAAATGAAAAAAAGCGGTCTCCCCAGGTTTACTCCTTTAGTATATTTTCTAATTTAAACTTAGTTGAACTTGGTTTATTCAATTAATATAACCAGTTAACATTAGTTCAGTCATTATTTTTCTTATATTTTGACTATCACATACTTTTGAAAAGTTTCTATTGAAACAGATCAAAAAATCAAAAAATCAAAAAATCGGCAAAATGCGCCATCACGCCTATCTTTAATTATTATTTTATCGTAATAAGGTATCATTTGCCGAGCACCATTTTCTAGCATTTTGTAGATAAATATATAAGCTTCATGAAATATAACATTTTATTGAAAATAAAACATGATCTTACAAGATTCAAGCCTTTAAAAATATACAAATTTTGCTGAATCGGCACTTTTTCAAAACCATGCAATTTCAACCTGTCAGTAGGGGTATTGAGAAATTTCACAACTTTTTGAATTATCATAATTTCCTTTCATTTCAAGTTGTTTGTTAAGATATATGTTATCATTAAGCTAATTTTTTTCTATAAAACAAAAAAAAAATCAGGTCAAAATACCCTAAAATAGGCTTAAAATGGCCATTTGTCAGTACAGAAATGGACAATTTTCGAATGTTCGGCATACACAAATAATGGCTGAATATTTTTTCAAAATATTTTGCACAAATAGTTATTACATATAAAGTATCTAAAATACAAAATATCAGCCTGATTGGAATATTTTGGATTTGGACCATTTTGCATGGTTTTATCACAGACTGGCTCTTAGTACTTTATCATGAAATAATGTCCAATTAAAGTAATATAAAATAATATTATAGGGTTAATAATAAAAGGGTTATTGCATGAATATTGGGGAATATTGTCCAGAGTAGAATTTAATATTGCACGAGCTTGCAATAACCCTTTTATTGTATAGCAATATAATACTATTTGAAAGTTAAAATTGGTTTAAACGAAGATTCATGAATTTTGAAGATTTATTGCACGCTTAATTACTGTTATTCCTGATATTCATATGATGAAATCATAATCTTTCAATCAGTTTAATTGAAGTGTGGAGCGAGCATGTCAGTTAACTGCTAGTAGTCCATGTAGTCTGTTGTTATTTATGTATTATTGTCATTTTGTTTATTTTTCTTTGGTTAACTTACATCTTCTGACATCAGACTCGGACTTCTCTTGAACTGAATTTTAAATGTGCGTATTGTTATGCGTTTACTTTTCTACATTGGCTAGAGGTATAGGGGGAGGGTTGAGATCTCCTAAACATGTTTAACCCCGCCACATTTTTGCGCCTGTCCCAAGTCAGGAGCCTCTGGCCTTTGTTAGTCTTGTATTATTTTAATTTTAGTTTCTTGTGTACAATTTGGAATTAGTATGGCGTTCATTATCACTTAACTAGTATATATTTGTTTAGGGGCCAGCTGAAGGACGCCTCTGGGTGCAGGAATTTCTCGCCACATTGAAGACCTGTTGGTGACCTTCTGCTGTTGTTTTTTCTACAGTCGGGTTGTTGTCTCTTTGACACATTCCTCATTTCCATTCTCAACTTTATTATTTTTGGTTACTATCTGTGGGAAATATTATATTGCTATGCAATAATAAGGGTTATTGCATGAATATTAGGGAATATTGTCCCGAGTAGAATTATTTATTGCGAGTGCAATATATGTTCTGCGAGTAAAAATTGGTTAAAACTAAGATCTTGTCATTGATTAGGCTACACTTAAAAATATTTTGGTTTGCCCAAACTCTACCCAAAGGTTGAGACAGTGGGTAGGTAGGTAGGCATTTTCTTTTTTTTTTTTCAAAAAAAGAAATTGAAGTATCAGATGTTTATTAGTCTTCATGCCTATTTGATTAAAAAAAAACTTCTTCAAATCAGGACAATAAAAGAATTTGAGTAGGCAGCTTTTTTCTGGGTAGGTAGCGTTGTGGCAAACAAACCTATTATTTATTATGGCCTTACAGGGATGATTCCAGGTGTTTTCAAATGGGTCCCTTGATCATCAAATTGGGAATTTTTATTCTAATTGGGAATTTTTTAAGCATAAAATCTAAGACGAAATAAAAACGGAAAATGTATATTATTAAGTTTAACCTCTACAGTAACACTGATGTTCATGTAAGTTGTACCATTTTGAATAATTCTGGATGGGCTACTGTTATTACATGAATATCATTGAATATGATGCACTACTCTATCATCTTAGCTATAGTTACCTAGGCCTATTACAAAAATATATATTTCAGATAACATAAACCACTGAAAAAAATCATTCATTTGGTATTTTTTCAACAGCAGGTCATCTCTATAAATTTACCTTGATTCAAATGGATTTCAAAATGAACTGGTCAATTGTCGAATTCAGAAAAGCAATTACAAAAGTTCATATACTTAATTGATAAGATATTTAAAGCATTGAACCAGTGTTCTTTAAAATTATTTGAAATATCTTTAAAACTTTTGAAATAGTTCCAAAATGATGACATCGTATTTCATGAATGGTCTATCATCAACATTATTTTCAAAAAACGCTCAAACTTTTGTCTTTTGAGGAAATAATTTCTTTTACAAAACAAGTTTTCATCATATTATATATAACCGACTCTGCAGGGCGATCTGCTTTTACAAGATCGGCGCCCATTAAACTTTATCCATGAATGTTATATTAAAATTTGAATTTTCTCTCTGCTGAGGTCTGCTTTGACACCCATTTTTATCAACCTGTTGGGCGATCTGCTTTTACAAGATCGAATACTCCTATAACATATTAATCAATTGAATTCGGCTGATAACATTGTTTGCCAAATTTGATATAATTAAATCGTTGTTAATAAAATGCGATCGTAAACAGCATTCTTATCCGGATTTTAAAACGTTTTGACACAACAAACTATGAAAAATTATAGTTGCCTTAATCGGTGACAGAAACTTTTCCGGAAATATCGATTTTTTTTTATTTTCCTGAATTGGGAATTTATTCTCATGTACTTTTTTGGGGGCCGCTGGCCGATTTAAGGGCCGCTAAGCGGCCCTAAACTATATAGTGGAATCATCCCTGCCTTACGTCAGAATAATTTCTAGTATATGAGGGCCTGGTGAGGTTTTCAGAAAACAGAAAAATCAGCCCTGAAATTAATTTAAATTTAAAAGAATATGGATTTAAAATGGTGCTTAATTATAAAATAAAGGAAAATCAAATTATGGGCGACAATGATTAAAAAATAAATATTTGATAATCCCACTCTATTCTTAGCATTAAAACCCTCATTTATAACCATTGACATGTTCCCCTACGACTATGTTCATTGACTCTGGTACCAAACAAAACAAAATATGCATTAATATATCATAGTGCACAGAAAATAATTTATATGTTGTGGTTCTAAAGTTTTATTCTCGCTATTTTAAATTCATAGTACGTTTTCACAAGCAGGGAATTTAAAATATTTAAAGGAATCACTAATTCCAGAGTAATATGCCTGTTAGTTAATACATAATGTCAGTTTATTTATAAAAAATAAATCAACCAAATACTGTTTATTTATAATGAAAACTTCAGAATAAAGTAAATGTTAGTTATTCGCCGGTTGTCATGTTCATCGTGAATGAAAAAAAGTGATACCTTCACGTATTTTGTTATTTTTATAGCTTTGAGTATAGACAGTAAGGCATATAATTAACATTATTATGATGAAATAACATTGAACAGCAACTATTTTGAACGATTCTTTCTTGTTCAAATTGTAAAAACCTCAATAGCTTATGGGGGGCTGCGCCCGCTGGCCCCCTGCCTCGGTATAAACTGAAGGCAAGCTACACCACTGCTTTCTGTGGGAAATATTATATTGCTATACATTAATAATAGTTAGTAAGTCCAGAGTAATATTTTATTGCAGATTTTCATTGTGATTAAGTCACTAAAACAAGTATTTATATGTTAATGCCAGCATTTATTGTTTACAAAGAGTCTACAGAACTTTAAATTAAATACAATTAAAAGTCAAGAAAACCCTGGACCCAAAGCCAAAGGTGTACTTGAATTGGTCTATATAAAATTTGGTAGTATTGTTTTAATGAATAACTTTATTTCTGAATTTTAAATTGGTTTTTTTTTTTAAACTGTGTAAGGCAGCAACCATTTGATTTTCTGGGGGGGGGGGGGGGGGTATGGTTTTTTTTTGAAAAAAAAGTTTGTTTCCAGTTTTTGGAGAAAAAAATAATTTGTTTTTGATTGTGAGAAAAAAAAATTGTTTGTTTCACCCTCAGCTGCCACTATATGTAATGCTAAAATTGAAAGAAAAAAATAGTTTTTGACTTGTCGCGAAAAAAATAGATTGTTTTTCGCCACAGGCGAAAAAAAAAATTTGTCCAGAAAAAAAACCCATACCCCCCCCCCCCCCCCCCCCCCGAAAATCAAATGGTTGCTGCCTAAGAGAAATTATTGCTCTATCTAATAAGCATTGACCAGTTGAAATTATTGTGGTTAAGCAAATGACAAAAACAATATTCTGAATTCAGATTTTCCTCATATATATACCTGTCACTGTCAGGTAACCTGAGGATTTCCAAACCGAAGTGGTTCGTCTGAAAAAGTTTGAATTTACAGAATAGGTGACGGGTAACAGGTCTGTGGACGAAACAAACATCCTCACCTTCAAACTGGTAAAGTTCAACTTCTACTACTAACAGTCCAGACATGCTTGAAACTTTTTATTTCTCAAGACCCTATGCATCAGCAGTGCGATAGAAGAACGTCTGTTATCCAAATGCAATCAGGGAACCAGTTCAGGTAAGACAAACTTGTAGTGACCTTGAACTTGAAGATGCAGAGCTTTTCTGAATGAAAACTTGACAGTACGGCGGTAGCCTGTTGTTGAAATTATTTGGTCCTATATGGTAAACATTTAGTTAAAACAACTGTGAAAGTATAATTTACGTTTAAAGAGCTAGGTTTTTTGTTTTGTTTCTTTTTTTTTTTTTTTTTTTTTGGGGGGGGGGATAAGGGTAGGTCACTACAGTGCAGTGTAGTGGTAAGAGTGGTGTTTTTTTTGCACGGAATAAAAATGATATAAGACATATGTTTATGTTGAACGTTTTCTGTCATGAACGTTGCACGAAAAATGAAATGCTTTGGTTTGAACCTTTTTCTGACTGAGAAATTGCTGCCTGCTTGTATGGGGGTCTCATTGGGGGGTTCCGATTCCGGATCCCGCTTACTGTTTTGTCAGATTCCCGTATCCCGCTTACACTATGTACATAAGCAATTCTCATTTTTTGTCATTTCCCGGTTCCCGCAAGACCTAATTTCCTGTTTTCACGCCACAATAATTTGACTTTCACTTGTCACGCTTACAAAAAATTGGCAATCCCGCGTCACGCCTATACCCCTATGAGACCCACTTGTATTAACTTTTCGTTTGATATTCCCGATTAAGTATAATACACATTTATGATATAATTCAATTTGGTTTATAGCTTTTAAAAAAGTATTTCTTGACGATCCCTTCCAATTTAAGCGTTTGCATTTTATTTGAACAATACTGAGCATGCAAAATTAGCATTTGAAAATCAAGATGCTCATAAAATTAAATAAGCAGAATATGTTGCACGAGGCACCAGTCTTGTAAGACAGAAAGTCAAATTAAAAAGTTAAAACACATAGAAAGTAAAATAAAAACACAGCAATCATGTCGCACAAAAATAACCCATTATCCACCCTCTGTCTCTGAAAGGTATAGATAAGGGACCTACCAATTGGTTTTTATGGGGGTCTAGGATGAAAAGTTTTGTCCTGCATTCTATTAGTTAATTTTTGTTTATGTATTTTTCACTCTTTTCGGTCCTGCCTTTTTTGTACTAAAATAGAGAATGGAAATGGGGAATGTGTAAAAAAGACAGCAACCTGGCTACCAGAAGAGCAGAAACCAGCAGAAGGCAACTAATGGGTCTTCAACATAACGAAAAAATCCCACACCAGGAGGCGTGCTTCAGCTAGCCCCAAAACAAAAATGTGTACTAGTGCTGTCTAGTTCATTAGTTTATCCTCCCCTTTTTTACATGCATGTAAATAGATCTTAATAAGTCATCCTGCCTTTTTTTTGGCAAAGTGTCTCATCCCCTATTTTATTTCTCCAAACTCCTGTCCCCAGGCTTCTTTTTTGGTCCAAAAATTTTTGCAAATTTAAAAGTTATCATACATATTTTTAAATTACTGTACAATATCTAAGGTAGAAGGTATTCAGAAAAACAAAACAATTTTGGACATTAAACAAGTTACCATATTTTGTTAAATTTCGTGATTTTCTTTGTTTTTCATCAACTTTTTAAGTATATTTTAGATTGAAAAAGTATATATATGTGCGCACCCAAGAAACGACTTTATACTAGTGAGGTTATGTTGATAGTTATAATTAAGTTTCTGTTAAATTATTTTGTTGTTTCTTGGCTGTGCACAATGTTTCTACAACAGAATTAAAGATAGAAAACTGCATAAATTCATTTTTGTGAAAACAGTATATATTATGACGTAATTATGATGTCATCACATAAAAATCTTAATGTTTTTCATTGATATTTCTTGACCCTATGCATTTCTCAACAGTATGTGCCAATTTGAGAAAGTTATCAAACATTTTGTTTTCTTGGGCCAAAACCAGGCCTTAATGCCCCTACTCCTTTCATCCTGATTTTTTTTATATTATAGTCTATTTGCATAATGTTATTATTAATAAAACCTCAATCTTTATCCTAAACTTCATATATTGTATATATGTAGACCATATGAGTATTTGGACCGTACACCTATATTCGTGCCGTCAGACCATATATGTGTACGGTCAGACCAATATTTATGAGTGTACTCATACAGTCTAGTTAGGACTAACTGGCCCCTGTATGTATTTGGACTATAGGGGTTAATTTTAGACAAACATTTATCCAGAAAAGCGCTTTGGACGCAATAAATTATTAAACGTGTTGTTTTCAATTTTTTACATCACTGGGTCAATACCTCTGCTGGTGGACTATCATATAGCTCTTCAATTGTTTCGGTACTTATACATCTTCGGATTTTAAATGTTTGGCTTTGAGCGTTCCTGATGAAGGTAAATCCAGAAAAGTGCTTCAGACGCAATAAATTATTAAAGGTGTATAATTGTATTCAATTTTTTTTTTTATCAAAATCTGTTATTGAAACACAAAAATTAATATTATGACAATTAGATGAATAAAGTGAAATATATCATCATATCACCAACCCTAATAATCTGGAAACAACTATTTAATATTTGAGTAACAAAACTACCTTTATTTATACTTTGCACTAGTTTTTGATGCGTTTTATTATATTTTCTCTATGTGTTTTCAAGGGATTTTTTTTATAGTTTTTGTTCAGTGTCTGTGATGTTTTTGTAGAAAAGTTCCTACATCTTCTAAAATATTTTATTCCAACATTATGTTTATTCTGATAACTTCAATTTCAGCCAGCATAATTCAATATCATGTATTAACTGACATGCTAAATGCACAGGAGCTTAACAGAATAAAGCTGTGATTTATAATGATACTGTTCCACAACATTTTAGGGTCAGACAAATTTAATGCTTGATTGGGAGCAATTATTTGTGGTCACTTAAACTGAAGAAATTTATTGCTTTTAATTGATTGACCATTTGCAGCTGGTAAGCACATAATCAGCTGATTTACTAAAACAACATTGATTACCTTGAATATTATTATGGATAGAGAGAAAGTTTAAACAGCAATAAGGTTCAGCAAAGTAAGATCTACAATTAGATCAACATGACCGTAGTTATAGTCTATTTAAATAATTTTTTGGTAAATTTTTGTAATCTGAAACTACTGGTCCAAATACATGAAATACAATACAATACATTACAATACAATATATAATATGTATACAATATAGAATCAAAGGAGTAGGGGCAATAAAGGTCATTTATTTTCGATTGAATTTTGCCTATTATCTTGAAAACTAAAATAGATAGAAACTTTAAAATGCAAAAATGATCAGAAAGAATACTCTTCGTCTCTTGTGTTTGAATCAAGAGCTAAATAAGATCATGAAGATAGAGAGAAACTAAACAGACGTCATTGATCAGCAATATATTTACGATACAATTTTTTTTTTATTAAAGATCTATTAAAAAACATACGTGTATATTGTAAGATAATTTAAATCATCAAGAGAAGGTATGCACATGTATATATATACAGCTCCTCTAAATTTAACCCAACACTGTATTGGTTATAAAAAAGTTAAAGGATAAAATCATGCATTCTTTATATCAATAAATTGAATGTTCAATGTTGACAAATCGTTATATTTGATCTGTCAACCTATAAATATTTAGGTATACTGAGCAGGAAAAGGAAAAGAGAAATAAAATAATATTAGAAAATTTGCAAAATTGATATAAAAATGAGTGAAAGTTGTATAAATAAACATACAACTATCCTAACACATGATCATAAGACACTTCTCGTGTAGTCTTAACTTTATGACCAATATAAAGAGATGTCCTAATTTAGGACCGCCTTGTGAAACCCACTTAGGACTAAGATATGTTGTAAGACCATCCTAAGACATGTCTAAGCCCTAAGACAGCTTCGGGAAACTGGCCCCTGCACTTTATCATGTTTATCTGAGGCGCTAGACCACTTGACCACCTGGGCTTCACAAAAATAAAGTTTTCGGTGGCCGGGTCCCTGTGTTACTTTTTCTCCACAGTTAATTTTATTTAACATTGTAATACAGTACTTGATATATAAGGCATGAACATGATGAACATGGGATATATATTTGTACGATCTGTTAGTTAAATGGGTTTTGTTAAAATATACTTTTTCACTTTTTGGGTCGTTTGGAAAATGTTGTTTGTGCTGTATTTAGACCCTTCTACAACGAAATTTGCTTCACATTGCACACATATAAAAATTGCGGTTTTTATCCAAAACAATCATAGGTTTGAACGTAGTTTTCAATTAATATTTGTATATACATGTACATGTATTGTATTGTATATATATATTTGTCAAAATATTCACTTCAAACTATCCTGAACCAGTTATTTCAAGACAGGATTACATTTGTATATATAGTCATATAAAATACATTTGTATATATACATGTATATATAGTCATAATATGCATTAATTAGGGAATGATGAGTTACTGTTAAACTTCAAACCCACTGTTGTTGAACTTTTAAAGAAATATTTGATAGAGAATTGTTGACATTATCTTTTAATTTTATATTACTGTAACATGTGTAACTAAACTTCAAAGTGAAATTAATTAACTTGCCATTTTCTTCTTTGAACTGTTTTCTTCCACTGCATGGTTCTTCACAAAATTACCACAAAAACAATATTGTAATAAATCAAAGAGATATAAGAGTAGCACAACTATGTGTGATTTTCAACATAAATTTATGTTGCTCTTCACATTTTATGATGTCCAGTAATGAGGTCATGACATCAATATAAATCCATATAGTATAACCAATGAGATAAAAGAGAAATTCATTTAACAAATGTTTAATGTCTTCCTAAAATCTTTGGATAAAAACAGGTCACATTTACTTGTACATGTTGTGTGTATTGTACTTAAATATAAAAACACAAGTAAATGTTATACATATATATATATACTCTCACCACATTCAATGTCATTCATTCAATGGACTTAATTAAGTATAATGGGAATAGATCTATTAATGTGAATGAAAGTGAAATAATTAGAGAAGGATTAGAATACACAGTAATGTATATGTGCACAATGACATGCATACAGGGATAGAATTTTGAAACATTTATTGTAAGTAATAATTTCATACTTAGTGCCAATAATTGTTTATTTTTTTGTATTGTGTATGGTCTCCTTAAAGTTATATTTTGAGGAGGATTAAGGGGGTGGGGCTAATGGGCCCGGGCACCCCTTTTGATAAAATGTTGTTTGATTAATTTATTTAGGGATCAAATCATTACTGATTTTTTGAGCGGGTCCTTTTTAAAAAAATTCTTGATCCGCCACAGACATACAGAAATTAAGTATGTTTTATAATTCTATGATAGATATATATCAATTAAAAAATATTTATATTGATATAAGCATTAGTGATAAATTTGATAATCTGTCACCTAAGGATATTATGTCCTATACCTTTAGGCATTATGCTTTCTGATGAGTCATAAGTATGCGTCTGTTCCTATCTGTCTGTCCGGCTTCAAGTTTAAGTTTTTGATGAAGTTGAAGTCCAATCAACTTGAAACTAGGACAATAATTATTGTTCCCTATATGATATGATCTTTCTTATTTTATTATCCAATTAGTTTTTTGCCCCCAATTTCATGGTCCACTTAACATACAAAAATGCTAGTGCTAGTTGGTCATCTGTTCACTAAGGACACATTATTGTAATTGATTTAAATGCAAAGTATTAAGAATTAGTTTCTGAATTTCACCAGTTGATAATTGCCTACAATATAAAATTTAAGAATTTTGTACAAGTATGTCATTTGAAAGTATATTTGACATGGATGAGAGTTTAGATTGGGTTTACAAAATAGGGAATAAGAGGCAAAATGTACAGAATAAAGGGGGGAAAAAAGGGAAAAAGAAGGAAAACTAAAACTAAATAAATATTTAAGGAATGACTGTAATATTTTTTCTGTCTATGAACGAAATAACATAAAAAATTTGGTGCACACTGAATAACGCGTGTAGCGGGTTATTTTGCAGTGTGCACCACTTCTTTTATGTTAATTATTTTGAATAAACAGAAAAAATATTACAGTCATTTCTTATAATTTAATTCTAAATTCCATTTTAAACGGTAGAAATCCATTAAAAAACGTTGATGACATCTAAGTCACATGACTGAACTATGTCTATGGGCTGATAACAAAATAATGTCAGCCAATCAGAAGACGCGTTACATTCAAAATTAAATTATTACAGAATAACAGCTAGGGTGCTGAAATGAAATATAAAAAATAGAGATTTAAAAATATAATTTAAAGAATAAAGATACATGTATACAGAACCCCTATCTAGACCTTAATAAACCAAGCCATATAAACACATAAATGACAAATACTCTGATAATTGTGTTTAGGTCAGACAGGAGTTTGTTTGCAAAAGACTAGTAACTCTAAAAAAAAAGAAAAACTGAAAAAAACTGAGAAAGACATGATTCATACATAAAATACAAAATTTAAAATCTCAAATCAAAAAATTATAAACAGTCAGGGGCGTTACTTAAACGAGTAGTTTTTTTTCGAGTTACTTAAAAATATATTTATATATAAGTAATTTTTGTTTTTAAAAATGATAAAATTACTTAATAGAGTTCTTTTAAATTCTACAAGAATCATAGATTAAATGTAGTTTGAATGAGTTTTTTTTTATCATTTTATATCATGAAATAAAGATTTTATTAGATAAATTTGAGAATAGTATGGAGATAAAGGTTTAAGTTAAAAATCATGACAAAAATATTACTTGAATAAGTTATTTTATATATTTCTGAAAAAAATAGTAATAACACTTATTGAAGGAACACATGTAGTTGATTTGGGTTAACAGTTATAAATAACTTGAAATCTTAGTTAATTCACAAGTATGTTTCTATTTATATCAGTATATCTTCAAGATTTAGGAGGAAAATGATAATTTTATAGTCCCTAGAGACCAATCTTTAACCCAAAAGCATCCTATGAAAGATAAGGGATAAGTGCATCAGTAAGTTAATTAGTGTTACATTTCATGGGGAAAATAACCAGATGACTGTGAAAACTTGTTAAAGCTAGTAAAATCTGCATTATTCATGGAAACCTATAACATGTATAAAAATGATATTTAGAAAGTTACCTATATACATGATATATATATATAAGACTATTAAAATAATATTTAAAATAGCCTTGTTTTCAACATATCTTATATAGGATTAGGTAATTTCAAATGTGACTTGTTTAAATAATGCCCCTGACTTATGATTTTTTTTCTGTTTGTCAAAAGTTTTATTTTCTATTTAGCTCAGCTGACCTTAGAGGCCATGTGAGCTTTTGCCATCCCTTGGATCATCCATTGTCTGGTGTACACTTTTTCATAGATCTTCTCTTTTAAAACTACTGAATTAATTAATTTTAACCAAACTTAGGCTAAATGATCCTTAGAGTATCTAGTATATGTTTTGTAATTTTTATACGACCGCAAACATTTTTTGGTCGTATATTGGTATCCCGTTGGCGTCGTCGTCGTGGGAAGACATTTGGTGTTCGCACTCTAACTTTAGTAAAAGTAAATAGCAATTTATGAATTTAAACACAAGGTTTATGACCATAAAAGGAAGGTTGGGATTGATTTTGGGTGTTCTGGTTCCAATTGACAGTTTAGGAATTAGGGGCCTAAAAGGCCCAAATAAGCATTTTTCTTGGTTTTCGCACAATAACTTTAGTATAAGTAATCAGAAATCTATGAAATTTTAACATAAAGTCTATGACCACAAAAGGAAAATTAGGATTGATTTTGGGAGTTTAGGTCCTAACAGTTTAGAAATTAGGGGCCAAAAACAGGTCCCAAATAAGCATTTTTCTTGGTTTTTGCACAATAACTTTAGTATAAGTAAATAGAAGTCTATGAAATTTTAACACAAGGTTAATGACCACAAAAGAAAGGTTTGGATTGATTTTGGGAGTCTTGGTCCCAATGATTTAGGGGCCAAAAGGGTCCAAAATTAAACTTTGTTTGATTTCATGATAACATCAAAAAATGAATTATTGGGGTTCTTTGATATACCAAATCTAACCGTGTATTCATATTCTTAATTTTTGATCTTGTTTTCAAATTGGTCTACATTAAGGTCCAAAGGGTCCAAAATTAAACTTTGCTTGATTTTAACAAAAATTGAATACTTGGGGTTCTTTGGTCTGCTGAATCTAAACATGTACTTAGATTTTTGATTATGGGCCCAGTTTTTAAGTTGGTCCAAATCGGGGTCCAAAATTATTATATTAAGTATTGTGCAATAGCAAGAAATTTTCAATTGCACAGTATTGTGCAATAGCAAGAAATCTTCAATTGCACAGTATTGTGCAATAGCAAGAAATCTTCAATTGCACAGTATTGTGCAATAGCAAGAAATATCTAATTGCACAATATTGCACAATAGCAAGAAATTTTCAATTGCACAGTTTTGCGCAATAGCAAGAAATATTTAATTGCACAGTATTGTCCGGTTTTCAAATTGGTCTTCTGATTAACATGATTAAGGTCCAAGTTAAAGGGTCCAAAATTAAACTTTGTTTGATTTCAACAAAAATTGAATATATGGGGTTCTTCAATATGCTGAATCTAACCCTGTATTTAGATTTTTAATATTTGAGCCCAGTTATCAAATTGGTCCACATTGAGGTCTAAAGGTTCTAAAATTGAACATTATTTGATTTCATCAAAAATTGAATTCTTGGGGTTCTATGATATGCTGAATCTAACCATGTATTTAGATTTTTGATATTCATGATATTGGACCATAATAGGTAAATGTCCATTTTAAAATTTTTAAGTTTTTAAGTTTAAGTTCTTATAGACCACATTCATTCTGTGTCAGAAACCTATGTTGTGTCAACTATTTAATCACAATCCAAATTCAGAGCTGTATCAAGCTTAAATGTTGTGTCCATACTTGCCCCAACTGTTCAGGGTTCGTCCTCTGCGGTCATATAAAGCTGCCCCCTGCAGAGCATCTGGTTAGCTCATGGCGGCCCAAAAGGCCCTATGTGATCTTACGCCATCACATCGTAAACTATTTTAAAAATCTTCTCCTCTGAAACGACTGGGCCAAATACCTTCAAACTTTAACTAAATGTTCCTTAGGGTATCTTGTTTTTTTTTATTATTATAGATAGATACATGTATAAACTGTTACAAAATAAATAAAGCAGCAATAATGTTTGGCAAAGTAAGATCTACAAAAAAGTTAATGTGACCAAAATTGTTAATTGACCTCTTAACGAGTTCTTGCCCTGTTAAGTCAATTTTACACAACATGCACAATGTGTTGATCAAGTTTGCTATAACATTTAAAAATCTTTTCCTCTAAAATACAGGTGAGCGATTCAGGCTCTTGAGAGCCTCTTGTTATCTTGTCCTTTAATTAAGAAACACTGCATAGTTTGGTAAACAAACTTTAATATTTTAAGATTAATCTGCCTTAATTATTAAGACTAATCTTGACAACCCTTGGCTATTTGAAGTTATTCATAATTGCCCCTGAAAAAGCAAGTTCCCACAAATTTTACATGCTATATATATGTTCTTGTTAACAATGATTGTCATATTGAAAACAATTATAGATATCTTAAAGATAAATTTAAAACAGCAAAACAGTAGTGTGGATCCTTATATGAGTATTGCCCATATTAGCGAAATTTTAGCAGAATTTCAAGTTTCATGCAGAAAATATGATAGATGTAGAGACACTTTATTTATGTTCAACTAAGTTAAAGATCTGCGAATGAGCTTACATTATGACCAAAATAGTTAATTGATCCTTTATAGTACATTGTAGTATGTTTTGTCCTTTAGAAATTATTTTACCAAAAAATGTCTGTAATGATCACGATAGATAGAAAGAAATTTATTTTTAGCTCACCTGGCCCTAAGGGCCAAGTGAGCATTTCTCATCACTTGGCGTCCGGCGTCTGCGTCGTCTGTCGTCGTTAGCTTTTACAAAAATCTTCTTCTCTGAAACTACTGGGCCAATTTAAACCAAACTTGGCCACAATCATCTTTGGGGTATCTAGTTTTAAAAAATGTGTCTGAAAGACTCAGCCAACCAACCAAGATGGCCGCCACGGCTAAAAATAGAACATAGGGGTAAAATGCAGTTTTTGGCTTATAACTCAAAAACCAAAGCATTTAGAGCAAATCTGACAAGGGGGGGGGGGGGGCGGTAAATTGTTTATCAGGTCAAAATCTATGTGCCCTGAAATTTTCAGATTGATCGGACAACCGGTTGTTAGGTTTGCTGTCCCTAAATTGGTAATTTTAAGGAAATTGTGCCGCTTTTTGTTATTATTTTGAATATTATTATAGATAGAGATAAACTGTAAACAGCAATAGTGTACAGCAAAGTAAGACCTTAAAATAAGTCAACATGACCAAAATGATCAATTGACCCCCTAAGAGTTATTTTCTTCTAAAGTCAATTTTTATAATAATTTTCATAAAATTTGTAAATTTTTACTAACATTTGTAGAATCTATTTTGATATACGATTCCAGTATTTGCTGAATACTGTTTGAAGTTTTCTGCTTAAGAATTGGATTGATTACTCGTAATGAATGATATATTATATATCTATTTTCAACTGTGTTCTTTTTCTAGACATACATTCATAGAAATTGATCCAAGATCCACCTATTTAGGTGAAAATCATAACTCTATCCTAATTTCATAGACAGAATTTCATAGAAATTAATCTAATATCTATATCCATTAGTGCAAATCACAATTTTAATGATGTGCCTTCAAGCAGGTCATGTGTAAAAAAAATTACTAAGGATGATACTGTGGATTCATTTATTTTCGAGGGTATCAATTTTCGTAGATTAAAGAGATTTTGTATATTTCACGGATATTTGTTTTATGGTTTTGTCAAAGTCTGTATACAACCTGATGGCACATTTGTAATTCGTTTAACATTTAAAATTATGGTTCATCTGTTTCAATGAAAACCAAGAAAATTGGTATCCCATGAATAATGATTCCACAGTAAACATTTTCAGCATGAATGATGAAGTTTTATGACATTTTGTTCTTTTTTCAGATTGACATATCCATAGAACTTGCAGTTAGCCTAGACAAACAGGAAGAGAAAGGTCTCTGATTCAGTTCTCTTTGAAGTTCAAGGTCTTTTTTAATCTAAATTATAATGGAAAGATGTGAAAGGTAAGTTTTAAAGTTTGTAAGTGTTCAAAAATATGTTTTTTCTAACAAAATGTGCTGTTTCACAAATAAAATACTCTGTCTCTTAGACACTTATGTAGCAATAAGGCCACTATATTGGTGTATGAAATGATTGTAAACTGTATTTGCCTGACCAGTTAAACTGACCATGCGGTCATTTTCATGGATCTTTTATGGATCTAGTTTATGTATTATTATTGAAAAATCATCAAACTTTCAATTATAAGTAAAGCAGGCTTGGTAGTTGTTAATTTCTTTGTCATTTTGGTTCTTGTGGAGAGTTGTCTCATTGTCAATTATACCACATCTTCTTTTTTATATGACATTTGAATGTTGCATTTTATATATATATATATATACGTATTGCAATCACACATTAGCTGGCCAATTGTTTATTAGCATCCATGTTCACAAATAACTATATTTGTGCAATTAAGGGACATGCTAAGGACGACCTTTTAATGCCCCCGCAGTAGTTTTACCCTTGACCTTCTGTATGACTACATCCTTCCATACCTCCCAAGTTGGTTACTGTTCTCAAACTTCAGTTTGCCTCAACCAAATGTTATGATACTGATACATAATGCTTATACCAAAAAACACAGATCAAGTTTGAATTTTGGTGGTGTCATGTACTTTAACCTTTCTAGAGTTATGCCCCTTTACAAACAAACAAAAATGCTGAAACTTTATTTCAATGTTCTCACTTTAGTTTGCCTCTAAACCAAATGCTGTGAAACTAATACACAGCAATGCTTTTTACCACAAAATACAGATCAAGTATGAATTAAGGGGGTGGCGTCACTTAACTGTTCTGCAGTTATGTCCCTTAACAAATGAAAAAGATGCTTATATTTATAGTTTCTGTTCTCTAACTTTAATCTGCCTCAACTAAATGCAATGAAACTTATACACAATGCTTGTTACCACATAATACAGATCAAGTTTGAATTTTAAGGGGGTCACTTTAACTGTTCTAGAATTATGCCCCTTCACAAATTGAATGATTGCTGGATTTTCATTTCAATTCACTAACTTTAGCTTGCCTCAACCAAATGCTATGATATTGTACACAATACTTATCACCACAAAATACAGATCAAGTTTGACTTTAAAGATTGTCACTAAATTTTCTAGAGTTATGCGCCTTTGAAAATGGAAAAATTACTGAATTTTTGTTTCCGTTCTCTAAATTAAGTTTGCATAAACCACATTTTATGGAACTTGTACACAATACGTATTACCACTAAATCAGATTAAGTGTTTTTGGTGGAGTCACTTTTGCCATTCTTCAGTTATGTCCTTTTATAACTTTATATGATATACAAGCAGGGGCATCATCTGTGATCCATTAATTTTGATACATTCCCTATTTAATTTTTTGTTATTATTTTGATTTTTTTGGTGTCGGGTCCAATAAATGCCCATTTGTTTGTATGTAAAAACATGAAGAATCTGTAAAGTAACACACATATATATATATATATCAAAAAATCAAAACACCAGATTAGAAAAAAAAGATTCAGTATGATTGCTTAGGAAACAACCGCCATAATAAGAAACAAAATTTAAATATCATTAGTGTGGTAAGTCTTCAATTATTGAACAAAACAAATGACATACAGTAAGCCATGAAAGACATGTGATAACAAATTCATCTATTATCATGATTATAAGACAGAACAAAATATGCTGGAAAAAAAATCATGAATAATATGCCTGAAGGACTTTAAAATATTGAACTTGAATTGACTTTTCTTTGTAGGATGCATAGAAATCTTTGGAGGACAAATTGGCGTGAGTCTAAAAAGACACAGATTTGAAGATAAGCGAGAGAAAAAGAATGACAAACATAGTTTAAAGGACTGAAGACTTCTTGATATCTTTCAAACTGTTCTTTTGGTATAAATGTAATAATGCAATATCATCTTATTTGAATAGGTATACATCCTGTAAATCTTGTTGATGCCTTTTTGCTCCTTAAAAGCAACCACTATTTAGTAACATTGTTGTGATTGTAGTTCTATATGTGAGCATATAGTTAACTAGACTGTCATTGACTGTAGTAATTGCATATATACATGCATTATTATATACCATACTTATCATCAATCTTAGTCTTTTTAATTCAGAAGTAATTTTTAAAACCAGTTATTCTAATCAGACTAACCTATTATATGCACTTTGTCAAATATAGCAAATATGTTGCAAATGTGGTGCAATAGAGAGCAACCTTTATATTTCTTAGAAAATACTTTTTTTCTGAACTGTAATGAAAAGTATGGTTATATAATTAAAATACTTTTTTTGTAAGTGAGACATATTTTCTATGAATCATAATATTTTAACAAATATTAGAAACAAATTTACATAAAAACTTTCTTTTGTATCAAAATTCTGTGTATAAAAATCTTAAAGATTTTGTTTTTTCAGGATATTGCCCAATATGTTTAAGAAATCAAAATTCTAAATTTTGGCTTGTAGATTTTATTTCGGGATTTTTCCCGAAATGGGAAAAAGAAATCTATGCATCAAAATAAATAAAGTGTGTGCCTGATATTAGATTTATATTTTCGGGATTTTTCCCGAAATGTGAAAAGAAATTATTAGTCATGAGATCTAGCATATACATTGAATTTTTCGGGATAAATCCCGAAAATATTTGCAGACATCTGTATTTTACATTTTGTACTTAATTTATATTTTTCGGGATTTTTCCCGAAATGTGAATAGAAATTATTAGTCATGAGATTTAGCATATACATTGAACTTTTCGGGATAAATCCTGAAAATATTTGCAGACATCTGTGTTATACATTTTGTACTTAGTTTATTTTTGTCGGGATATTTCCCGAAATGTGTTTCAGATTTTTTTTTTAAACGCTTTGCCAACATATATGTCGTAAAATTTAATGTTGAAAATGAGTTCGGGACATTTCCCGAATAAATAGTTGTCATATACATTTTTGTACCACAAATATTTCATTACTTTCATATATTTTGGGAAATTTCCCGAACATTTAATGTAAGTTTTATCAAATATAAGAATAAAAACATGGAATATTGTAAAATTTGTGTATTTCTTTATGAAAACTGCATTCATTTATAGTAAACATTGAAAAAGATTATAAAAAGGAATAAAATGGATTTTACTCTTTTAAAATAGAGTCTGTTAAATATGATTTAATCCTAAAATTAGGTCTCTAAAAATTAGATATGATGTAACACAATGTACTAAATCTATTTCTATTTTCAAATTATAATATAATATGATTAACAGTTCCAAATATTTTTTTTTTCCTTTGTCAAAAACTAATATAGATGTGCAACTTATATCAATGTCTATAACTTTAAATGCAATGAAATATATCCTGAAATAGAAAGTGGTTACTAACTCATTAAAGGAGTTCACTTTATAAATATATATTTGTATATAAGCATAAACAATTGGTTTATACAGAATAACAAACAAACCTACCACAAAATTTCCTCAAACAGTTAACAAAAAAAAACATATATAGCATTCAGAAAATCAGTTAATACAGAATAAATAAAATTTGTGATTATACTGTCTTCTGATTGGTTAAATTATTAGTTTTATTTTCAATGTTGTCAATTTTGATAGCGACACACCCACTTTGACGTTGTGTATTCATACGCCAACATGTGTGTACGTTGTTATTGTTAATATAAATAATATAAAAAGTTCTTTGAGCCTTAGTTTTGATAGAAATTTATTTATAATGAATGACAATAAGTTATTTTGATTTTATTGAACCATAAAACTAATTTTTGACTCTTCACATTTTACATAATCCGTATCGCGGATTATTCAATGTGAAGAGTAAAAAATAAGTTTTATGGTTCAATAAATTAAAAATAGATAATAGCCATTCATTAAATAAAAAACAAACCTTCCACAAAATTATTCAAACAATTTACCAAAGAAAAGAAAAAAAAGTCCAACATATTATTTAACATTAAAACAATGTCTTTTAAAAATCTTTTGAAAAAATGAGTGATTTCCTTTTGTGATTAATTCATCAAAAATGGAAGTATTGGAAAAGGGCTATAACTGAACAAGGAAAAAGGCTTTTTTTGGTAAACGAACGGACACTGTTTGGAAGCCATACATCCCAAAATCAATAACCTATTACTACTTCGATAATATGGTTAAAAATCTAGATATATGTTTAAATTCAGCATTTAACACGTAATCTCGAAATTTATTTGATGTTAAAAGATAAAACTTTAGTTTTAAACCATTTGGACCTTTACAAGTAATAATTTGTAAACCAAAATCTTTAATCTAAATACATGTCAAGATTCAGAATATTAAAGAAACCCCAGAAATCCTTTGTTTATCATGTTTATGGACTTAAAAAAAAAATCATTTTGGACCCTTCGGACTTTTAAATGTGAACCAATTTGAAACAGGACAAAACAAATCGAAATCTAAATATACGGTTATATTAAATATATTAAATATTCCAAAAAAAAATACAGCTTTGAATTAAACTTCATTGCAATTTGTAAAATGATTTGTAAAGAAAAAAGTTCTGTATACAAAACATAAGAAAATTCTTGTTTTTTGCCCATAATTCCAATATTGTTAGGGCCATATCAGCAAAAATCAATGCCAGCCTTGTTTTTATGATATAAAACCTTGAGGCACCAGTTCATAAAGATCCACAGACTTAAACTTAATTCATTGTACGGTACCAACACAACTCTTTGATATTGGTCCAAATCAGGAACACTTACATACCAAATTTTTAGCCCGAAATTTTTAATGCGTTTGATCCCTAACCCTCATAATCAAACCTGACTTTACAGTTGTAAAAAAACATTGCCTTGTATTTCAAAGAAAGCAATACATTTAAAATCAAGTTATTATCATAAACTTAATATCTTCAGACGACGATAACGACATAGCCATACCGTTATACAGATTCCAATTTTGCAGTCGTATACATATGTATAATTTGTAAACGTCTACACTTACATCACTAATAGATTAAGATCCATGAACTTGTTTGAGTGGAGTATAATGATTTTATTGCCTTTATAATTTTCTCCCTTGACACAATACGCCACTGTTTATTTTAAACAAAATGACGCGTTCTTTATTACAAATCTGAATGTACTTTGTCTAAACCATGTTTCCTATATGGCTGCAAATGAAGCAAAACAAAATTGTGACAACCTATCAGACCTATCATTTTCTTTCCTATAACTTTAAAACTAAATGTGCAATGCAACATTTCAAGGAACCATTTTACCTGCAACAAGAAACTTGATTTTGATGGTGCATGATTAACTACAGCACGGTGAGTGGGTTTATGGCATTAATTGCAATAATATTATCCGTATGGTGCTGTTTGATACGACTGTAGAGTTGGCACTCGTAACAGGTTTTGAAAACATGGAAACTGCAAACTGTCATTCAAACTTGATCCAGCTCTGAATATGGAGTGATAATTTGCCACATCGTAGGTTTCAGTCCGAGAATAAATATGGTTAAAATATTACAATTGGAATTTTACTTTTATATTTTGTTCCAATATCCGAAATTTAAATGCACGATAAGATTCAGTACAACATAGTACATTGAGAATTTAATTAATTGATGAAATCGAATAAAAGGTTACTTTTGTTACCTTTTGACCTCAATGTAGATCATTTTGATGAAATACCCAAAAACAAAAATATCAATACACGGTTAGATTCAGCATATCGAAGTACCCTATATATTTATTTTTTGTTAAAATCAAACAAGGGTCACTACTAGACCCCGATTTTGACAAACTTGAAAACTGGGATCCAAAAACACTAAATGAAAAGAGATTCAATGGCCCCGAGTTGCACATATTTTGTTTATCTAAGGTACAAAGCAATAACTAAAAAACACTCGTTTTGTTCTTCATGTTCTTCAAAACCTCTTATCAGTATCTAAGAAGAGTAAAATCTACAGAGCAAATGGTCCTCGTTCTGATTCCTAGTTACGAACAGTAGGATAATAATGCTAAAACTCAATCATACACTAACACAAATGCACTTGATTTATTGCCTACGAACCAACTTATGAACCAGTGAAACTGATATTTTTGCCCCCCCCTCAATTAGAAAATCGCCTGACCAATCCCCCAAAAACAATCCCTACCATCCGTAAGTGGTGTGAAACCTTGTGCTAAAATGGCATAGAGGTCCATAAAATTATACTCAAGTTACTCAAAAAAAATGCTTTTGGTCCATTTTCGACCCCATAATTAATAAACCATTTTGGCCATGACCCCATAATTAATCAACCATTTTTTGCCATGACCCCATAAATTCAATCCTTACATTTCTTTTCAAGTAATAAAAAAGTATACTCAAGTTCACAAACTATTGTCCCGAAATATTAGAAATGCTTGTTTCGGTCGATATGCTAAAGACACTTAATACGAGAGCGCTGAAAGACTTCAAGAAAGATTTACTCCTACAACATTCTGACAATATTACGATATCCTGAAATAATAAGTAAGCGCAAAAACACTCAGTTTTCGGTACTAAGTAAAATAAAAATGTTCGATCTTAAAGATAAAAAAACAATATTTAAAAAAAAGCATTTACTCACCTGATAATATATAATTATTTGTTTTCTGTATTGCAGGTTAACAACAAGTTTAAAAAAATTTTAAAATCAGGAACACTTACATACCAATTTATCTACATTTTAAACTATTGAATCAGTTGTTCTTCTTAATCTGAAATATAAGGATTCGAAGGAACAAATGTTATGGAAAATAACTTGCATTAATTTCTAGTTCTGTAATATCATTGTTAGAATATACTGTGTGTTGTCAACTAGGCAGATATACTATTCAAATCATAATAAAATTATTCCATATTTGGTAGGATTTTCTTTATTAAAGGGAAGTTGAATAAATAAGCATATTCACCAGCGGAAAAAGTATATTTACCGCGCAAAACGTCGCATGCTTCTACGTGGATAATTATGTAAGATCGCTTTATGTACAATTGGTTTTGGTAAAAAAAATCATTACATAATTTTCTCTCGGGGCTCCCGCAAACATGTGGAATAAAACAATTACTGTCTTTTGTTTTGGTTAATGTGTGGTTTAATTGACTTATGCAAAACCAATAATCACTTCAGCCATTCGGCCGTTGGCCGCAGTGAATAGCGGTCAATAGACTATATATTTAGCTCACCAAAAACAGTTATTGTTAACTATGTTACTGAGCTCGGATAGATTAATTGCAAAGAGAACATTTCAAATATTGTCAGACGTATTTTATAACGTATAAAATTATATTAAAATTAGACACCAATAACCGTTTAATTTAACATTGTTTAAGTGGATTTCATTTCTCACAATCTGGATATAGTATGACCAATTTTAATTTCAAAATAATTTAACCAAAAGTTTCGAGTGTTCAAATTGAAATAATCCCTTTGTAAATGTGACGAAAGCCATTACGAGTTTGTTGACTGGTATGGAATATTCGTATCAAAGATGACAGCGGATTTATTCCAAATGTCGTAACCACAATACAGTCCCCTTTTACCAGAATGTGATCTACCGGATAAGAGGTATTAACTGCTTTGTATTAACATGAGCAACACGACAAGTGTCACATGTTGATAAGGATCTGCATCTCGTCAAGAGCACCTACGATCAACCCAAGATCTTGGTGGGTAGAGAATTGCCTAGCCTTTAGTTTTATGTGTTGTGTTTTGTGTACTATTGTGTGTGTATTGTTTGTTTTTCTTTTTAGTTATGGCGTTGTCAGTTTATTTTCATTTTTTTTTCGAGTTTAAATGTCCATTTGGTAGCTTCCGCATCTTTTAATAACAGATAGTTAGTTTGTTTAGCTGTTTATTCCCAAGATTATGTTTTCGAGGTTTTAGTTCATCCAGCGGTAATTTGTGTTCTATAATATAAACTTAACAAGAGGCTGTCAGAGAGACATCAAATCGGGTTTTCCTTCAAGACTCAAAAAATAGATTTTTACCTAACATGTCTAAAAAAAAGAAAAAGGATCAATTGAAAATTAACACGGACAACAAATATACCATTCAGAAAATAAGTTAATACAGAATAACAAACAAACATAACACAAAATTATTCAAACAATTAACCAAAGCGACAAAAACAAATATCCAAAATATCCTTTATCATTTAAACAATGTTTAAAAAAAGTTTTTTCCCAAATGTAAAGGAAAGGATTGATTTATCAAATATTGAATTCTTGAAAAAGGGCTACCACTGACTAACGAGAAAAGCTATAATCGTGAAAACTTAACTTGACCTTTGTTTAGTCACAGGGTAAAATATATCTTTATTTGAAAAGATTTTTTCAAACGTAGTCATATAACTGAACGGAAACTGTTTGGCAGCCGACCATCCACCCGTCCGCCTGCCGTACATCGCCAAATCAATAATCGCTTTTTAATTCGAAAATCCTGTTACAACGAATAACAGGAACAGCCTTACAGTTAGGAAAGTACATTTGACCGACCAAACCATTCGAAAATATGACTTACAAGCAATGACAGAGAATCAACTAATATCAATGGTTCAGATAGCCTAAATGTATATGAGTACACAATGAAATGACACTCCTTGTTGTTTTCCCGTCAATACAGGATAAAATATTTTGCCCCATCACACTCATTTTTCTTTTCCTTTTAGACTCCAATAACTCATAAAAGTATGACGGGGAATTAGGGTCATACACATCGAATTTAGCATAAGCAGAAATCATTTTAGCATATGATATATTATAATTTAGCATATGCTAAAATGATTTTAGCATAAGCTAAATTCATTTTAGCATAAGCTGAATTCTTTTTTGTATAAGCTAAAATCAATTTAGCATAAGCTAAATTCATTAAGTATATGCTAAAATAAACTTTAATTTTAATATTTATGACCTTGATTTCGCGCCAACATTAATGTATAAGACAAACAATTCAGCATATGCTAAATTGATTTTATCTTATGCAAAAATGAATTTAGCTTATGCTAAAATCATTTTACCATATGCTAAATTTTAATATAGCATATGCAAAAACAATTAAGCTTATGCTAAATACGATGACCCTAATTCCGCGTCATATAAAAGGTCATTTACCAAATTCAAGTTGATTCTAGATTTCTTTTCTCTCGATTTTAAACCCCAATAATACCAATGCAAATATATGATTAGAAGCCGATATAACCTTTTTCCACCATCTTTTAGAACTCAAATATAAGAAAACCATAACCATCACTATTGTTAACTTATTTTGTTCCTTAACTTATATCCTGTCGACTGATAGTAAATATCTTAAATTCTTGATGTTTTGAAAACTTCACCTATTATAAAACAGAACATGTGGTATGTTTGCCAATGAGACAACTCGCCACAAGAGACAAAAAATAACATTGAAATTAACAACTATAGGTTACCGTACTGCTTTCAAGAATGGGCACAGTCCGAGTTTTTGGTGGTGTTCGTGTTGATTAGTCTTTAGTTTTCTATGTAGTATCATGTTATTATTCATTGTTAGGAAGATGTGGTGTGAGTGTATGTTTTTCTTTTTCATGTTTAGCCATGGCGCCGTTGTTAATTTATTTACGATTAGTTTGACTGTCCCTCTGGAATTTTTCATCCCCCTTCCTTACCGCATAGTCAACTATAAAAGGCACCGAAATCACAAATTTAATGTAAAACTATTCAAACGAGAACTCTCACAGCCTAATTAATGTACAAAAAGCTTCGGAAAATACCCATGGGGCACAGATGAAGCACCCCACCCTTAAGAAAAACAATTGCCGTTGTATGAAAAGAGATATAAAAAATTGGAGAAATTAATGAAAATTTTCTTCTGATAAGTGGTTAAGTAAAAGCAAGACCTCCTGCGTGTAGAAAATTTAATTTTTTTTCCATTTAAAAATCATCCTTGGTCACTGAGTATTAAATTGTAGATTACATTCATTCAAAATTGAAACATTCTGTAAAACTGAAATGGCATTTTTTTTTTAGTTTACTAGAAAAGTAATATATGAGTTTAAGAGTTCTTTTCGCCTGTAAAACACACATTTTTTGCGATAATTAAACCTTGTTATAGAGTTATTGTATGCCATGTCGTTATGTTGTACAAAAGTAATTTGAACTTTTGAAATTTTTAATGCAAAAAGTAAGATCACAAAAATACTGAACTTAGAGGTAAATCAATCCATAATCACATGGCAAAATCAAATAACAAAACGCATCAGAAACGAATGGACAAGAACTGTCATATTCCTGACTTGGTACAGGCATTTAACGTAGGAACACGTTTCCATTTTTTAAAGGTAAATCAAGGATTGCTATGGAAAATTAATTATCATGATTTATATTATATTCTTAGTTTTGCAAAACAAAGGTGTCAAATTTATCATAAAGTAGCTTAATATACTTTTTAATCTTTTGTTTAATAAATAAAAGCTCACTACATTATTTACTAACTCAACTGACACCATAAACCTATACAAGGCTTCAGTTTATGGTGAAAATTATCCAGTCACTATAAAATATATCTGAACCTTTCAAACATATTAAATAACATTGAAAATATTAGTCAAAATTCAGTTTTTAGATTATTTCATCAGCTTGTTTTATTTTCATTTTATAGGTGACATATACATGATATACCGGAATATGTAAGTGTTGGTGAATATGGTGTTTCAAATTGTTAAAATTTCTAGCCAGGGGAAATAGCCGTTATTAAAAACAGTTCCTAAATAGATACAAAAAATAGGTATAGGTTTGTTACGACATGGTCAAGTATAGGTCTTAGGACCCAAAATTCCAAAATGTTGTTCAAAATACGTCTAAGGTAATCTATTTCTAGGATAAGAAAAAAGTTTTATAATAAGGAAATAAATAAAAAAGAAAACGGGAAAAAGCTGACAAAAAATCTTTGGACTCTTAGCCATGGAAATAGTTGATATACGTATACAACATTTTACTTAAAGAATATTTAACTCCTAACAACAATCATGGTCAAGTATGGTTCAGTCTAGTTCGCAATTTAGAGGGTCTGTCTGAGTTTGGTCATAAACTGTGATGTATAACAGTACAAAATTTAGGACATATCTAAAGGCTCTATTAATGTAATTAAAATTGATATCACTTAAAAGCAGCTTTTGGCTCCATGAGGATATTTCGACTTATTTGAACAAGCTTTGAAATCTGTAGTCAGACATGTACTGACTGGTCCTTCATTTGCAGAAAATCGGCAATAGATTTGAAAACTAGGAATTCACCATTTCTGAGTAAACTTACGATTGCCATAGAATAGGCTTCTTAAAAATCTTCCATAAATTTGGGTAGGCAAAATATCATTATAACCATAGATTAGGAATCTGCCACAAATCTTAAACCTATTGTAGATTTGAGTCCTACATTTATGAATATTGGATGTACTGATTGACTTTAGTCTGAGAGACGGCTGAGCATTTGCTACTACATTTTACCACGCCACACGGTTGTGGGTTTCCTATTTCAGCATGCAGGAGCAATTTATTCAATGGTTTGGTGTGGTCACTGTCTATTATTTTATTCTAGGCTCATCAACCTTTTTTTAATGTTAATGAAGTTTTTGGTTTTTCGTTTAAAACTTTTAATGTTTGTCTTGTGAAGCTAACTTGTAGTTTAGATGTTCTTTTATTAATACCGCATCATTCAAAGTATCGTACGTGGGAAAACTTAAATAATACAGTTAAACTATCAATAAATAGGTGTCTGACTATTTATTTTAAACTTTTATGATATTTCTTTACTTGTTCCATCATGGTAACATTCTTCTAGTCCGCAGGTTCCTTCGACATACGCTATTTCTAATTCTTCAACTTACCCGAAGAGGCATATGGTGCTCTTGGTCTTGCCAAGAAAATTACGAACAACCTCAAAACACTAGCCAAACGAAATCTGTACATGCTTCTATACATTAAAGAACACTGACCTACAAATGAGAAAATATATCTTTTTAAATTATATAATACGTATTAAATGTCATCTTATTTCAAATAAAGGACAATACAAATGACACTACCAAATATGTCGACTATTATTGACATTCACACGGCCTTTAATGACATTGAATCAGCAAAGTCACCAAGATTTAGATAGAAAAAGGGGGACAATTATGTGATAAAAGTTTTGAATTGTGGCGTCTGTATAATCTGGCCTTTAAACCTTGTTTACACTATTCTGATTTTTTAATAAAAAAATTATTTGAAATACATCCCATAATGATATGACTACTAGACAAGTTATTTCTATCTGATATCATAACTAATGATTTACATAAAAGTATTATATATATAAGTATAGACACATGTCGAACGGTACTACTGACTTGTAAAAAACGGGAAAAAATTACACGAAATAATTCCATCAACAACTACCCTCGTATGACTTGTTTTCTATCAAAAGACTAATCCTTGACTGTTTCTATTGTGTTGTTTGTATAGACAAACCTTAGAGAATTGTTTTTATTAAAATATTGCAAGATTAACACTTTGAGATTGACCTTCTTTTCTATCTCAGTTATATATAATGTTGGGATCACTGTGTATAATGTTGGAACGGCTGTGTATAATGTTAGGAGCACTGCATATTATGTTGTGAGCACCGCATATAATGCTATGACCACTGCATATAATTATGTGACCATTGCCTGTAATGCTGATCATCAGCATAAAGCAGGTATGGCGTTGCATTATATACAGACACGTTTATTCAATCCATTTTGACCAAACAATTGTTAGCTAAATTGAGTAGCTATATGTAATAAAATCGATAGGGAAAAAAAACAGTTTAAAGACATGCGACTCATGAGCAATCTCATGTATCTGAAATAAACTGAATAATACATCTAGTGTACTAGCATAAATCAACCGAGAAAACTTAACGTTTTATATGTACATATGTAACATATATACAGTGCACAGTCGATAGTACTTTATTATTAATAAATCAGTGATCCTTCTGTTCTCGGTACGACAAGTTACGTAAAGTTAGGTCGATTTTTGTTCGTTTGTCCGTTGTCGGGAAACCTCTATTACCATGTTTGATACACGAAACGAGCTGAGCACTCTGTTTAAATTCATGAGCGTCCGTACATTGTATTTAAAACTTTATATCATCAAATCATAATATCCATTGTAGTTAAAGCTGCGTTTTTCGTGCATTAAAAGGGTGCATTTCATACTAACACAAACGATGCAAACGACTAAGCGCGCACATGATTTGATCATTTGTTTCCAACATACGTTTGCAAAGTTTACATAAACTTTGACAAACTATGCAATCGCTAAAGATGCGTCTACAGTTTGTTATTGACAAACTCTACATTTGATTCTAACTTGAACTTGATTAAACGATATATTTTTTCTACGTTTGTAAACAATCTGTTTACCAACAAGATGTGCATGCATAATTGAGAGTTCAAACAGGGTCAGTAAAGACTTATTTAACGTTGCATTTTTTTCTACTTTTGTAGCGTTTAGAAAACAACACCAAACGCCACACAACGTTTACAAAATTTTGTTTTGAAAGAAATGCAGCCTAAATATGTTGTCGATTCGTAAAAGGCGTGCTATAAATCAATAGAACTAAACGATTTATAGGTCTTATTCGTTATAGTTTGTTATCAAAACTTTCTATCAATCTGTTTTTGATTTGTGGATAATATATATTTATTTAAAAACGTTATTACTGGTTCAATCATGTCAATCATAAGCTATTTTGAGAAAATGATTTTGAACAGCTGATTATTTTGCTGTTTACATGTTACTTATTTGTATAGCAGATCAAATTTGTTCGTTCATAGTGTGTTAATATACGTTTTTTGAGTAAAGCTTTCCAATTGATATTTTATCGTGTGTTTTTCTATGTTGTGATGTTATACTATGGACCAGAAAAAGGAGCATGTTTGGTCCATTAAAACGTTTAATCCCGCTGCAAATGTATGCACCTGTCCTAAGTCACGAATCTGATGTATGGTAGTTGTCGTTTGTTTATGTAATTTATACGTGTTTCCCGTTTCTCGTTTTTTATATATAGATAAGACCGTTGGTCCATCCGTTTGAATGGTTTTACACCAGTAATTTTGAAGCCCTTTACAGCTGGTTGTTCGGTGTGAGCCAAGGCTCCGTGTTGAAGGCCGTACATTGACCTATAATGGTTTACTTTTAGAAATTGTTATTTGGATAGAGAGTTGTCTCATTGGCACGCATACCACATCTTCTTATATCCATCACGGGATGTATACAACTAAATGACACCGTAAGACCTTCAATAACAAGCAAGACACATTGGTTGTGCTCCAATAAGACAATGGATCAAAGAAATAATAATATAACAGAATGAAGAAATTAATTAATTCTATTTAAGAAAAAAAATTGATTGGTGTAATGGAACGGTCATTATTCGTCCACCAAGGTGCAGAAAAGTGTTAATTTGAAATTGGGCAACACTTATTTTGTCAAATGATTGGACCGAATGGCAGAACCAAATGAAAAATGCTAATATTTTTTTCATTTCTCATAGGATCAATCTCGAATTTGAAATATTGACAGATTTCATCATTTAATATATAGATTTAAAAAAAGGCATATCTTTATTAGATGCTTTAGAAAACGTGACCTGACCAACGCCTGTAATGACATGACCAACATCGACAACGACAGGACCCGTTTATCTGCTTAAATTTGAAAGGTTTCCAATGGTTTTATCTTCATAATTCGTTGCTAATATTCCTTTTAACAGTTATAAAAGACCTCAAATGGAATAAAATTAATGTAATTTAGTAAACACATACACAGAGAAAGGCATTGAGGACAATAACAACCGATAGAAGGATACAATAATATAACTTCGCAGTCTTTCACAAGCTCAATGCACATTGTTTGAAGTAACGGTGTTAGGTATGTTTGCCAAAAAGACTATGTACATTGTACTATAATATCAACAAAAAGTTTATTTTGAAATAATATTCTAAAACAATTATAGTTCAATAATATTATCTCAAAATCAGTATTAATATAATAAAATTGCCCTGTAATAAAACAAAATCGAGAGTCAGTATATCAAATAGTGCGTATCTTATTAAGTTAAAAATAAAATATTAATAAATTTATAGCGAAGAGGGAAGCACCAAAGCTCTTTTTTTCCAAAACAATTAAAGGAATACAGACTTGGACCTAAATAATGCCTAAATGTCAAAACTTCCTATATACATGTATTTTATATAAAACCATATTTTAAAGAGTGGCATATTTAGCTCAGTCTTCAATCATCAACTGCTATCTAACCTAACTAAAAACTAATTGGAGTCTCAGTTTGTCATTTAATTATAGTCTTGTCATTTACAGTGTAAATAGCTATTGGTTGAACTTTGTTTTGATATCTGAGCATTTCTTTTTATTGCAAACATACAGAATTTAAGTATGATAACACATGCATTTTGTGCCATTACATGTATATATAATTTTTAACGTGAAGAACATTTTCTGCAGTCTTCAAATGTGTTTTTAAGAAATTGAAAGGAAAATGAAATACTCAAATTAAATGAACACGCTGTACAGCAATTTGACAAATATCGTAATACATCGTAAATAAATCATAATCTAAATAGATGTGAAATAATCGTGCCTTTCGCTTTTTGTTGTTTAACTTAAATAAATAGCATCCTAATCTAATTCATTTTCATGGGCGCATGGGTCTGTCATTAAAATAAACAAAAGTCTGATTGTACATGTTAAACACGTGCTCAAAATCCATGCTTTTTGTTATGTGTTTACTATAAGGTGACCATCGGTAAACTTCGGCTTTAAAACACGGCATTTAATGAGCAGCCATATTTTTTAAATCATAACAGACAGAGAGAGAAAAAAATTGACGATTATACGATATATTTGTGTAAAAAATGACAAAATCGTGCACAGAGTTCTAAGTTTATGATATATACATGTATTGGTTCAAGAATTGGATAAACATTATTTTTCACCACTCACTGGTTTCATATGACTTTAAACATGTAAAACTATTTAATATTCGGTTTCTGGAGGTTTTTTTTTTAAATGGAAGAATTAAAAAGTGATTACAGATACATGTATATATATATGGTGTTTTAAATCATTACGGAAGAATGAACTGTTTACAAACAAATAAATCACGTGACTTTAATTATACAAATATTTGTTTTGAAAAAAAAATGTTTTATCAAACATGTTGGACATTGTGAAAATGAAAAATATAATTGACACAGAAAATAAAATTTGTTATTCTTACCTGTTTTTCATGTAACATGGTAAACAGAACCAGGAAGTGTAAAATGTTACTAAACTTGCACGAATCGTCATAATTTGATCCAGTATGAAGGCCACGAGACAAGACGAGATTTCATTGACATCGACAGAATGATAATGCTATTGGAAGTACTGAAAATTCCGTAGTTATATTATAATAACTTGTATTTTTTTTTTGTTTTTTACATGTCACATATATCTATTGTCCAGATTGCTTTGCATGTGTTCTTGTTTACAGTGAAATTGTTCAGTTTTTATATATATGCCCTCATGGGGCCCTAAATTGGCGAATAATCACTTTCATTTCTATTTTTATCATCAAGGACGGTAACCATATATATAAATAGATGTTTACCGACAGCTTCTTTTTTTAAACCTAAATAAGTTTGAGAGTAATAATAAATATATATTCTACCTACCTGGATTCTACATGTACCTGGATTACTGCGGCGATCATTGTTAAAGATGATAACTTCTTTTGCCGCCTCGTTATTAACTTTATATTAAAATACCCATGATTTAACTATGAGCTGTGCGCATAAATAGAACGAATATTTTAATTTGCCTTTGATCATGTTGATGGTAGCCGATGTTTTCCACATCATTTAAAATACTTAAATTTTGTCACATTGAAATACTAATGCATATATATTGTCATCTATTAATGTCATGTAAGATTAATCTTCTTCCCATTCAAATGTTCCTCATTAATACGATTTTTAAAAATACTGACAGCTTCTGCACACACTGTTTCTGTTGAAAGACTACTCCATTGATCAATGATCCTTTGTGAAAACGAATGAAGACGTTGAGTTGAATTACACCTCTTTTTAATTAATTTCCAAGGATGTCCTCTTGTAGAATTTGTAGATAACTCAAATATATTTTGCCATTTTGCGTTATATACTTGTATCATATCATAACAATCTCTCCTGTATTCAAGTGTTGGAAGGCCCAAGGCTCTTAATCTTTCTACATAACTTAACGGTCCTATACTAGGTACTAGTTTATTAGCTCGTCGCTGGATCTTTTATATAAATGTCCCTTGAATATATGTCTCATGATAGAGTATAGACTACAGAAATTATGAATAAGAGCAGAACTTGAATCAAACGATGTTTGATTTGTTAATGAGCACGTATCTCAACAATCTCTCCTGTATTCAAGTGTTGGAAGGCCCAAGGCTCTCAATCTTTCTACATAACTTAACGGTCCTATACTAGGTACTAGTTTATTAGCTCGTCGCTGGATCTTTTATATAAATGTCCCTTGAATATATGTCTCATGATAGAGTATAGACTACAGAAATTATGAATAAGAGCAGAACTTGAATCAAACGATGTTTGATTTGTTAATGAGCACGTATCTCAAAGGTTCTAGGGGAACAACCATATACATTTATATAGGACAAGGGAGTTCGAGGAGGGGGTAAGACGTTATGTTTTTTTTTTGTTTTTTTTGTTTTTTTTTTTTTATCGGATCCCCATTTTGATTTAAAAAACCATATTGTTGCCCTGCAAATGACAAAAGAAAAAGTTCTGAATCCCCGGTTTGAAGTTAGATAGTTGCTCCATAAACATTATATTTACATAGTGTACATTAAAAACACCGCCACACCATTGGAAACTACAAACAAGTGTAGGCTTTGGAAACCCCTCATCACCACTTGCAGAAGATAAGAAATATAATCAGGAATAAAATGATAATACATATTCATAATCGTTATTTCTTTAAATGCTACATGTACATAACATTAAAAATAGAAATAGGGAATGTGTCAAAGAGACAACAACCCGGCCAAAGAGCAGATAACAACCGAAGGCCACCAACGGAAGTTCCGCACTCAAAGGCGTGTTTCAGCTGGCACCTAAACAAAAATGTATACTAGTTCAGTGATAATGGACGTCATACTAAACTCCGAAATATATAAAGGAAACTTAAATTAAAAATCAAACAAGACTAACAATGGCCGAGGATCCTGACTTGGGACAGGCGCAAAAATTCGGCGGGGTATCGGTTGAACATGTTTTTTGATATCTCAACCCTCCCCTATATCTCAAGTCAATGTAGAAGAAACAAAGACAAAAACAATACGCACAGTAAAGAAATGTTTGATTGTTTTCTGTGTATTGCATTGTTATATATATATATATATATATGTACAAATGTATGCTTGTTTGTTTGTTTATATTTTTATAGTAACACTCCTATTGTTTGGATTTTAAGCTTATACAATTCTTATTCTTAATTTTAAATTTATTACCACCTTCCCTGTAAAACAAAACAATATAGTAACAATGATAACCATGACAATATATATATAGTTTAATTAAAAACATTAAAGTGGCAATATGAATGTGAAGTTTGTTTGCCATCCCATCACAAAACACGAGTTAGTTTATTGTTTGAGTGTGTCAATGCCTCGATTAATAAGCGATTGTTAGTCCGTGAAGGTGTTATGATTTTTCTCCTACTGAACATAGATTATTGGATACAAATTTGAGTAAGCACAAAGACTACTATGGTGGATTCGTAGCTAGAAAACGTAGTGGAAGCAAAATTTGCTTACATGCACACTCGCAAAGCATCTGAGACTTGCGTTTTGATAAATCTGTGTAGTTGGTTTTTTTTCAGACTTGTGTATAATTTGTGCTTGTGTATTGTGCGGAGGGAGGGGCTGTAATTATTCGAATTTCGAATATCATCTGCGTTAATTACCTACTCACTATATACATGTACATGTAGTTACAGAGGTGTCATGTTTACATTTTTCTTTCATTGTACGTTTGAAACAATATTTCATTTTGATAAAGAAGATATCTTAAGCCCCAGTCCCACTAAACCACGATCGCACCACGTTCACCGCGATCTAAATTAAATTTAGATCGTGATGAGGTCGCGACATGAAAATGTAAATTTTCGTTGCTTTCACGATGCTACTACGTCCTCTCTACGCTTCTACAAAGATCCCGCTACGATTATACCACGTTCTCACCACGCTTATTCTGCGACCTCACTACGCTTATCAAGATCTTTCTACGCTCTTCCCGTTCTCACTACGACCATACCACGAGTTATCCGTTTGCAACACGATCTTACTGCGATTATAACACGTTCTTACCACGATTATATACTACGTTCACAGCGCGATCTTACTACGTTCTCAGCAATAACGTCAACATCGTGTTCCATACAGTTCAATACCTTCTATTTCTGATTAAATCGTAAATTTCTCGGAAACAATACAGTCATGCCACCAAAATCTACCAGAACACGTGGGCATGGCGGTAGGAATTGATGTAATGGCAGAGGGAGCAAAGTAACGAATCCTGATCAAGCAGAGATGTCGGACAGACCAATCCAACCTAAATTACAACCTATAGCTGGTCCATAAAGCTCAATGACGATATTTTAGTGAACGATAGCAGAGATGACATAGATGTATCAATATATATAGGAAGATGTGGTATGAGTGCCAATGAGACAACTCTCAATCCAAGTAACAATTTATAAAAGTAAACCATTATAGGCCAAGGTACGGCCTTCAACACAGAGCCTTGGCTCACATCAATCAGCACGCTATAAAGGACCCAAACTATTGCTAGTGTTAAACTATTTAAACGGGAAAACCAACGGTCTAATCTATATAAAAACGAGAAGCATGGTTGAGCCGTTAGAGCAAATGGATAATTACATTCAAACAAACAAAATCTAGGGAGCTTTTTTATATATTTTATGTGAAAATGACAATGAGAATGATGGTCGTAGTGTGAACGTAGTCAGGTCGTAAGAAGAGCGTGATGAGGACGACAAGGGCGTGCTAGAATCGTACTATGGTCGTGAACAGCGTGGTATAGTCGTAGTTGAAGCGTAGTTGGTTCGCAGTGAGAACATGATGGTCGTAGTGAGGTGGTATAACGTCGCTGTGCGATCGTAGCGCAGTCTCTCCGAATAGAATCACGCTCTCGCTACGATTGTACAGCGACCTTTGCGATCTTTCAACGATCTTAGTGCGCTCTCACTACGCTTCTACTACGACCTGATTTCGCTACGACCGCACCACGATTGTTTTGAACATGTTCAAAGTTGGCTACGCTCTTCACGATCTTGAAGACCTCACCACGACCGTGATACGACGCACTACGATCATCAAAATTTGCATTTTTTTCACATATTGTAGTGCGATCGTGGCCTAGTGGGACTGGGGTATTATACCGCAGTACCACAAGGCCACGATCGCACTACGATCTGTGAAAAAAGGCAAATTTTGATGATCGTAGTGACGTTAAGCACGATATTGTGTCTCAAATGGTAACGTCAAATTTTTACGTTTTACGGCGATTACCGATTATTTGGGATAAGTTTTGTATTTCGCTTGCAATTTTTGTTTTGCACATCAATATGGATACTTCTTATAATGTTTTGTTGTACTGAATATGCATGGAATATTTCCCAATGAAAGTAAGGCAAGCAACAAACAACAAAATATATGAAATGAGAAGATATATACGGTATGATGAGTGCCAATGAGACAACTCTCTACCAGAGATCAATTGACATAAAACGTAATAAGTTTAAATTTAAAAGTGCAATGTTTTCCCAATTAGATCCGAAAAGGAGAAGGATGTATATTTAGCTTTAATATTAAAAGTTTGTCGGGAATTAAAATTTAAACGGGTCTTGCTTATAAAATTCACTATAGTTTCTTTGATAGCGTCACAATTAGATTATGAAATGAAACGAATGTCAGAAAAAAAGGTTAATTATAATTCATCTCATATGTTTACAAGCTTTGATGTCGGGAGGTATATAGCCACGCTTTAGGCCCAATTTTATTTTCACTTTCAATTTTATACACATGAATCTTATTGCAGAGAAATTTTAAAAAAAATCGCTTCCCAAATTTGAAAATTTGATTAAGATGATTTGTTGAAAATCGTCTTCCTATATCTATTGACACATCTGTGTCATCTCTACTATCGGTCACTAAAATATCGTCATTTCAGCTTGATGGACCAGCAATAGGTTGTAATTTAGGTCTCTACTTGATCAGAATTCGTTTCTATCAGAGCGCCTTCTGCCTCTACATCAACCCCTGCCACCACGCCCACGTGTTCTAGTAGATTTTGGTGGCATGACTATTGTTTTCGAGAAATCTACGTATTAATTAAGTTAGAAACTTTTGAACACAACAAGAAACATTGTGTCACTCGATTACTATTTGAATTAGGACGTATTACTTAAGTTATTTATGCTTTTACTCTTATGAATCATCGTTCTCTTGCTTACTTTGTGAAAGACAAAACGGTTTACGATTTGTTATATGTTTTACATTACGAGCAGACATGTAAACAGATTTAACCAAACGTGCAGACGTAATAGTGAGACATGTGGTATATATTTTTAACAATGCAGATCAAAGGCTGAACAGCTAGACCCATGGTTGAGTATCTCTATATCTATTTACTTATTTTTAAAAGTGATCCGTTTGTGCTAATCCTGTATTGAAGGTTAACATATACGTGAACGAATTAGTTTGTATCCGAGAGGAATAAGAATGGTAGTGGTTTTTTTTTAATTACCTTCTCATTGTTCGTTCAAAAATATTCAAGGTTTACTCAGTGTGTGTCACCATTATAACCATAATGGGTGATGCTAATTATAACACAGTACGTAGATTTGGTATGGTTGCCATTGAGACAACATTCCACAAAAGACCAGATGACACAGAAATTAACACAATTAGGTCATCGTTCGGCCTTAAACAATGAGCAAGATCCATACTGCATAGTCAAAGAACAGATTGTGGTCTACATATATGTGTAAAATAATTTCCGGGGGAATTGGCTTTAAATACCTTCTTTACCAGGAAAGCGTTTTTTATTAGATGTAAGCTTCTTATGTCTGAGATGCGTTAGCCTAGAAGTTATAAGACTTAGAAAGAAGTAATTAAAATATTTATTTTATCTTTTCTCCTTTTTCAAAAAGAGCAATCAGTTTTGAAGAAACAAGACCATGTTCATCATCTCAAATTTTCCAAATGCTGTACCACTTTTGTAGAAGTTTTGAAATTATTGATTTGGATTGAAACCTTAAGCTGTTCACACTGCCGATCAGACCAAATCAATCAATCTTGATCAAGACAAATTAAGCGATCGGGAGACTGACCTGACTCAATCAACAAGAATGTTGTGGGTGGTCTACAATGTACCTTGGTCGGCATCGATATAACATTCTACCCGAGAGTTTTTGACAAGTCAGAAAAATTTGAGTAAGGTCCGAGAAGCCGGACTCTCGAGAAGAAATCGAGAACTCATCGAGTAGCGGTCAAATTGATCGAGAAAGGGTCGTGTTGTGACCGAGTTTGGTCGGAATACAAATAGTTTACCGATCAGTACTCGATTATTTCGATCTTTGCTCGATTAATATCCGCTCATTTCCTGATCAACGCCAACCTGTTCGATATGTGGTCCAGATTAACTCGACCAATGCCCGATCGCTTCTTAATGACTCCTATATTTTTTTTCCATCCCAGACCAACTTGACCAATATCCGATCCCTACGCTACTACATTCGACCACTCTTCGATCTCTACTCGGCCGTACACGAGTATAAACAACTGCTGCACGATTCTCTAAAAATGTGTGCAGCCCTGATTAACTCTCATAACTTTGATTCTGCAAAAATATATTGTCACTATTTATTTTTTACTGTACAAAAATTCCTCCATGTACAGTACACGTCTGTCCTTTTGCAATGAGGTATACAATTTTAATATAAGAGAGACAAAAGATGCCAAAGAAACAAAAACTTTTTCGAAAAGTGGAAAGAATGATTCCTGCTGGTGTCCATTCATCAGGTACATTTGTATTGATCTTATTGAAAAGGTGACTAAAATAGATGCTTTTTCATATTTTTTTTAGTATTCTAGGAGTTATCTTAACTGAACAACATGCGATGTATTTAGTCCATTATTACCCGTTTCTTATGTCATTTCCGTCTTTCAACATTGATTTTTACAAGTCTTTTTCTCTGAAACTACTGGGCACAGTTTAACAAAACATGACCCCTTAAATATGTCGTTTAGAAATTTGGTTAAACTTGCCACCATCATCATTGGGAATTTAGGGTATAATTGTGCATGTTGTAATGAACCGCAAATCGTTTTATTGATACAGTGGAACGAATAATTTTAATTTGATTTCTTAAATGTCTATTTATCAACTTGAATTTTTTTCTTGTTAAAAAAATACCACTCTTTGGAACGAATTTCCCTCGTCTAGCGGCTCGGGAAATTTTACGATCCTTAACTGGTATTTTTCGCAAATATCCTCCATTACATGATATATCTGATCAGTAGAAAATAATCAACCAAAGTGACCACTGTACTTAATATAGATATTCATGCATATACAAACATGATAAAAAATGCAAAACAGTATTTCTAAATATAATTTATTATATTAATAACATTGACGATACATAAAAAAAAACCATAAAAATGGAAAAAAAAACATTAAAGAATATAGAAAAAAAGTCAAAAATACAAAGAAATAAAGAAAAACAGACAAAAAGAAAAAGAAAAAAAGAAAAAGAATAAAGAAACGAAGTCAAAAATACAAAAATACAAAAAGAGAAAGAATAAAGAAAAACAGTCAAACATCAAAGAGAGAAAGAATAAAGAAAAACAGACAAAAATAAAAAAGAGAAAGAATAAAGAAACAAAGTCAAAAATACAAAAATACTAAAAGAGAAAGAATAAAGAAAAACAGACAAAAATACAAAAAGAGAAAGAATCGAGCATAATGAGATTATTTTAAGTATAAATAATTGAGATTAGTAGGTAAGAAATATAAAGTATACAAAAGCAAAATAATGTGAACAAAAATTAAGGATACATGAATAGAGAACCCTACCAGTTTCGAATTTCGTCTACAAAATGATGTGACATTTGAAAAAAGGGTATGAAAGAAAATAAAAGAACGATTATGAACAGCATATAACACCCTAACCTCCGAAAGTGGTTAATTCTGTAAAATTCATCAAGGTTTAATAGGCTTTGAAAATATTCAATAAATATGTTTGGCTTGTATTCGTATGTAGACATTCGTCTATCTGTAAAGAGGGTTTTGCGACTGTTACTTTGATGCCATTTAAACAATGATGTACAGAATAGAAACCAAACGTTGTCTACCACTACCAGTTTCAGATATAACACGACTTAAAAATTTTAGAATAATGAAAAAATTGATATTACATTACATGTATTTCTTAATACTTAAAATTTGGTCCAGTACTGAGCGAAATTTGTCCTATCTGACTCTTTCATACTTTTTTTTTCATGAGTTCAATTTGTTAACGAATTATCCTTATTTATCAGCAGTAAGCTAAACTAGTAGTTGATTATCTTTCCAAACTGTAATGAAACGGTAAGGAATATTTTTCTTGGCACTGTCATTAACTTCGTATGTCTTAGCGCATGCTCTAAAATTAACTTCGTATGTCTTAGCGCATGCTCTGAAATTAACGTCGTCTGAGTACAACTTAACATCCCAGTCAACAAATGATTGTGTAGATTTAAGGTATATTCATCTCTAGCATACATGTATATTATACGCTTGGCCACACACTGTTAAAATTCCGTTATCGTCATCTTATACAAGAATATCACCCCTGCCCTATGCAAGCCTTTTCTCCGAACAAAGCCGAAAAAGCTGATTAGCGTACGTGTGGAGAAACCGATAAACTTCCGATTAACGAAAGTATTTTGCAGCAAAACAAAACAAAAATAAACTTAAAACTCGGAGCAATATTCTGAATATTTCAAAAGATGCATACAAAACACATCATTTCAAAGTAAAACACCATTCAGGGCTATAGTTACTAAAATGACTACAAGAGCTAAATAGAGAACATGCAGGTAACAAACTTCTGGTTCTATTTAGATATCAATAATAAGATACAAATAACATCATACAGTCATGTAAGTTATGTTAATTATAATAGCACAATAATGAAAATAACGGACGGATGTAGGAGTGGAAATAACAGCGTCATAGTTCGCAGCGTTTTGTACAACGATACTACTTGGATAGGTCAAAACAAATGTTAACGAATAACGACTAGTTATACATGTATATTGCAATTATACGTTTTCGAAAAGTAAAGTTTACTTTACTGCAACAAGCGATAAACATTGCCCTGCTTAGCAGAATTTACACCAGATAAGAACTGATCCGATGTTACACACAAATTTGCTTCCGAAGCAGCTGAGATTGCATCCGAATTTTGACAGAATTCATGATGCTCAAGCTTTGTTTTCTTTGTTGTGATTTGCAGAGTTGTGTTTTCTATGTTTTGCCATGTTACTGCAATTTATATTCATTTGGCATTAAGCACCTCTTTGTTAAGCATGTGAACGTATTCTAAATGCAGAAGTTGAATCTTCTACTTTGTACTATTTTACTTTGTATCCATACGATTTGTTCGTACAGTTAAGTATGAACGTTTCCCTGCAAAATAAAAGTAACACGCTCTTTAAAGTTGCATATGTCAACCATTGTCATAAATAAAAAATTAGCTATACTTTATCGATACCATATGATATTGTTCATGCTTTTCTATAAACAGTGTGTACTTAATTGTAAACGTTCTTTTAATATCGATATCCTTTTATTAGAATATGCCTGTACCAAGTCAGAATTATGACAGTTGTTATCCATTCGTTTGATGTGTTTGGACTTTTGTTTTTGCTTTTTGCTTTTGGTCTTTCCTTTTTGAATTTTCCTCGGAGTTCAGTATTTTTGTGTTTTTACTTTTTATTTGTTTTTATAATGTATCAATCGAGATATCATCCATGGAAAGTCATTGGAGATTTCATTTTTTTATTTTTAAAAGTCATCAATCTGACATCACAGCTAAAATTTTGACTTTGTTTTTGATTCAGTTAAATATATCTTAACATGTATTTCAGTACAGTTATAAAATCCTAGAATCCAACATCCTTTCGCTATCTCGAATTTCTGTGTTTGTCGTGCTATCTCCATCTATTTTAAAAAGATTTCAAACTGAATTTTAGCAACGCTTTATTTGTTGTAAATTACCATCAACGCTGTAATAAAGTGATTTATAAATTAAGGTATTACTCTACTTGATCTAGTTTTTAGTAACATCCATTACATTTAGAACTTCACTTATTGTCTTTTTTTCTTTTTGTTGGTTTCGTTTTTGCTTTGAGTCAATTTGGTTAGTCAAGCCGTTTCCATCTGTTTTAAACAGTTTGTTCTGTTAATTCACTATACTAGTTTGAACCTGACTAAGCGGGTTTTCCTTTCTTTATTGTTTATAAACTAAATTATTAGTGAGAGTGATTGACTTCAAATTATTTGGTTGATAGGCGTATTATTAAGGAATCCTACTCCAGCATCATATTTTAATAAGTGACCATAAGGATACTTACAAGTGTTCGAAGACTTTTTCAAAACATACAACACAGATACAGCAACAAGAGCAAGAACTGTGATTAATATGCACGCTGTTGCAGTGATGATTGACAGTATTTCAATTTCCTCATCAATCTGTAAATCTGAAAACAAATATAATATACATATATATATATTACACAATTGTAGTTGTTTTTTACACACCTGAAATGTTTTTCAACCCTTTGGTGAGTTAGTAGAACATTTTAGAATTAGATATAACATATCCAAATCAAGGCAACTGTTACAGTAGCATACCGTTGTTCGAAATCTATGAATCGATTGAGAAAAAAAACGAATCCGGGTTACAAACGAAAACTGATGGAAACACATCAGATAAAAGAGGAGAACTGCGACACAACAGAAACACAACATTAAAATGTAACATACAGAGAAACGAACTATAATAAAGCAATGGACATTTTCCTGACTTGGTGCAGGATAATTTAAGAAAAAAAATGATGTGGTAAATTATTTTTTTTGGCATGCCAAACCTCCCGCTTTTATGGCAATGTTAGATCTAACATTAAAATGACATCATTACATGACAGGACTACAATACAAATAAATGGGAGAACATGAAGGACAGAGAAAAGGTACCAGGTTTAGAATATAAAACGCCAGACGCGCGTTTCATCAACACAAGATTAACCAGGGACGCTCAGAGGAAAAAACATGCATGAGAATATCAATTGAGATATGTAAGCATAGGAAATATTACTGCTGCAAAATGGGAAATTGATATTTGGGAAGTTGAAATCGTCCCGTTTATCATAAATTTTCGTATGAAGTCGTCCATCAATATTGAGGAAAAGACAAAGGTATGCAGCAATCCTACTACATGCACTAGTATCAGTAGTATTCTAAATTAACTATAGAAATGTTAACAAAGTAAGTAAAAGTAATCACAAGTTGTGCATTGGTCATGCAAAATAACAAAAAGAAAAAAGAGCAGATTCGTCTTTCATCGTACAGTAATTCTATGAATAAGAACATGCTTATGTTCTCTGATACTGTTTTGTACGCCAATTAAACATAAAAACTCACTCTTGCACACATATGTGTGTTCTGCAGTAAATGAATGTGTCTTTTTTCCTACTAAACATTTAATTTTAATAGGCTCCCAACAATTATGAAGCGGTTCATCGGATTCAAGTCCATATGTAACATTCAATAGTACACGGGACTTTGACTCATTCGTAACAGTCAAATTTCTTTTAGCTCCCTGAAAAATATAACATGCGAATAAAAACAAAACTCTATTAATGCTCTGCAACAATGCACTGTATCTAGAATTTTTATCTTCGACATACACAAATGAATCCTGATATATGAAATGAGTTTATCTAATATATTCTGAAAAATTATAGAATTGATAATAAATTAATCTTAATGATATTTAAAAACGAAATACAAAAAAGAAGATATACAAACAGTACCAATCTCCAAGGAAAATTCGAAATGGAAAGCCCTACATTACATGGCGAAATATGAATCTCACATACATTGTATATAAGACAAATGAAAAACAATTCTTATATTCTGAATAAGGTACATACGTTTCTTTATCTAGCAAATGGTAGGTTGAACCTAGTTTTATAGCTGGCTAAACTAATCACTTGTATGACATTATATTTCACGTATTTGTGTTATATATTGAGTCAAAAAAGCTAGCAACACTTTTTTTTTTTAAATTTTCGTTGTTTGTGCCAAAAACAATATTTAGATAGCATTCATATAATCATACGGTCCACCTGTAATCTTTCTGGGTGATTAATTTCCCACCATTTAAGCTTTGCATATGTTATTGATGTTTTACCTTCAGTACCTGTACCTTTAAAACGAAATTCTAAATTTATGTTTCACTTAAGTTCAGAGACACACCATTGGTAAGACAAACACATAACCTTCGAAAAAATTACATTGAGTGTCAACCAGGGCTCCTCGAAAATGGCCGTCAGAAAGCTCTTGGAATGGTGTATGCCGTAATGAGTGTTGCTGACGTCGCGGCTCGATTTAATGACATTAGTCAACAGTTTGGAGATTAACAAACAGATAATTACAAATTGCAACTGCACAGGATAGGTCGAAATATCAAAGACCACAAAAAACTAACGTCAAATGAGGAGCGCTCCTTCGCTTTACGTCAACACGTGACAAGTTTGGTTACGGCCATATGAGTAGTGCATTGACTAAGGGAAGCTTACTAAGTTGTAAAACTTGTGTCTGATCCTTTTGTCATTTTGAACAATACAATATGTTTAAACTAAGGAAAGCTGTTGGAGTGCTTGCCAATCTTTCATTTATAATGCACCTGTAGCATGGTCCAGAAACTGATTTTGAATATCGCTATACCCATTTTTGCATTTTGACACTACTGCGCTTCATACAAAGACATTCCTAGTTAATATGAGTGATAATCATGCATGTTACTTCTGACATGTCATAATTCAAATTTGTAATTATTTAAATTAAATGTTGTTATGATTTTGCAATAAAATAAAGTTTTAAATTCTTGTTGCTAATTTTTTTTGGCTCAGTATAGTAAAACATAAGAGGATACTACTTAAGCCATCATCAAAGGGTATACTACCTGTGATGATTAAATTATTTGTATTCCTCTAGTTATTAAGAACGATAACACTCGACACAATGACTTTATATTTTTGGGATGTATGTAATGATAAAGGTCTTTTGCACTGATGTGTATATACCATAGAGATATTCAAAGTAATAAATCGAAATCAAACTGACAATCCAATGGCAAAACGTAAAAAAACGATGGACATTCAAACAATAAAAGACACAAAACATAACGTAGCAAACTGAAGACTGAGCACGAGGAACCCTACCAAAAATATAATATAATCCCAGATGCTCAATAAGGATAAGCAAATCCCACCATTAAATCCCAACATCCTAGATATATTAAAAGCAATCGCAAGCTAGTCAAATCTGCGCAAAATACTCCAGTTCTTTTTAAGTCACTCTGTAAACTTACATTTATGATAACCTTGCATACGGGTTTTGGAAAGACTTTCTGCAATTCGAAACTCAGTGTAAATGTTCGATTTTGTTGTTGGTAGACGAGGTCAGTTACATTTGTATCAGGCATATCTGTGAATATAAAATCGCACAGTTTTAATCTGCAATTATTTTAATATATACTTCTATTCTTATGATAACCTTGACTACCATACATAAAAGCCAGAGTGCAGTACATACTGAAGTTCTGATATAGATCAATAAGTTATAAAGGAAATGGTTTCATAAGACCTTCAACACACGGTCCTCGAAGTACCCGTTACCAATATGTTATCAGTTGTATTTTATTCTTCGTTTTTCTCAGAGCTTATTACAGATAAATGTAACTACATGTAAGACACTTATACATGTAAGAGGACAGCACTAATTTTTGTCGATGTAATGATCCGATCAAGAGGAAACTAATATTTGTACGCCAATTCAAATATCTTTTTTATTTGAGTCATACATCAATGCAGACGGATAACTGTTTGAATGTATATGAGGGAAACAGCAGTGTCGCTCCAATCCAAATAGTTAAAAAGGCCAAATAATGTTCGAAGTTGCAGAGTAATGAGTACCAAAATTCCTTAAAAAAAAATACCAAATGCAGCAATTGACAGTTTCTTCTCTTCAAGAGAAAATAAACGGAAGCGATGAGAGATCGGTTTTTAATTAGATTGGTAGAATACGTGACAGTTTAGTTGATTACTACGAAAGCCGAGAAGGATCATTCATAATTCAGAATTCCAAACTCGCAAATCAAGAAAGATAATCCTGTTTTATTGCAGTTGCAATCCAAACACAATAAATATTATCTTAATCTGATCATCTGATCTGATAAAATATACCGTAGATTAATAATATAATAGTGCACAGACAAACTTCTTCTTTTCATGACTTGAGAATCTTTCATAATATAAAAATAAGAAGATGTGGTATGATTGCCAATGAGAAAACTCTCCACACGACTAAAATGGCTCAGAAATTAACAACTATAGGTCAACGTACGGCTTTTATCAATGAGTAAAACCCATTATGTAGACGAAACGCGCGTCTGGCGTATAAAATTATAATCCTGGTACTTTTGATAACTATTTACACCACTGGGTCGATGCCACTGCTGGTGGACGTTTCGTCCCCGAGGGTATCACCAGCCCAGTAGTTAGCACTTCGGTGTTGACATGAATATCAATTATACGGTCATTTTTATAAATTTTCTGTTTACAAAACTTTGAATTTTTCGAAAAACTAAGGATTTTCTTACCCAAGGAGTATATTACCTTAGCCATATTTGGCACAACTTTTAGGAATTTTTGATCCTCAATGCTCTTCAACTTTGTATTTATTTGGCTTTTTAACTATTTTGATCTGAGCGTCACTGATGAGTCTTATGTAGACGAAACGGGCGTCTGGCGTATAAAATTATAATCCTGGTACTTTTGATAACTATATCACATAGTCAGCTATAAAAGGCCCCGAAATGACAAACGGAAAACAATTAAGACAAAAAAACAAATTTGATATACAGCAAATAAACTCATCATAAATACCAGGACTAAATTTTATATATACGCCAGACGCGCGTTTCGTCTACAAAAGACTCATCAGTGACGCTCGAATCCAAATAAGTTAAAAAGGCCAAATAAAGTACGAAGTTGAAGAGCATTTAGGACCAAAATTCCTAAAAGTTTTGCCAAATACAGCTAAGATAATCTATGCCTGAGGTAGAAAAGCCTTAGCATTTCAAAAAATTCGAAATTTTGTAAACAGTTAATTTATAAATATAACAATATCAATGATAATTCATGTCAGCACAAACAGTGCTGACTACTGGGCTTGTGATACCCTCGGGGAAATAAATCTCCACCAGCAGTGGTTGTAAATAAACTCATCATAGATACCAGGACTAAATTTTATATATACGCCAGCCGCGCAGACAACCACCGAATTACAGACTCCTGACTTGGGACAGGCACATACAGAATGTGCATCATCCTCATTTATACAACACAAAAAATATGTCGTTCACTTTTCGGTGTTGTGAATGAGAATTATTGTCAGGTGTACAATTAGAGATAAGCAGGCGAAGAATGGAGATCGAAGCGTTTTTTTTTTTATCCACACAGAGAACACATTGAGAGTTTTATGCTGTAAGAAATTAAGCATTTCGCATCGTGTCCGAAAAGATAAATTTTCTTTCATTGTAGAGGAAGCTTACATAGTTTTGACATACTATATTTGATTGTAATATAAAATTTCAATTGTTTTTTTTAAATGATTATTTATTAATTTATGTCTGTTATTTCTTTAACCCAAAACCGCCTTTGAAAATGGTGAAAATGTTTTGCAATGTTCCTGGATATCAATTTTACCAAGGGTTTTCGGATTTTTTAATTGCTGTCATTAGGAAATCTAGTGTCAAAATATTACCTTCTAAGTAAACACTGAAAACTTGATCTTTCAATGTTGGTTTTATTTTAGCAAAGACACTAGAAGTTAAAAATTCACAAGAAAACAGTCTGGTAGTAACAATAAAAAAGATTTGCACTAAAAAGTAACATTTCCAAATAAAGTTATCATTTTCCTCCTAAAATAGCCATTAAACGACGAGTACAACAGGCTACAGAAACTTTGTGTATAATAAAGATATAAAGAAGAAGCTTTGTGTCAAATTAGGTGAAAATACTCCTATGCGAATATATTCCTGGAGTACCAGCTTTAATTTATGTTTATACCGGCTGTATACCTTTCTGGAACATGCTTATTATCCGCATATGTATCATATGTACATTTTGGTTCAGTGGAGCTGATGGAATTTGAAGCAGTCCTCTTTTTCATATAATGACATCGGGGTTTTATATGATTTGCTATTTGGTATGGGGTTTGCTCATTGTTGAAGTGGTAATAAGCATTGTATGTAACTTTCGGTTGAGGCAAATAAAGTTAGAGCGCGTAGACGACAAATTTAACATATTTTCAATTATATATGGGCTTGAACGGTGAAAGTGATGCCAGCCAAATTTTAACTTGATCTCAGTTTGGTGGTAATTAGCATTGTGTATAAGTTTCATAGTATTTGTTTGAGGCAAAATAAAGTGAAATTGCGGAAACTTCCAAGTTGTAAATTTTCCCATTTATACGTACGGACGTACAGACGGACAAGCGTTAAAATTAATGCCCCTTCCGTTGTAGCTGAGATTTGTCTTTTAATTTAGATTTATCATGCATGTCTCTAAACAAAGTATGCGTAACAGTTTATTACAAGCGTTAAAAGTAATGCCCCTCCATTGTAGCTGAGATTATTCCGGCGACACGTCTGTCTGTGTATACCTTCGTATAGAAATATGCCATTTATAAGAATGGATAAGTTTGAAAAATTTTGTGTGTGGAAAAAGGGGGATACGTACACTGTTATTATGACATATTTTTTTTTTTGTAATAGCAATGAAACGAGTCATTTCGAATACCGGTATGAAAATGAGACTGTTCTATGACGACTTTTATTTATTGAAGGCACTAATTTATAAAATACAAAATTATTGTATTTATTGGTACTTATTAATGTTCAATAGCGCATTTACATAAAATTTCAAAGAATTAAATTTACTACAATACAAACAATTCTTAGCACTATTTTAGAACATGTAATTTAAACTTGTTGAAACGAAGTTAGTTTAAAATTTGTCAAATTAAGCTTTAAGAATTCCTTTTTTTTCAATTTGTCTTTTAATTTAGATTTATCATGCATGTCTCTAAACAAAGTATGCGACGCGTAACAGTTTATAAAGTCTTGGTGTTATATATACATTTGATACGGTACATTTATTATGGACATATTTCAGACTCCATTTATGAAAGAAAATCTATAGAGCAGAGCATTTTGGTTTTTTTGTAGCTCTATTTTAGAACATGTGATTTAAACTTGTTGAAATGAAGTTAGTTTAAAATTTGTCAAAGTAAGCTTTAAGAATTCCTTCTTTTAATTGAGATGTATTATGCATGTCTCTATACATAGTATGCGACGCGTAGCAGTTTATAACTAAGTGTTTTGATATATGAACTTGATACGGTGCATTTGTAAAGGATATATTTTAAACTCCATTTATGAAATAAAATCTATAGAGCAGAGACTTTTGATTTTTTTTTGTGTATCAGTATAAAATGTAGATTCAAATATTTTTCACTTCAAACGATAAAGTAAAATTTCTTCAAAACTTATATATAATGTATAGTTCGGCGTCCGCAAAAAAGAAGCAATACGTATTTCATTGAATCTCGATATTTAACATGTCTATAATTTTTCTAACAATGACGTTCTACCTCCATAAGCCTGGATATGTCATGGCAGGTCACAATTTTAATATATAAATATAGGTACTATATATTAGTTAATATTATATAAAAATAGGTGCATTGTTTTAGACAAACAGAGCACACCCCTACCAAAAAAAAAATCGAAGTTAACCCCTCCACCCAGATTAAAATTGATAACTCCAAGATTAAAGTCAACAATTTGAAAAAAATAAATAAAAAAGGATGACCCTAATACGCTTTCGTAATAAATGGAATTACATAAGTAAATGCCAAAAGTATCATCTTTCGTCAATCATAGACCGTAACTCCCAAATAACATAAAGAAAAATCGTCAAAAACTTAACACGAATTTTGTTGATGGAACAACATAACATTATCAGAATTTGATAAACGATACACAAAATCTGTCTTTTGTATATACATATTTTAATAACTAGATTCTTCCGTATGAAAACTAGGTTATTATAAGAGATTTGTTGTTGTTTGCTTAACCCCCAGTGGTAAATATTTCATGCATGTTTAAACTTTACGAAAACGCGATGATTTCAATTTTGTCATTGTGAACGTTCCATTTCAGTAAAGCGACTTTCCAGCTGTAGTAGTATAGGGCTCGGGTTTTCTTTCCTATTTTCTGGATAGAGGGTTGCTACTTGCAAGGACGCTGTATTACCAAGGGTTTCAAATGGTTAAGTTGGATGCATCCCTATGAAGGTGTAACGGACCCTTTGCCTTGTTTCAATGGGTTCGTGTTCTTAACAAACTTTCTAAAATAGCTTTCAGTAGTATATTAAAGTGTAAAATGCGATCTTTTTTGGCTTTCGTAAGCGCGAGGAATCATGATAGATTAATGTAGGATTTTTGAGTTTTGAAGTTTGAATTTAGAATTTTTGAATTTAGAATTTAGAATTTTGAATGATCCTTCTCGGCTTTCGTAGATTACTCATTTGATCACATCAATGCATATGCTTATGACATATCTGCAATTGCGATATTCAGCCAACGAAATTGTTTGAATCGATTATAACATTTGGTCAGACTATTGTACCCTAGTACAACATGTATGGCCGCAACAGATATCTAGAACAAATGGTACAATCTTAATTATCAACTTACGTATAAAATTCTTTTCATTTATTGCTAGAAATTTCTGATCGATGTCAAACCCAATTCGGCAAGCATAAGGACACTGTAAATCACTTTCTGATACTTTTTCAATAGTGAGTTCAAACGCAGTTACTGATTTCATTTCTTCCTTATATTTCTGAGAATCAATCGTTACGCCGTCGTAGCATAACAGTTTATTGTCTTCACCACCTCTCCACTGTCTGCTTTGATGTGAATGAATATCTTTGAGGGATTTGCATTTTAATTTTAGTTCTTTCCCCATTTCTATCATCCCATCTGGAAGCTCTAACGTAACTGAAAATATAAAGAAAAATTTAAATATGAATCCTAGATCGTAAATTTATTTCAGTATTTAGCGTTATTTTTAGTGACATCATTCTGTCATTTGAAATACTTAGCAAAATCAACATTCTTAATGAAAAAGTCACAAAGTGATTGATATCGTTTTATCTTTTTCATGTACATAGTTTGTAAAAGTATATAATACGGCACCACTGGTTCATAACTCGGCTATTTGGAAAACAAAATTGTAAGAAATATATTGTTTTTGCGTTGCATCTATTATGTACATGTTACTGCGTTCATCTCTAATACAATTTCCGACGCTATTTTGTGGTCAGCGTTTACTTTTTTACATACGAAGAAAATACAATAATTTAAAATTAACACAAAAGAAAGCAAGTACCAATCACTTTTGTAGCAAGAAGCATTTCGTGCATGTATGAATTTAGAAACTAGAGGCTCTAAAGAGCATGTGTTGCTCACTTTAGATTATGATCATACTAAACAAAGGACATACATAATAGAAGAGAATAGAATTCATTACACAATTATGTTTGGTGATGATGATGGGTTTGTCAATCTTACTTTACTGAACATTCTTGCTGTTTACAATTTTTCTGTCTATAAAGAACTTGGGCTCAGTAGTTTCAAAGGAAAGGAAAATATTTTGTAAAAGATAACAAAAATTAACATAATTTACGAAAATTGTTTAAAATTTACTATACAGAGCAATACATCCTTAAGGGGTCAATTGATTGTTTTAGTCAAGTTAACTTATGTGTAGATCTTACTTTTCTATACATAATTGTTGTTTATAGTTTATCTTTATTTGAGATAATATTGACGATAATAACCAAAAACTGAAATTTGTTCTTAAAATTAACATTTCAGGGGCAAAAACCCAACAACAGGTTAACTGATTTGTCTGAAATTTCAGGGCAGTTAGATCTTGACTTAATGAACATATTTTAAATAAATGAGATTTGCTCTAAATGCTTTGAATTTAGAGATATTAGCCAAAATGTGCGTTTTAGCCCTATGTACTAGTTTTAGCCAAGTCTGCCATCTTGGTTCGTGGACGGGGTAATTAGACACTTTTTAGAAAACTACATACCCTCAAGATGATGGTTGCCAAGTTTGGTTAAATTTGTCTACATGTAAGTAGTTTCAGAGTAGAAGATTTTTTAAAAAAGATTACTGAAATTTTAGAAAAATGGTTAAAAATTGACTACAAAGGAAAATTACTTCTTATGGGGTCAACTGACAATTTTGGTCATGTTGACTTATTCGTAGATCTTATTTTGCTGAACATTATTGCTGTTACCAGTTTATCTCTATCTATAATATTATTCAAGATAATAACCAAAAACTGCAAAATTTCTTTAAAATGACTAATTCAGGGGCAGCAACCCAACCGGGTTGTCCGATTTCTATGGTTATTTCAGGGTAGATAGATTTTGACCTGATAAACAATATCACCCATGTCAGATTTCCTCTAGATGCTTTGGTTTCAGAGATATAAGCCAAAATCTACATATTTTACCTCTATGTTCTATTTTTAGCCATGGCGGTCATCTTGGTTGAGTGGCCGGGTCATCGGATACATTTTAAAACTAGATAACCTAATTATGATTGTGGCCAAGTTTCGTTAAATTTGGTCCAGTTGTTTCAGAGGAAAAGATTTTTGTAAAAATTGACGGACGCAGGTCGCAGGACTACGGAAGCCAAGTGATGAGAAAAGGCCCTTCGGGCCAGGTGAGCTAAACCAAATATCAAGTTCTATAAAAGATTATGCTTGCATGGTTTAGATATTCGAAATTCTATGTCATGTGTGTTTTGTGTGTTAAACATTTTGGTTGTGCACATGTCGACGTTCACATTCTCATTTCTATTTCATATAACAAATGAGATCAACAGCAGTCTTAGAGTTACCAAATACGCTACAAAAACACATGAACTATGAAACTAATTTTTCATTGGAGATATATTGACATTTTGTCATCAAAATAATGAAAATAATAATACTGTATGATATATATTAAAATGTAATGAGAAAGATTTAAAACATGGAAAAATTGTTATATTTTCAGTTGAAAATTAACTAAAACAAATAATTCAATCAATTACCCTTAGTTGTTGCCATGGGTATAAAGGAAATATATACTGATATAACTGTTACAGTGAATTCCATATTGGTTTCTATTTCATCAACACCTGAAATATATGTATTGCTATCAATTATAAAACTAAATAACACAATTACGAAATAAGTAATTTAACCCTGTCAAGTTTATGTGAATGTGCAGCTGAATTAATTCCTTCCCAGATGTTACATTTTAAGTAAATAAATTAAGCACACATAATGCATGCACTAACTGCAAGTTTAAAATATATGTTTTGACATCAAACGATGGATGCTGCTATTCAAAATTCATAGACACCAATATTTCTCTTTGTTTATCTCAAAGAGAAAGATATTTGCATACGAAGCTGTAAACTCAAATTAAAACACTGTGGTGTCAAGCAGAAAAATGTCACTTTTCTACATTGTGTTATAATCTTAGGCCGTGTTAAAACCAAACGCCATGTACCGTAAACATGTTTACAATTAGTTTAATGTAACATGTGTAATGTACACTGGTTTCACATTAAATTTGTTCACATCTATACAACTGGTTTAGTAACCTGTGCATAGGTTTTGTTCACACTTACATTGTATAAACTATATATCTGTCATTTAAATGTTCATGACATAGAATCGAATGAAAACTTGGACAGTTCTTTTAGTAGTGATGAAAGCCATTTTGATGATTTGCACCTATTTTTAAGATACTAAAGATGTCTCGATTACCAGAGGCGGATAAGGCATTTTTTTTTAAATGCATGGGGTTCCAAACATTGATCGGCCGAAAAAGAGGTTTCCAACCCCCGGAACCCGCCCCCGTCTGAATCCGCCACTAATTACGCAATACATCACGTAGGCTATAAACGAAGAAGAAGGATTGAGATGTTTAGAGTGTTTTAGTAATGCATTTATGAGTGAATCGCTGATTGACCAGCTGCAATTATTTCTTGGTTCGTCCAGTCAATTCGGAAAGACATTTTCAAATGAATTATGTGTTTGGCAATGATGATGGTTTGAGTCTTGATTATGGGTTCAGGGAATGACCATTTAACTAAAAAAAGGGGGCATGTTTTTTTCCCATAAATACTATTCTGATTCTAAAATTGATGAAGAAATATTCTGTTCAATGAGCGGGGGTGGGGGGGGGGAGAATCTGAATCCAGATTTTCCCCATACCTTATAGTGTTAAATTTTGAACAAGTTTGTTTAATAGATAGCTTTGAAAAACATGGTAAAATGCATGTTTTAAATACATGTTTAGTGTAAACTGAACCAAACAAGTTCTACATTGACTATCGACTGCATGTAGACAAAACATGATTTAAACTACATGTAAATATTGAGTTTTATCAGTGGGAACGTAATTGTGTTTAGTTTACATGTGAATTACTCTAACACAACACCGAGTTTAGGTTAATGAGAACACGGCCTTAGTTTGATTTTGCAAATATTGAACAGATGTTTGGCAAATGATCCATCTTTGGGAATAAGTTCTTTCAAATATACACCATTTTTTTTCGACACTATTTTAAAACTGTACAATTAATTATATATAATCCGATTTTTTTTTCACCTAATCATTCGTTTCATCGTCATGATGTTCTGTTAATTTTTATCGTCGTCTCCACTGTTATATTTGACACAATGATCATAGGGAGATGTGAAAACTTTTTCAATTTAATATATTTGTTTCTTTTTTTGGAGGAGGAGCCTGTCAACACTTAAATTGATTGTCAAGTTTCTTTAAAAAAAAGGTATGGCGATCTATCTGAGTACTCTAGGAAGGAAAACAGACTACAGCAAAACAGACAATAAAACTGTAAATTGCATGAAATTCAAATGAATAGTTTATTTGAACCAAATGTTCATCGCTATATCAAAACTTTTCTGAAGATCGGTATCCATTTTATAAGGGAAAATGATATTTTCCATAGCAACATACCTTCTAATATCTTGTGACTAATATATTGATCGTCTGCATCTACGAAAGAATACAATCTCATACAATCTCATTAAACTTCGATGTTTTGATACGCTACACTCCTCGTTGCGAAAATTGATGGTCGATTTAATGAGCTTGGAGAGATGTTTTAAATCAATAGTGCGAATAGCAATATTTTCATTTGTAAACGTTATGCAAATTCAGACACAAATATTGACATTGATAGGAATTACTGAAAATTGATTAGAAAGTAACCGTTAACTAGTTTAATTCTTTTTAAAACAAAAACGTATTCAACAACGTTACAGGACAAGCATAAATAAAACTTACCATGTATTTTAAAAATTTTATTCCACATGTTCCAATATCCACTATTTACACGATCTAATTTTAACCAAGGACTTTGGCATCGTCATTGAACGTATTCGATCGGATTCTACGTCATAATCGATTGTTAGTGGATAATAATGCTATATTTCCTTGTATGAGTGCAATAGTATAGTGCTAGAAGCACGAGCATGGTTTGGTCAATTTGTACTATTCTTGACAATAAAAATGCCTATTATTAACATTTACCCATCATAACCACCTCTGATCATCGATGATCTCACAAACATTTCCAAACTACATGGACCAGAAGTCTTGAAAAAGGCATATTTCTTATTTTATATTATATATATGTTTTCCAATTAAACATATTTAGTTGTGGTAAAAACATTCAGTTTCTAGCAAGTTGTTGTTCCTTTATGTACACATACATTATATAATGCTCTTTTTGAAATAAGAACATTGATGTCTGATTTACAGACTAGCCACAATGAAATCAAAGGTTTTTCTTCTAATGTTATGTTAAAGTTTCACGTGAACTACTGAAAGCACTTTTTAGTTATTGTGACATAAAACTGGAAAATCAACCCTTTTTTATGAATAAAACCCTGTAACTCGGAAAAGTAAAATAAAAAAATTATAAAAAATGAAAAGGGAGCTCTGTAGTACGTAAATTTGAAGTAAAAATCGAGTACTGTATAATACAGGCACCTTACTATGACAATAATTCTTAAGTAACAAAATAGTACTGAATATCAAAAGTAGATTTCCAGTACTGCAGATTTTTGGTACAGAAATAGTACCTATGCAAAAGAAGCTGTATTCCAGAACTTTGGACCCCTAGTTTTTGGTGGGGTTCGTGTTGTTTGTTCTTTAGTTTTCTAGGTTGTGATATGTGTACTATTGTTTGTCTGTTTGTCATTTTTAACGATGGCGTTTTTTTTTCTCGATTTATGAGTTTGACTGTCCCTCTGGTATCTTTCGTCCCTCTTTCCTTAAACACCCTCACCTGGGTCTGTGAGTCCAGGCTACCTCAACCAATTGCCTATCCTTTGTACCCTGTGTGGTTAAAAGCTGTGCCGTATGGAATTTTTTATGAGTTAAGGAAAAGGGATGTTAGGGTCACCCGACCACAGTTTTGGACCTCAATAAAAAAAAATCCGTAACTTTACCCACCTGGGTCTTTGGGTCCAGTCAACATTAGTCAATTGCCTATAGTTTGTTTCTAGTGTTGACACAAACTTTGCCGTGGTGACTTCTATTATGAATCAAATTTAGGAGGTGGTTGGTTCACTCTTCCCCAACCTACCCCAAATCCTTAACTTTCCCTCCTAGGTCTATGTGTACAGGCAACCTTAGGCAAATGTCTATCAATTGAACCTAACGTGGACTAAAGTTTTGCCGTAGGAACTTCTTTATGAATTGAAGTTTGGAGGTGGTCGGGTCACCCTATCCCAGCTTTGGACTTCAATTAAAAAAAATCTTAACTTTACCCACCTGGGTATTAGGGTCCAGGCAACCTTAGGCAATTTCCTATCAATTGTACATAGTGTGGACAACAGCTTTGTCGTAGGGACGTTTCTATAAATTAGAGTTGGGAGGTTGTTTGGTCACCTTACCTAAACTTTGGATTTAAAAAAAAAAAAATCCGTAATCTTGGTCTTTGGGTCCAGGCAACTTAAGTCAATTGCCTAGGGACCTTTATTATAAATTAAAGTTTGGAGGTGGTTTAGGCACTCTACCCCAACTGTATGCTTCAATTATAAAAAAAAATATCGTTACTTTACCCACCTGGGTCTTTGGGTCCAGGCAAACTAAGACAACGGCCTATCAATTGTACCTAGTGTGGACAAAAGCTTTGCCAAAGAGACTTTTTTTATGAATTAAAAATGGTGGGATCACCATATCCCAAGGTATGACTTAAATCAAAACATTTTCGTAACCGTACTAATCGGTGCCTCTAGGTCCAGGCAACCTTAGGCGTTACGATTAACCATAAGCGTGAAATCAATTCATATCTCGTTTTATTTGTGTGTCACCCGTACATAAATCCCTATTCCTATCGAAATTCATTTAAAAGATTTATCGATGTTCTCGACATAATTTGGAATAATAAAAAAAAGAAAAAAAGTAGTTAATAGAAAGAAAACTGCATGTAGTTATTAGTTTTTAATTCAACTTGACAAATTTGCTGTATTTGACGTTTCGTGACCAATTTGTTTTATTTTATTTTATTTTCAAATCAGGTAAGTTCACTGTTTATAAAGTAAATCATTCTTTTGCACTAATAAACTGCAGTGATGACTACTAATGTAGAAAAAAAACATCATTTTTTGCTCTGTATTTATTAGATTAAAAAAAAGCACTATTTACGTTTTGATGAAAATTGGTACACATGTTCTGCTTACGTAATCCAACGTAAAGTTAGATAAGTTTGAATGATAAAAATCAGTCGAAAACTGAATCTTCACGATAAGTCACAGTTTGACGTCGCGAAAATAACAATTTACGCTAGAAACGTCGTTACCTCCCCTGTAACTGTATCATGTACCCTTAAACGTTAAATCTGAAATTCCTAAAATCGAGAGGTAGTTTACACCGATAGATATAAACAAATCGCAAATTTTTATTGGAAAATTGAGACAGCATGTTGTAGTTATTCATGTTATTGTACGCGGTGTTGACGACATACAGATGGTCATACAACGGCATACCATAATTTGTCCCGTCTACATCACAGTCGTATTAAAAAGATAAAGCTGAAACTTTGAGTCATTAAAAGTTTTTGTGATGTTTGGGTGAGAGTTAAAAAGTACTACTTTCAACGAAACTGTTTAAAGTCATTACAGGAAACATAAACGAAAATTTATTCAATTAGTACAGTGACTTAATCCACTGAACCTTGTAATTGAACATGGAATGATTCCCACTCCCCCGTACCTATTTTAAGGTGAAGCATAAATTATCCGTTTTTTAATACCCTCGTCATTGGGGAGATGGTTTCGTGGGTTGGAACCTTTTTGGACATTTAATGCATTTGAATGGAACATATGATTGGACCCCCTTTTCCCACTACCTTCTTGGTTGGGATACTTCTTTTAAAATTTACTGGATCTGCGCCAACACCCCTTCGATTCGATTTTGTATCATACATTCTACTGTGAGATGTCATCTGTGGATCTAATTTGGAACAAAAAATGTATTATCTGTATGTATCATAAAACATTCTGCGACATTTATCATGTTTATGAAGCAAAATGCCAAAAAAAAAATGAATTGAATAGGTACAACCTCGAGGGTACAACAGAATCTAAAGGATATCTTAAATATTAATTAAAGAAATATTGTCATATTTATTAATTACCACTATTGGTCGCATTCGGTTGCAATTTGTCTAAACATTTCGGAAAACAATGCATGAAACTATATTCATATCACTATTTGTTTTTAATATTGTGTAGAAGGACGTTTTCAATGACATATACAATGAAAAGAAAAATTCTACCACTGCATACGAAGCAGTGTTATTCAACTGTGTATTTTTATTTTTAAAAGCCAAAGGTCAAAATTACGGTATTCAACACAGAGGCTTGGCTCACACCGAACAGAGAGCTAATTACCAAGGGCACCTACAATAATAACTAGTGTAAAGCCATTCAAACGGGAAAACCAACGGTTTAATCTATATAAAAAAAACAGAAACGAGAAACACTTATAAACCATCAACAAATGACAACTACTGAACTTTGGATTCTTGACTTAGGACAGCCTTAAAATGCCTAAATATATGTCTTTGCTATCGTATCATCTATAACCGTTTAATTTTTTAGGGAGAATTACTGTTGTAATCTTTAAATAACTCTTTGTTTGGAGGATTCCACTTTTGACACCAAAAATGCTATCATGGTGAACCGTCTAGTATCACAAAACTTTCAGTTCAAGGAATTTTGAATTGCTGGATGATATGACGAAGGAACCACCAGTGATGCGTTGTCTTTTTAAATAGGAATAAGCGAGCATATCGACTAACCTATTGTTAATTTTGCAGTTTATATTTTTAATCTTTCATAAAATGTTAGAAAAACTGCATAGTTTTTATTTTATCACAGTAGTGTGTTAACACAACTTTATCCGAAATATAAACGATCTTCCAAGATCATTCTAGAATACACAAAAACTTTTAACGTTTGATATTGTTTCGTTCCTTTCTCGTCTTCAATTTTCCGTTTTCCGTTTTCTTCAGAGTTAGCTATTTTTGTTACATTATTTTTTTTTCAAATGTATTTGAAATGTGAAATTTTAACGGTTGAATACGCTTGCAGGAAATATTTGAGAGTCTGTGATAAAAAAAAATCAGAAAATCTTTTAAGTTAAAACAGGTTTTTTTTCGCAAACACGTTTGTTACTATAAAAATTGTTTAGAGGCAACCTTGTCATATAACGAAATGTAGCCATAAAGCCATGCAAATCCTTAACTAATTTTCCAGATTTCAGAAGACTAAAAATTTTTATGCACCAGCAACATAAGTATTTTTTTATGATATCAAACTGAAAGCTTTCAATTTATTTTAAATAAGTGACACCTTTCCAATATATGTTGCAATCGTTTCAAATACTAGTATTTTGAATGTTGATATTCCCTACCTTTTATTGATCCCGACACCACAGTAGCGTTTAACACAGGAAGATTTCCTCTGAGACATGCAGGCAGAAACCCGAACCAGAATGATGTTTACATATTTGAATTAAAACATTTTAACCAATCGACAGGATGTTGTTTTACAACTATGATGAACTTTGAACTCTTTAAATTTATGTGATTACGAACGATAACTACAAAATTAATAACAGTTTTAATACAATACTTTATTTTGCATGTATAGTTTGTGTTATATACTAAATCTTTGCTTTGCTTTTGTTTTGTAGATATTATTGATAGTAATGCAATTGATGGTGTACTTGCAAATTAGTTAAATGTATTTATAGATAATTGTATATTACGTGCTACCTTTCATTGTTACACAAAATATCTATACTTTTCTTCTATACGTATTAAATTCCAATTAAGGAACACCTGTTCATTGGAGTTATTTCCAGATGAGGAGTTATAAAAGTTTGTCGAACACATAAAAGTTTTTAGTAAATTAAAATTATATACACTAAAATCAAAAGTTCACGGATTTAAATATATAAACGAAAAAAACAGGACAAGATCACTTTTAAAAGCGTTATACAACAAAAATAGAAATACTTAGAGTAGACTATTAATATATAAAACTTATCTCCAACTTTAATAATCTTGCATCGTTTGATAAGTGTAAACAAGGTTTTCCTTGATTGCCTACAATCTTAGATTGACCTAATAAATAAAGTTAAATATCTGTTGCCATTAAACGAATTGTTTCGTATGAAACGACGGATAGTCAAAACAGTTAATAATCATAATAAGTGCGGGTATTACATTTTTTTTAATGTGAAAACATTCCTCTATATGTTCAACCAAACACAAGATATTGGTTAAACAAAATAGAAAGTAAAACAGTAAAAATACTGAACACCAATAAAAATTCTAAACGGAAAGTATCTTAACAAATGCCAAATTAAAGGATAAAACATAACAAGCAAATTGATAACAAGTGTCATTTTCGTGACATGATACATGCACTTACTCAATATGTAGAAAATGGTGGATTTATCGTAGTTTTATGGCTAGCTAAACTTCTTACTTGTATGACAGTCGCATACAATTCCATTGTCTTAAAAACGAAGTTTGAGCAAAACAAACAGATATAATAGATACAAATGTCAAAATAGAGTTCATCAGTCAACATTGCGTTAAAATCTTAATCAGTATGAAAACAATCAAACATGTTAACAAGGATAAACACAAAAGTATATATAAAAGACACATTAGCACTACCAAAAGAAAAAAATCGAAACATTTACCATGCACAAAAGCACAATCTTAGTCCAATTTGAGCCGAACATGTATTGCTTGAACACTGCAAGTGCTTTGAGTTTTGATTTACAACACTGACCTTGTAGCATGAAAAGAACTATTTGTTTCATTCGTTCAATCATCAAAACGGGAAACAATGTTTTTAATTATCCCTAGTGTGTGCAAAGTTTATAAAACTTGTTACCACTATTTGTGAAACTATGTCAAGTTCAAGTCATTTATTATTCAAAATCGGGGAAACTATTCATGTCTTTTGTTAGAACACTATATGAAAAAGCTTAATCCAAATGGTCGTTTCAGGGTTTGAATACTGCAGTCTCACTAGACCACGACCGCACTACGGTCTGTGAAAAAATGCAAATTTTGACGATCATAGAGCGATCGTGCAGATTGCAGTAAGGTCATTGTACGGTCGCGGTGAGGTTTTCATGATTTTGATGAGCGTAGCCAACTTTGAACATGTTCCAAACAATCGTGGTGCGGTCGTGGCGAAATCAGGTCGTAGTAAAAGCGTAGTGAAAGCGCAGTAAGATCGTGAAAAGATCGCAAAGTTCGCTGTTCCATCGTAGCGATAGCGTAGAGAAAGCGCGATTCTATTTTTTTTTAAATTTTTTTTCTAGAAAAAAAAATGCTTTAAACTGACACCGCCTTGAAACAAAATATTTTCAAGACAAAAACAAGCACACAGTGTGTAGTGTTCAGGTGGAAGAGACATTATACAGATTTAACGGTGAAATTATACATGTTTTTAATGCGAATCAGGTTAGTTGTAATGCGAAAGCCAGATTGAATGTATCTTTTTTTAAATTATAAGGTACCATTAGTAAAATTTTCCGCGGTAATACATTCTGCTCAATCAACGTGATAAAACCTTGCAAAGAAACAGCCAGCCCGCTTAAAAAATGACTAAGACAAGAACTAACCGTGTAAACTATCTAATGCGCGTCAGTAAATGAATGCAGATGAGATGAATTCTAATTAAAGCAATACAAACACTTCCACACCTTACCTTGGTTTAAACTTGGTGCAACACGTTCCACCGTATAGACAGTTTGCGAGACTTCAGTTATCATAATATCATTATCGTTTTTCTTATCTTGAGATACGATAATCTACGTATTAAATTCGGTGTTACAAAATACGATTCTTATATTGTTGGTTTAAGACTTAATACTGTCCTGTATAAAAGTGTGGCCCAGTTTTTCACTTATTTAAAGTATTACATAATGTTCTTGTTATGGTATTGTGTCTATTAAGTAGACATAATTGTACATTAATAGTTATGTTATAGGTAATGCAGCTGACAGACCGACTGTAGTAACGTCTTTTATTTGTCTTTCTTTGGAAAATCCACACTCTGCGATGTGTGGTACGACAATAAAAACCTTACAATATGCATTATCTGACTTATATACCGTTACAAAATATTGATATTTGCATAAGAATTTGCAATATTTGCATCCTTTTTTACCGACCACACTAAAGTGGGATATCACTTTCTGATTTCAAATTGTTCAAGTTTCTATATGCCCTACGGCTTATTTTAAATGTGAAATAAAACTCATTATGTCATATAGATATCAATTTATAAATCGGAATCTAGGCCCAATTAAAATATATTTGCACGACATGAAGCAAATAACCGCCCACTAACGTTGTAGTAAAAAATACAAGTCAATTTGTAAGTAATTTATTGTACCAAATTAGTCTATGAAAAATAGCGTTTTTTTTTAATAGAGTGTATATCAGTAATATTTTCAGAATCCTACACTCAAATGTGTTATATCTGGATTGTTTATAAAAGTGGTTTGAAACGTTTTGCATTTTCAAATTAATCTCACATTTTGTCCCCTTTTCATATCAATAACTTTACAAAACGTTATTTGTTTCAAAAGTAAAAATGCGTGTCAATGACGATTTTTGGTATTTCAGTCTAGTAAAAAGTAAAGTCACAAAAATACTGAACTCCGAGGAAAATTCAAAAGGAAAAGTCCCTAATCAAATGGCAAAATCAAAGGATAAATTACATCAAACGAATGGACAACAACTGTCATATTCCTGACTTGGTACAGGACTTTTTAAATGTCGAAAATGGTGGATTGAACCTGGTTTTATAGTGTTAAACCCTTAATTTTCATTCAACACGCGACAACTATCAAACTTATTGAATTTTAAGTAAAGAAAATGTGCATGTCTACCAGGAAAATAATGACCTTATACGGGTCATTACTGTATGCCTTGAAGCATATTTCACTGAAACTTGGTATTGTCCGGGATGGGTCGTCAAAAGAATGACCAATCGTTCTGAATGAGAATAACTCTGTATTAGTATATAAGAAAATATCTTCTACCACAGAACAATCGTTCATTGTAAATGATATCAAATGATGTTTTCCAAGGGAAGTAATATAAGTCATACACACTTGTCATATACTTGGTTTTGATTGATAAGAAATGTGTATTAAAAATATACGGATAAAAAAAAATGGCAGTGAATACCAATAAATTTACAAGTTTAATAATTCTAAGAAATTGCCAATTTTTTTCAATGAACGTGTTAAAAAAAGGTGTCAAAACATTTTTAATCAAACTGAGAATTTATATGATATTTGTTATTGAAAGATAAGAGTATAAATAATATTTTCAATTTTTCACAGAACTAGAGAGTTGATCATGTTGATGTGTGAACAGAATTTTGCTGCAGCAGGTAAATTATAAAAAAGTGTTCTCCACAATGCTTGATTAGGACTGGACACAAAAGAATCTTATATAGTAGTTCATATTCGCGTAAAAGAGAACGGGAATTGTGGTTACAACCATTAGATACGTCGAGTATCCCGTGCCTTAAACAAATCATAAAGAAAAATGTGTTCACCGGACTAGTATATTAAAATAGGTAATTAAAAACACTTTCTGTTGTACAAAATGATTTATATCCTCTACTACACAAGCTTTCCCGTGTGTAAGATATTTGTTATGTAACTAATTACATGTCATTCGATATGCAACCACACAACTATCTAGATACTTTGCGATTTGCACGTAATAAATCAATTCAACTCAGTTTTGACGGACAGAAATTTGATATTTAAATGTTTACATTATTACCTTTTAGTTGATATATGACAGCCTTAGACGACAGTTTATTTGTAGCACTCGATGATCACACCCAACTCATTTGTTCAGGGTAATACATTTGATATTTGAAATGTACTCTTTAACGATGTATATTTTATATGAGACAACCTTATCCTCTTTTAAGTTTGAATCTGCCCTAAATGGGTTGAAAATGCGGTTTACAGTTTCATTTTTGGGTAGAGGTAATTCAGACGTTCCTATTGGAATCCTTGGGATATATGTAACAAATTACCTCACTTAGCAAAGTCCCAAAAATTTAATGCAATACCAATTGTATCAAGGGAATTCATGTGTGTTGATAGTCAATGGAACACATACACATTTAAAATCCTTATTTGTACTTTTTTTCATTTAAAGTTTTGATTGTAATTGGTCAAACATCAATTTCTGAAAAGTAGCTGAGCCGAAGAAATTTAGCAACACATTTTTTTTTCAACTTTTTGGGTCGTTCATGTCAATTTTTTGTTACAAAATAATTAATATAATCTTAAGGTGTTTCTGTAATTTTAAACAGTCGTACTTTTTTTTTCGGATGATTGATTTCTCGCCATTTAAGCTTTGCACGTGTACTGTGGAATCATAATTACTCGATGGATACCTATTTTCGTGGATTTCATGGTAACCCCGAAACCACGAATTTAAATGTTCAACGAATAACAAATTGTGTATAGGTGTTTATGCAGACTTTTGAAAAACCATGGAATAAAATGAATTCGCTTTACGTAAAAACGTGAAAAGTTTATTCCGGCCACAAGAGTAGTTCATAGACTTGAGTGCTTGCCAATCCGTCCTTGATACACGTAGAGCATGGACGAGATATCGATTTTGAATAACACTATACTCAATTCCACTTTTTGACCCTACTACGCACCATAAAAAGAAATTCCCAGTGAATGTGATTGATAAACATTCATGTTGCCTCTGACTTGTCATGATTCCATTTTGTTATTATTAAAATTATATGTTGCTAAGATGTTGCAATAAAATATTTCTTTTATATTTCTGTTGCATTTCGTGTTTGGCTCATTATTATACATACCTCCGCTTGCAAAATTTCTAGCTGGATTTATTTATCTATTAAACTCAAATATCAAAACAATTGACCTAAACAATGATATGCAGCTGAGGTACAACATTGTTACAAATATGTTGGATAATTCCAAATGTTACCACGGTCAACATGAAAATAAAAATCTGATGCAATATCAAACTTAAGAACCGGAAATCATAAACACAAGGGACTACAACTATTGAATTCAGAATACCTTGATATTTCAACTGTCACAATGTTGCTATAATAACACACTTTGCATGTCAAGATAACATTTCGTCATGACATTGACTTTAATCATAAATTGACGGTCTTGCACTACTGACAACCTTTGCAATGTAAACAGTAGGTATGCATCTGTTATCTTCTCAAAGATAAACACAAAAATACTTAAACGTTTAAGAAATATCTTGTTGGTACTGTTGCACAGGAGGTCGGACTTTATTCAGCCTATTGTAACAATATTCGAGCTGAATATTTAATACATTGTACATGTTGTATGTATGCACCAATCCTTACTGTTGCTTTTAAAATATGTAAGCTTGATGTTTCAGCGCAAATATGTTTTGCACTTGGTGATTTTTGAACATAATGCATTTGTAGGGTCATATGAACAAATTGTTATTGGTGAAGATCCAAAGCTTTTCTCTACTATCAATTCTCGAAATATAATTGATTGTATAATTTTAAAATAACAGCACACTTGTTAATGTTTATGATTATTGTGCCATTTTCATGTCGATTTCATCTGTAATATTGTGTGACGAAACATGCAAATAGAGATTGTTTCAATTGGATTTAACTCTTAAAGGTGTGGATGAAAAAAACAGCGTCGTCTGAAAAAACATTTTATTAGACCTATCAATGGTTCCTCTTTGGTCTTGATCCCTTTAATAGAAACGATAGGAGGCCATGACAACAAAGTGTTAGAAGAAAAATAATAAAACAAACACGAAGAGGAAAGACATTAATAAAAAAAATCAGCACAATACACAGGTGATTAAAAGTTTTAAATTACTAATTTATTTTAAATAAAGAATTAAACATAAATCCTTGATTGATCATTGCATCTTACATTATAAGGACCAAATCCCAAAATAAGTCAAACCCATATATTTCATGATGAATAACAGCCCGTGTGAAGACACACATTGAAATGTCTTCTTATATCAATGGGTACTTCATCAAAACAAAGTCGATCCCACAACTCAAGTAGTATTCCTTGAGGTACAAATGTACTAGGGGGAGGGTTGGGATCCCGCTAACATGTTTAACCCCGCCACATTATTTATGTATGTGCCTGTCCCAAGTCAGGAGCCTGTAATTCAGTGGTTGTCGTTTGTTTATGTGTTACATATTTGTTTTTCGTTCATTTTTTTTTACATAAATAAGGCCGTTAGTTTTCTCGTTTGAATTGTTTAACATTGTCTTATCGGGGCCTTTTATATACATCACTATGCGGTATGGGCTTTGCTCATTGTTGAAGGCCGTACGGTCCCTATAGTTGTTAATGTCTTTGTTATTTTGGTCTTTTGTGGATAGTTGTCTCATTGGCAATCATACCACATCTTCTTTTTTATATAAGGTAACTCAATTCGAACAAACTTTGTACCCCACTAAAGTTCTGACAATAGTAAATCCCTTCTCAAAGTGTAGTTTGTAGTAATTAACAAGCCTATAAATAAGCCAAGCATGATGTTGAGCGAAAACAGGTAAAAACAGAGATGAAGACTATTATTAAACTCAATTCAACGCCCCTCAACAAGAAGACATTTACCACCAGCTAACAAAATCTGAACAACCTGACATCAACAAAGTGTTATGAAGAAGATCAGTAGGATACTGCACACATCTTACTGTCATGCAAGATTCATCAGGCGTTGAGAGATACAATTTGGCATTTAGAAACATCACTCAAAGAAAAACTATATATCTAGGGGGTGCCTTACAAGAGACTATCAGATTTAACTAGAATATAAGTTTAAATGCAAACAATAAGAACAAGACACCATAAGGAAATGAATGCAAAATAATGATAATCAAATGATATACAATTAAGTTATTATTTTTTCTTTTGTGGTTATGTTTATCCTTTAATTCTTATATCAAATAGGACGAATATGGGTTATCTTTTATCTGATGAACGTGGTTCAGGTAAATTCGTATCACTCTAGAGTCAAATTTAAAAACTAATTACACCTTATGTAAGAATCCGGGTTTTTGATTGGTTAATAGCCAGTGTATTTTTCACCAATTTACTGTTATCAAATGAATATAGTTCATTTTTAACGCCGACGGGGTATTTGCTAAAAGGATATGCCTTTTTTACCCTCTCTGCCGTGGTATTTGCCAAAAAATACTCTATCCGACTGGACGCTTGTAACGTCACGATCATCAATGCGTTTTAGTACATTAACATTCGGTGTAATTAAACAGATATATCATGTTAAGGAGGGGTATTTGCGAAAAATACCAGTCTTGAGAATGAATTTCCCTCGCCTTACGGCTCGTGAAATTTAACATTCTCTCGACTGGTATTTTTCGCAAATACCCCTCCTTAACATGATATATCTGTTCAAAACCACACACGATGGATAAGTTTGTTATTAACAAACTTGAGAGGCTATGTCGAGAGATACGATTAAAAAACCACAATTCTTCAATGTTACTTACATTTCCAAACTTGAAAAATCCTTCGAATGTAAGGTTGATTCACAAAGCACATACGTCCATTAAAGTTCAATACCGTTACAAGGATTTATAAATAGAAAGTACTTATATATAATAAATAGCAATTTACCACGAAGCCTTTTAGGCATGTAATAAAGATCATGGCCGATGGCGTGTTATTTCCAATCAATATATCATGATATATATTTCATCACTAATGTTTCTGTCGAATTTATATTCATGCTGATTACTTGTCAAATTGGATAATTTTTAATGTCTTTCTGAAAACCAAAAAAATGTACACGTTTTAGGGATTTTGATATTTTGACACATAATAACCTCATCCACCGGTTTCTGACAGACAGCAATTTGATATTACTGTGCACATGTTGATCTTTCAATTGGTATGCACAACCATGCCATAGTTATGTTACTCAATTACCCTACTAATCTCTATTTTGCAGGGGGTCAGTATAAATTTAATATTTGAACCATATATACGTTTCAACTTCCCATTCTTAGAAGTTTTGACTTTACTTTTGTTTAGCTTTGCACTTAATGATCCCATCCTTTTCTTTCGGATGAATTTTTTAATAGCGCTTTTTACATGTTAAAATTTATATATCAAATAACCCCATTAGGCAGTATCGAAAACGATTTAATATTAATTAATATATAAATAGAACTGATAAAGGAGTAGGTCCGGTAAGGACCGATTTTGGCCTCAAATTTCAGGTTCATCTGACGAAAGATTTTGACCACTTTTTAAACACTTAAGTGTCTATTTTATTTGAATTAATTAGTTTATGTGAAATATTTTAACAGATTTAGTCATTAAAAACGATCCGATTCAAGCTCAAATATGAAAAATTTACCTAATATGCCGAAAAATTTCACTTTTCAGATGGTTTTTGGTAATAATGAAAGTGGCCGCATCCGTGTTCATCCTCAACCTTTATATATGTTATGTATTATCATAAAATACAACTTACATTTCAATATTAAGGATGAACACGAATGCGGCCACTTTCGTTTTACACGAAAACCGTCTGAAATAACTAAAATGCTAGAATTATGAGGATTTCAGTAATTTAGCATGACATAATGGTGCTAGTACCGGATATATGTGGATTGTATTGTCAAAAACAGCCCATATTTATATAGCAGAAGCATTCTACTGTCCAATAAATAAATAAAGGTTTACATTTTAACAATTTTGTAAAACTGCTATATTTTGGGGCCAAAAAGGGGTCTTACTGAACCTACTCCTTTTACAAGGTCAATATAAAGTCTGAAACTTCATTAGCTTTTTTAATTTTTTTTATGAAATGGTTGAGTCACAATAAAGACATATTAGTTAAAAGTATGTTGTTAATTCAAAAATAATTTCCCTTTCCTTTCACAAAATTTCAAACCGCAATGTCTTTTAAAACGACAAGAGATATTTAAAATCAGCGAAGTGTAAATTGATCTGCAATTGAAAGATATGTCATAAATGTCACGGAACATCAACCTAAAACTACTTGACCGTTCAAAATGTATCATAGTATCCAAAACACATCGTATAATGATTACTCAACAATACTTCCTTTCCTTGATTTAACTTATGATCTTTTTGAGCAATCAGATTCCGCATCTGGCGCAAAAAACTTATTGTTTACTATTCAGAATCGTGATGTAAGAACTCATGTACATTTGCGCTCAAATTAACGTTAATGAATGTCGAACAAGTTTACAAAACCACATTAAAATATAGATAGCATCAATGTCGAGATGATGCAAAGGTGTCTTTGCTGCGATAATTGATCATACACGGAACAAACTATAATGCCATATGAAGTAGCTTTTATTTAATAACTTTTCTCAGTCGAGTAGAAATTGACTGTCCTCTTCTTAATCAAACACGTTTTGAGAGAATATCTTTTTTAGTAATTGTAAAATATCTATTCAATATATGTGTATCAAAATGAAAATCAACACGCGTTTCCTATTTTGTAAATTACATATTTCAACTGGTATGTTTTGTCAGCCTTCTTTGTAAACCAATTTTTACACCCCATCTTTGGGCATTATGTTTAATGTGTTCGTCTGTTTTAGTTCGTTCGTCCGTCTGTACTGCTTCATGTTAAAGTTTTGATCAAGGTAGTTTTTGATGAGGTTGAAGTCCTATCAATTTGAAATTAAGTACACATGTTTCCTGATATATGTAAATTTTAAGAACACCATCAATAATTGGTTGATCCATACGCTGAATTTTGGTACACAGCAACTTAGCAAATTTTTACCACGTGTTAGATTGTTGTTTGTCATTAAATCGTCTGATCTGTTAAATACCGAACGTGACTTATTCCCGATTGCGACTGTTTTGCTGAGTAAAAATTCGCATTGCTATAAGACGTGTCACGGTATTTTTCGCCCAAAAATTCATGCATTTAGTTTTGATGTTAAATTTGTATTCTCATCGGATTTTGTCAAATGTCTTATCGTTTGTATTTGTAAATCTTATTTTTTTTTTGTTCTATTCGTGTGTTATGGTGAAGATAATTATTTACCTAGTACGTTCATTTATAAGATTTTAGTTTCATACGATATATTTGGTTTACAGTGTGATATAGAACTTAATACAATTAATTATCCAATTCCTACCACAATTTTATATTGGTAAGTATTGTAATGATCATTGTTATTAATATATGGTATATCAGTATTACAAACCAAATCTTGAAGTCTATCCTTTTTTTTTTGATTTTTAGAAATCTCAATGTGACGTCACTTTGTGCGTTGATCTCTTCCATTAAAATATAATATGTTTTTCGGCTGTGCCTATTTAATGAGCTGATTTAGATTGTTTTACGTATACGTTTTTATAGTGTAATTATAGTCACCAGACTACTTGACAGGTAGGCAAATTTGTTTTAGAGATTATTATAATATTACCCCTTCTATATACATCAATTGTTTCAGATTCAATATTAAAAAATCATCAGTGTCAACAATTTTAATATTACACATCTTTAAAGTTGCAATCTCACTGTAGCGTAACAATAACCAACTAACGTCATTGCACAAGTTCTAACATTCGGCATATAAGCACGATCACTACCAATTGTGTCCACTACCTATTGTCTGCTGTAATTGGCTCTTTTTCAAAACTGGTTTTCTTGAAATTCTCTGAGCTCCTACAATCATCATCTGAATAAGCTTGTCTTCACACGGATTGTACATTAAACTGAAATCGTGATACCACTTTATGCTACAAAATAAGCTAATAAAACTGACTCCTATACGGATTGCTGCACAAGCCCCTCATATAAACTATAACGGATGATACACTTGTGGGCAACGGAATAACGTTATATGTAATACATCATTCTTTAATTTTTTTGAAAAAACACATTATACTTTTTACTTGCTTTACTGTTTCTTTTGAAAAAACACATTATACTTTTTACTTGCTTTACTGTTTCTCATAATATTGAAAATGTTTTTTCACATCCGGTAAACTGTTGATTTGAAGTCGCAAACTGAGAAATGTCCCTCCAAGTTGCACTGTCCAGTAATAAGGAAAGATAAATAAAACTAAGCACAACTTAGCTAAATAATAAATATATATATCTCACTATAACATAACAACAGCATAAGGTGCATATTTCATTTTTTTAACCGACTAAGGTGCATATCTGTACTTTAACTGCGAAATGTGCTTCTCAATTTAAGTCTGTACAAGGTGCATATAAGCGTTTAAACTGCTCTGGGTGCTTTAATATCATAAACTGCACAAGGTGCTTCTCAATTATCAAAGAGGGACGAAAGATACACGAGGGACATGTACAGTCAAACTCACAATAACAATTCCGGTAAATAGTATAATTCGGTAGGTCTAGTTCATGAAAGGGAAGGGGATTGTATTTACGACGCAAAGAACATATTCGATATCATTTGTGAAACGGTTATTCCATAATGGTCAACCAACTTGTGAAGGCGTCCGTAAAACTTACAAAGGGATGATTTCAACTCCACCATTTGGAACTCTTGGTTTAATAGCTTCCTTGTGAGAAGCAACCCTCTATCAAGAAAATCATATAGGAAATGCAAACTCGGGAATATCGTATCAATTGGGAGATATATACCCTGTATGCAGGTGCTGCTGGAATGTTGCTACTTAGAAATGGAAAGTTCGAAATTGGAAAGCTGAACTCATCTAATTTGTCGTATAGTGTTGTTTTCAACCGACTCTCTTTGCCAATTTCTAGATGTGTCCGATATAAACTGCACAAGGTGCTTTTTTATAGAATATAAACTGCACAAGGTGCTTCTCAATTTTAAACTGCACATGGTGTTTCTCAATTATAAACTGCACAAGGTGCATCTCAATCATATACTGCACAATGTGCTTCGCAATTACAAACTGCACAAACTGCACAAACTGCACAAACTGCACAAACTGCACAAGCTGCATATCAATTATAAACTGCACAACGTGCATCTCAATTACAAAATTATAAACTGCACAACGTGTTTCTCAATTATATACTGCACAACTATGCATCTCTTTTATAAACTGCACAAGGTGCTTCTCAAATTATAACCGCCAAATCTCCATTCTTTAAAGGTATACTTTGAACTAATAATGTATACATAAGTAAGCGTGTGGGTACATTCCGTTGTACTTACTTATTTCGATAGGTGTATTTTACCTTGTAGTAAAAATTTACACCTGATAGTAAAATTGTGTATTGAACCGTACAAAGGAAGGTGACCTACTACAACGAACAATCAAGTTTAAAAAAAAAAGGACGTTACTAATGAATGGGAATTGAGCGAAAACACAGTCTCTGTCTGAATCAGATAAAAAGAAGTGTTAAGGACGATTAAATTCAACAACATCTGTAATAAAATTGTAAAAATTATTGTCTGTGTTGTTCCGAACCATAGGCAAAAATAGAGCAGACTTCCATTTAGGAACTACCAATACACCTTTTACACGACAAGTTAACATATGATTTAATACTCGGCAAAACTTTGAATTAAACCGCGCAATTTTATGATTTTTATCGTCTGCAAATCTGTCAAACGTAAATTTTCCCCAGCTGTTATTAAACATAGGAAAAACGCTGTCGTCATCAAAATAAAAAAAAAATAGACCTAAGTAATCTACTTGTACATTTTCAGATCGCGGAGTCCACTTAACCTCAATCGTAATACTATTGTCTATGCAAGTTGTATAAATATTAATTGCAAGTTCATGTAAATCAGGCTTCATGCTGCCAACCCGACAAATATGCACGACATTTTGATTGTCAGTATAGATTATTGCAAGTTTTCCTGCTAACTGTGCGAAATACTTTCTAATGTAAACTCAACAGATTTCAACTCTCTCCAAGTGGAGCTCTTTCGTCTTTCTTGTTCACTAAACATATAGCAATTTGTAAAGCATTGCCTCGAAAAAATTGCTCCAGCATACATACTGGTGTCGGAAAAAATTATACGTTCTGGAATCTTGTGTATAGGACATACTAATATATTAGGTATTAATTTACAATTACTTTTCAAAAACTCAAGTTCAGTTTTGACTTGGTTGGAATATGAGTCCCAAGTATTTCTCTGGCAAACAGACATGCATATATGACGTGTCATCAACTGGCAAATCTGAGCAAAAGCTGGGTTCAAAAATATCATTTTCACAAGAACACATGCCAAATTTCTAGCAGTTAAACAATTATCTAAAACATTTTTTTTCGATTCTGAACTGTATCTTTTCAATTTTATTTCTGGGAACTTCAAGGACACCAGATACTTGATTCCATGAAAAACCTAACCAGGCTAATTTTTGAAAACATTTGGAAAAAACCCAGATATCAATAAAGAATTTAAAACAGACTTGGACATGCGTACACACCTTTCCCTACTGACAAAAGCTCATCCGTCGTCCAAATGCACAATGATCGGGATACTTTGTGATCTCCAAAAGTTAATTTATGTACAATCAACTTTGGTAAAGATATGTCCAGCTGCAGATAGCCCAAAAGGTAAAACTGAGAAAAAAAATATCGTTCTTGTCCATTACTTACCCAGGAAAAGCCTAGAAATATCTGATCTGGATGTCTATTACTGTGTTGACAACAAGAACGTAAATCGAAATTTAGAATGAAAAAAAAACTTTTTTTGCGTATTTCTTGGCCTATTTAATGCCTTCAAATTTTATTTTCTGTTTTTGTACATATTTGTTAACATATCTCCGGTCTAAAACTAATTTCTCTTTCTGCGAATCACTGATGGCTACAGTTAGAGGGTTAACTACATAAGGTTTATTTGAAACTTCCGTAACACAAACATTCAGTTTTAATTATGTAATAGCTTTCAAAGCAAACGTAGAATTATTACAGATATATGCTGATCTTTTTTTATTTAAATAAACTGATGGAGGTTCTTGAATAAAAGGAATAACGCAACAAAAATTTACAGTGCTAAAAACTAATTGAGAAGGTTTTAAACTATATTCCCAAAACTGAACATGATCTTTTAATCAATGTTTTACAGTCTTAATTTCATCAGTATATTCATAACTATAAAATTGTATATCATACTCAACTTTTTCATTAAGCACAATACAAAGATTTTATAACTCAAATTCCCCAAATTTAAAATGCTGTAACTTTCTTTATAATGCTTGACAATTTATAAAAGGGGTTTTTATGGATAGCTAACAGACTACTCTTTCAAATTAATGCAATGTTAGTATTATACAACAATTATGTAATCAATTATAATGTTAACTTTGTCTACAAAACTTTACAAGAATTTTCCACTTTCAATCCAAATGGATACCACCAGCGGGTTGATTTTATTTTATATTGTTACTAGAGCAAGTATCTACACATGGGTGTCTCAGTTATATAGATACAATGGATAAGCGTTGATTCTTGAAAAAGAAACCATGAGCCCGGAGGGCGAATGGTTTGTTTTTCATGAATCAACGCTTATCCATTGTATCTATCACTTAAACTATTGTGCTAATGTCTTTTTAAAAATCAACGCCTATTTTTAATTAGAAGGTATTGTAAGTGAGTTTAAATAACCATGTTATTGTGTCAAATGATCCATTACAATAAATTATATATCACAATTAAATGATTAAAAACATAAAACAACACGTCTGCCCTTAAAGATCTTCATATCATCGGGAATCTAAATGTTATCTTTTTTTTTTACAAAATAAGATATATTCGAACTTATTTCTATTAAAATTGATCTTAATGGAAATGGAGAATGTGTCAAAGGGACAACAACCCGACAATGAACAATATATATAGTGCATATAATAAGTATGTTTCCGAAATTGCTAGCAATAAGCATAATTCTAGACACATCACGATTTTATAGCATAGGAATTTGCGAATTAAAATTTGTAAAATTATGTAGTAAATCAGATGAAATCCTATTATATTAATTTATAAAACAAAAATGGACCAATACTATGCAATCCATTTTTTTGTTTTGTTTCAAACATGTGGAATAGCCAACATTAATCCGATAGTATACGACCAAACTCGCTATTATTACACAAAATATCCACAATAATATACCAAACAAGAACAAAAACTGGAAATCAAGACTATAGGAACAACAAAGAGAATTCAGGGATTCGAACCTAGATAGACAAGTCCTTAACCATAAAAGCTGCGTGGCTACCAACTCATACTATACGTTTGCCTATTATGTATATATAAAGGTACAAGCCTTGTGTGTCCGTTAAAACCGATGTTTATCATATATTCATTTACATATATAAAATAGACTTCTTAATCGTAACCGATTGGTAGCCCAGAGGTTTCGTCGATATGTTGATGTCAGTACCACGTAACAGAATTGATGGACGGGTTCAATCGAATCCCAGTGAAGGCATATAGAAATGACAAAAATTAAAGGTAAGTTTTTAAAATAATTCCATTAGTGAACAGAAATCAGTAAATTAGTCAATTCAAACTTAATAATATTAGGCACACAAAGGAAAAAATAGAATATAATCTGGTGAGTTCATTTCAGCGACGGATTTAAGAAGCGTTGATTCTAGAAAAAGAATCCACGGTAAATGAATAGGCTTACGTCACCACAATGGTTTAAGATTTCAGAGAGAATGTATAGATGAAATTGTACAAATAATAAAATATTATCTACTTTTATTTGGTCAGGATGATTACATAATTCTAGATTTATTAGAAACAGAATACGATAGCGATAATTGCAGACACTCTTTTGTAGCTCCTGCTGTGTTGATAAAGATTTGGTTAAAAATTCCTGTACAGTTATAGAGATGATAGAGCTAAATTCATTGAAGTGAACTGATCAAGATTTTGCCATTAATTGCATTATAATTGATCACATAATGATTGCATTACAAAAATATTGCATTTATTTAAAATATTAATCTTTTATCTGTCTATGTATACCTCTTTCATTAATTTGTATGCAGTTTTCAGAAAGTAACAGCGCTTCATACTAAAAATGTGCGCACGGTCAACGCTTTTACAACCCTATAAAGTTACAAAAATAAGCATTCAATACTTATAATTACATTTTTTTAAATAGAACCATGAAAACACGATTTTTATCAAGTTTTCGTTTAATTTACCTGTGCACTTTATTGTTGGACCTCGTGTCATCATGAATGATAAATGTTATTGTCTAATACAATTGTTTCAGGAATAGAACGTGATGTGCATTTAGCCAATCAGAATAACGTATTACAATGAAACATACATCTAATGTAATTATATAGATATGAGATATGTATATGTATAGACTTTATAGCCAATTGTGTAAAGATGTAAATATAATTGAAAATACACCTATGTCATGTAATTGCAGTAATTCCGAAAACATTTCGCATGTCATAACAGGTGACCTTAAGATCGGTCGCGTAACCGAGAGTTAAAATCATTCCTTAGTAAAGAACCTTAATATCGTCCCCCGTCAATTATTAATTTAAATGAGTGTCGTAATATCATCCATGGCTCACTCCGGTCCGTACCTACTGTTTGAAATGGGTAAAAAGGAAAAAAGCTGACACAAAATCTTTGGACTCTTTTTTTAATTCAGTAATACAGATAGTTGATATTCGGATACAACATTTTAGATAACATTTTACTCTTAATAACAACCATAAACACCCTATTTCCCGTATCAAACATAAACTAAAAGAACTAGTCAAGGAATTTATTTTTGCCCCGGCTGATAAAGCTGCTAATGATATCATTATTGTTTGACGTAAATTTTATATTAGGGTTCTGCAAAAGGAAATCACCAATTCACCAACATTCAAACTGACTTCATTTTCAGAAAACGACATCTGTAACAAACACAAACTTTGCTGAGTGTGAATTCGCATTACTATAAGACGTGTTACGGTACTTGTCTATCCCAAATTCATGTATTTAGTTTAAATGTTTAATGTTTTATTTGTAATTCTCATCGGATTTTGTCAAATGTGTTAACGTCTTTTCTGTTATATTTATGTGTTATGGTAAAGAAAATTAATCACCGCATTCATTTATTAGATTTAATTTTGTTCAACGTAATCAGTACGATATTTCACGTTTGAAGTTAGATTCAAAACAAACCGGACATAGCTTAATAATATAGTTAATTGCTACCTTGGTTTGCTATTAATGAGTATTAAAATGCGCATTGTTATTAAATGCAATATCAGTATTTAGTTCAAATATAATCTTAAATCAATCCCAATTCTATCTTATTCATTCAAATGTGACGTCATTTTTCATTTTTCGATGATCTGTTTTGAAATTTCATAAATTCAAATGTGACGTAATTTTTTAGCCTTTTCACCATCGTATGTGACGTCATTTTTATGATTTATTGCGTTGAAGCCTGGACTGAGTTGGATGGGTCTATTCTGTGTTGGTCTTTGCATTATGTATTCGTGTTTGTTTTCTGTAATTAGTTAATACTTCAGTTTCATTATGTATATCTTTATATTCATTTAATAAAATTTACTGTTTGCAATAGCATTAATGTTCTAAGTGATAAGGATATTCTTATCCCAAGCATAAAAAGTAGCCGTATTTGACACAACCTTTTCAACTTTTGATCTTCAGTGCTGTACAACTTTGTACTTTTTTTTCAATTTCGATCTTTTATATATGGGCGTCACTGGTGAGTCTTGTGTGGACGAGGCGCGTTTTTGGCGTATTGAATTTTAAACCTGATGCTTTTTTGTTATCCTTTATTCATGTGTTTCTTTGTCTAATACGTTCTCCTATTTATTTGTATTGTAGTCCTGTAATATTATGTTGTCATTTCAATGTTATAAAATGGCCTCAGACCACAATTATTCTTCCCAATACATTTTTTGGTCAAAGTCAAATTGAGTTAAAAAAAAATAGCACCCACCGAATAAAAAAGGAAATAAATCTATCTGCTGATAGACCATTATTATTTGTATAAATATGCTTATCCCTGGACGATCCAGCAGTGCTTTTTTCTTTTGAGAGCCACATGAACATGCCAATGGTAGGATTAATCATTTGAATCTTGAATAAATGACGAAGGCTACTTTCTACCCTACTAAAATAAATTTGTTCCACATGTTTTACTTATTTCAATATGTATATATGTTACAGTGAATTTGTATAATCAGTGATTATGTAGAATCCCTGAAATTTTCAGGGATTCTGTAGAATCACTGGATGGTTTAAGGATTTAAATAATCACTAAAATTTTCAGGGATTATGTATAATTACTAGAAAAAACATCAGGGTTTCTACATAATAACTGAAATGAAGAAATAGTTTTATTTATAAAGAAAATTAATAAAAAAAAATTATCCTATAAAATCAAATAAAAACATATTATCATTATCATTATAAAGTAACATAAATTGTAAAATGTTAAGCACAATATATGAAAAAAATGATAACCCCAATTTTTCAAAATGTTAGGCACACTATATTAAAATGTGAAACAATATATTAAAACAATATGCTTCACATCTGTTTTTACCACAATATCCACATTTTAAAAAACATTTTCCTGCACATATCGAATCAGATTTTAACGACACGCCTAAGAGAAATAAGTGTTCAGTAAAAACATCTGAAGGTAACCCCCCCCCCCCCAAAAAAAAATAAATAAATATGGGAATTTGTAACCTTGAACTGGTTTGTGCAAGAAAGATATACCATGTTTTGTGGCCAGGCGATATCCTTTTTAAGAATTTGTTTTTAACAATTGCCATGGTTATGTTTTTTTGGTTTCCCTTACCTTTTTTACCCTGTGGAATTGCTATGAGAATATTTCACCAAATGCAAGCTTCCTCTTAGATTTTGTTCTATTTGTCAATCCTAAGTTCTGCCTGTTTTTTTCTATACATTTAGATGCCTAACTTCTCACAGTTTTAATTTCTTGTTCATTTGAACAAAACAAAAAACACCACAAAACAGATGTTCCCTAATATTCTTCACCATTTGCTCTACATGTATCTCAAATAAGATGCTTTGTGGATTTACAAATAGAACATGAATATCCATTTGACGCTGGCTTTTAATAAACAATCAAGACATGTAAAGTTATCGCTATAAAGGGAATCTTGATATTATTAATTTTGAAGTCTTCAAATTTATCTCGAAACCCTGTGTTGGTTATATCTTTTATATCATCCTCTGTTTTTAAAAGCCAAATTATTTCATTTGGCAAGGAATATGAAAGAAAAAAATGATAATTTGTCTATATTATTTTTTTTATCAAACAAAGGATCATTAAATTATTCATAATCCCTGAAATCATAATCGGGAATTTGTAGAATAATTATTACAATTTTCAGTGATTATGTAAAATCACTGGTCATTTTCAGGGATTATATATAATTACTAATGATTTAAGTGATTCTACATATTCCCTGAAAAATCAGGGATTCTACATAATCCCTGATTATACAAATTCACTGTAACATATATATATACTAGAACACACCGTGATATCGCGGGTCTGTGACTGAATCAAAGAATATAACTTTTCGTAAGCCTTATTTTAGTATTGGTATTATCATCTGATAAAGTCATGCCGATTATAAGATGCACAGTTTTCTCTGCTTCCAACATCTTTCTGTTTGAACCCGTCGACCTGGAACTTATCAATTATTGGTATTATCAATTTTATTTGAAAAACAAAAGAGCCTGGAATGGAGTATTTTTTTATCAACAACATTGTCCTTTATGAGTTATAGATAAAGTTGAATTCTTTGATTCGCTGTTTTACGTCATTCCGGCTAACAAATTGAAAACTGTACATACTATACCTATAAGCCTTATTTAAGTCCAGATTTTTATTATTCGTATTGTCATCTTAGAAAGTCATACTGATTAAAATACTACAATCGGGAACAATGTGACAATGATTGAATTTAGTAGTGTCAACCCTGTGATTACGACCCGTGTATATAGCAAAATCCTAAATACAGCGTTTGGTGGTGCGCCTGTCTGATGCGGAACGTACAGATAAGGTAATAGGTAACAGTTGAATATACTATTGGTATCGGTATCACATTCGATCCGGAACTTTTTAATTATTGGCAATATTAGTTATGTGGAAAACAAAAGGGTCTGCAGTGGTGTAATTTTTAATCAACAGCATTGTACTTTATAAGTTATATATAAAGTTGAATTCGTTGATTTATCGTTTTAACGTGATGACGGGTGACAAATTGGACCACGTTATTTTAGTATTATAGATGCAATTGATAGGACCACTTTAAAAGTAAATATTTCAAAGAAAACAGTAGTCAGAATACCCATAATAATAATTGGGAACTATATTCCTATATCACGAAAAAGGACAATTAACTGTGATCTGAAGCCAAAAATATCACACAGAGTGAGGGGGTATATATTTAAAAAATCAAGTGAAGAGGGAAAACGCTTACTAATGATATTGTCATTCAAAAGAAGCTTATTCAAATATATGCCAGAAATCCTATGGTAGCTAAAAATAAAAACCCATCAAACATTTGGGTGAGAGTCAAAATCATACCCTGTTCTGCATTAATAGATGGACAAATCCAGATAGCTTCAGATGAACGAACTACTTATTTTTTAAAGTACTATATACATCGGATAGATTTATAATGTAAAAATGTGTTGAACAACTCCAACTCCCATGTACAAGTTAAAAAGTGTCATCCATTAATATATATATACAACACTATAGTGCAAAGCATGTGCAACATATACATCCATATCCCATATCCTTGGGTTATACGTGTTATACTACAGGAAGGTTAAAATGTTTATAGAGTAAACACATTGTATAAAAGATAGCCCATGTTAAAAGCTAGCAAAATTCTTCTTTCCTTCTGATAAGATTTTGTACAGTTAAAAAGTTATTCTTATTTCATGCAGTTCACCATAAAATCATATTTTTTGAAAGTTTGCTTTTTATCTTCCGGTAATAGCAATAGTTTGGTTTCCTCACAAGTAATTATACACTTCAAACGAGAGATTTACGGAAAGTCAGTTATGAAACTAAAAATAGAATTTAACTGCAACAATGCTATTTATAGGTTTACAAATAACCTGGTGAATAATATCAAGGTCACAAGTAGTTTCGATTATCCAGACGTCACATGCATATGCATATGTTGGCTGTAAGAACGATAACTCTGGTACATCGAGACTAGGTCACAAGCAAACTCGATAAGGGGTCAACAGCGTAGTCATCGCTGGGAACGTCATCGCTGAGAACGTTAGTCCACGGAGAGGACGCTAAGGAAAGATAACTGTGTCTGTATTATATATTTGAAATGTGTCATAGTTATCTCGCTTTAAATTAGTTTCCTAAGATTGACTGATCATAACAAAAACTTTTAACATATTTAAAGTAACTTGCATGAATCGAAAAAGATGTTATGTAATATGAAAATTCAAAGAAAAAAAAAAACCCAAATATATACTGCGTTTAATTCTTTAAATCTTCATCAAATGCTCTCATTATTATAATAAATATTAGTATAATTGTTATGGTCATTATAATCTTTATTAGGCAACTAAATCGTACCTAATTCGTATGTGCATTCTTTATTCCGGTAAAAAGATAAACTGCCAATGTTATCTGTATTCGTTTGCATTCACGAGTACATAATCATAAGAATAATTGTGAATCCCAATATAATTTGTAAAAGTAACTTTTAAAAACGTCCATGGTAATATGTCTGAAAAATCTTATAGTATTTACCTAATATACCTTATATAATGTACAAAAACGACCTGCGTGCTGATCTATTTATTAAAAAAAAAAGATCATTAATCATACAGAATAGTCAAAATAAATACGTTTTTTACAAATACGAATTTGTAGAGTTTATACACCAATGAATTCTTTTTAAAAAGTCGTTTAATCCTTTAATATTTCAGTTATATTTTTTTTATGATAGAAACTATAATTTATTTATTCTTACAATTTGTATATATATATTGTACTATACAAATCCTTGTTTTTACAAAAATAATATAAATGCAAAATATTAAGATTGTTGTAGGCGAGATAACTCGACATATAAATCAACGAGGACAAATGTATTTATTGTAGCAAATGATTAATTTCTTTATTGTAAAGAGTTAGTACCAGACCAATCAAATAATGTTTTATTGAACGTGCCAGTCGTGGACGTACTATCCGTTGACTGTCCTGATCGGAGATCATTAGGCTGTTGACCACTGTTGAACTCGGTAGTGAATAGAACATTTTGTTGTTGGCATCTAGATAAATTTTAGGACTGTTACCTTTATAACTTAACTGATAAATGCACTTTACTGAGTTCTATGAACATTAAAAATCAATGAAGGATTAAAAAAACCTTAATTCAAATTGTTTGGGAAAAGGGAAGGGTTAAAGGGGGGGATTCAAATAGTTTGGAGGGGGTATATGATTGCTGCAAGTTTAATTTATCCAACATCGATTTTTACAAAAAAAATTCTTAGAATGCACATGGGTAAACATTATGGGTCAATGGTTTACAAAGCCGTATATATGTATATATATATATAACTGAATCCATTTCTAAAAGGGAAAATGCATTCTTTTCCTCTTTGAAACATGTCAACCATTATACATTCATGTACTAGTTAAAATACCAATGCAGATCGACATATTTAACTGACTTCATTGCAAAGTTTGAATAATTTTGAAAATTCTAACACCCATACCATTGATATATCACTAGCAGTGACATTGAAATTTCCCCAAATTGTTTTTTGATAAATTATAACAGTTTTGTCTAACAGAATTGGAATCATTTTTAGATCGGTGTATACATATTTTGGTCATTGGACCAGAATATAAAAAAACCGGTAAGTTCTCATATTGAATATAAAACTGGTATGGCTGAATCCCTGCATGAACCCATCATTTAAAAACAACACAACAAACTGTTATTTGTATTTACTTGCATAAAACTGTTTATGCTTGAAAAAGTCTGGTCTCGAGACCAAAAACAGAAACACTTTGGACATCAGGCGTCAGCGCTAAGTTGTTTATATTTAACTAATTTAAACAAAACAAAATGTTACATTCACGCAGATGATAGAGCTGTTGTCCACCAGATTTTGGTCTATAGACCAACTAAACGAATGAGATCAAATAAATTAGTATCAAACTTATTTTTCTGGTTCTTAGACCAAGAACAAAATTGAATGTAAAATATAATGCGTATATCGGTTTTTGGTTCTTAGACCAAGAACAAAATTGAATGTAAAATATAATGCGCAAATTGCTTTTTGGTTCTTAGACCTACATGTATATCATAATCAACCGGTAACATTTTCGTTTTCAAATATTCAATAAGAAGATGTGGTATGATTGCGAATGAGAAAACTCTCCGCAAGGGACCAAATGACATAAAAAAGCTATAGGTTTACTGTGACGTATGGCCTTCAAAAAAGAGCAAAATCCATACCGAATCTTCAACAATAAAAGGCCCTGAAATGATGCATATTTCTGGTAAACAAAAACGTGTACCATACCTGTCGAAGTATTTATTTAAAGATGAATTTCATATAAATGTTTCTTTTTTCAGATCTATTGATTACATTGAAATTGCATATTACTTTGGAACTCTTTATTTGAAATTAGATTTATTTTTCTAACGATTTTGTGAACCGGTCGTATGTATCTGTCTTTAATATTGAAATATGCGTTGTAGATACTAATTCGCTTCATCTAAGATGGTAGAACACTTAAAGTCAATGATATTTTCATATCATTTATCAATTAAACATCACCATCCAACTTCAAATGCAATTAATAAGCACAATGAATCAAAACGTGGCTGATTATTATTGGTATTTTCCATTGCTTTCTTTTTGTTTTTCGCAAATTTCTGGTGTAAATGATAAAGAAATCCCCATCTTTGTCACAATGACTGCTGTAAATTCCTTACGCAGAGTAAAGCTATATGATACTTTCTATGACAATAATTAACAACTACGCATTATTTACAATATCTATATTATTTCTATAGGGACAACAATAATAATTCAAAAAAACACATGTTCGTCAAATATTTCTCCACTTTGGCTAGCAAGTGCATCATAGTTTTCCTCCAATGATGGTCATTCTTCTTTGTTTCAGCTAATCGATCTATACTGTAGAATTTTTTTCCGCTCTCACATACTTTAAAGGGAGATCTTTGACAAATTTATCAACATCATACTTTACTTCATAGCCTGTAAAAAAATCATTTTTTTTTTTAAAGATCTGAGTCTTAATCAATAAACACTGGACACTTTTAATTTGCAAAACACTCATTTGCAAATCCGCCGCCGCCTCAAACAAGAGCTACAATATCATGTATATAACCAAAATGTGCGGAATTACATGGGATTCAATAATTTCATTGGTTTTATACTGTTACTTTCATATTTATTTTGAAATTTGAATTATAAAAACATGGGATTTTCAATATCCCATGGGACAGGGCAAAATCCCATGGGATTTACCATTATCCCATGGGATTTTGGTTAAATCCCATGGGATTTTTTTTGGTCCCATGGGATTATTGTAGTCCCATGGGATATTTGTTGTCCCATGGGACCAAAAAAATCCCATGGGACTTTAATTATCCCATGGGATTTTTAATATCCCATGGGACAAAATAAAATCCTATGGGATTACAATTATAAATATATATATATAAATATAAAGTTATCTGTATGTTACAATGAATGCTGTTTGGTAGTAAAATGTTTTAAATGTATACGAGTTTTTTATATTTTTTATATATACATATATATAAAAAAAAAAAATTTGTCACAAACATGTTTTTTATTTGTTTATATGAAAATAAAGATTATTCTTATTTTGGAATGTATAATAAAAATATTTTACAGTCAAAGAATAAAGTCCTTTAACTGAAACAAAAAGATGAAATTTCTAAATAAATGAAAAAAATATTGTTTTGAAATCTTTGTCTTGTTTATTCTATTATGAAAAATAGAACTGAAAAAATATTTCATATTCTGACTGAATAGTTCACTCTTTTCATGAGGTAAGATTTTCTTTGTTATAGGTTCATTGCAATACTTGTATAGGCAAACAATTTGAATTATATATACCTTTGTGGTGTACATAATAGTATGCTTATATTTGCAAATTTATAATATAAACACTTTTTGTTAAAGTTTTTGCTTTCTGTATTCACAACTTGCTATGTACAATTATTCAGTCCACTATATAAGAGTGAAGTCAATAAATAATTTCATTCACTAGAATATTCCTGCAATTCTTAGACAAAACATTTTTTCAATCTGTTCTTCAAAGATCTTCCTCTGTACATCTTTATTGAATGGAGAGATTCAAATGAGAAGACAAAGCAAGTTTATTTGGACAACAACATTCTAATATCTTGTTCATTCGTTCCATCTTTCAATTGATAATTACATTGTTGTATTTATATGATCAAGTTCTTGTGCATCAATGATTGTGATGATATGACTCCTTTTGTTTATAGTCATCATGTTGAAATTTCCTCTTTCAAATAAATGTAGGAAAAAACATGTTCCATTTCAAATTAATAAAAAAGTCGCACTATGGAGAAAAATATCAGCTTTAAGTTTTCCGTTCAGTATTGATCTGTGAATGATGACCATGAAAATCGAGATGTCTGACCTACAAATACACAAACTCAAAAATTATCAGCGAAGAGATCAATAAAATGGCTATTTTATCATGTTTATGATTAATATGATAAACTTTAATTTTATAAATATTCAAGTACTAAATTACAGAAATCGCTTAAATTTTATAATAGTTTAATTAAAGTACAGCTTATTTAAAATTATAATAAAAAAATATAGGCCACCGATGAGTTAAATAAGATATTACATTTCTAATGCCAAAAAATGGCATTTTTGCACCAAAGGGAGATAATTTGGAGCTTTTTCAATGATATATGCATTTTAAAAGTCATCTGGGGCCAAACCGAATTGATTGTTTTGAATGATTTGGTGTACCATATGATAAAATGAGTTATGAAAAAACAATATTAAACATTTTTCTGTTATACCCTAGAGCCTCCTTAAATGTCATTTGATCTCTATTGGAGAAATGTCTCATTGGAAATCAGACTACTAAGTGTTTCTTATTTTTATATCAACCCAGCCATATTATACCTGTCTAATATCAGGAGCTTGTACATAGTTCAGTGGTTGATGTTGGTTCATATCCGTCATTTTTATTTTTCCTAATTTTTTGTTTTTATAAATTAGTCTGGTATATTTGACGTTTGAATTGATGCTCTGTTTTAAATTTGGTTAGTGTTGACTTTTATAGATTACTATAACATGTATAAGGTATGGGTTTTCTCATTACTTACAGGTCATCAATGGCCTCTAATAAGTAATTACAATGCTTACATCCACTAAATTGAACTCTGATGGATAGTTTTCTCTTTCATCATACCACAATTTATTTTAATAAATATTTAATCATTATTCAAGGAAAAAAACTTTTATAACAGTGGACTTACCATTTAGGCTTTGTTGACCTCTGTAAATCTTATTTTGTTGCTAATTTCTTCTGTTTATAGTTTCCCCTTTATCTTTCAAGTTCTTGCCCTACACATAAAAGGGTAAACATCATTTAATGATAAAAATAACTACTACATGTATTACATAATTAGTAGGCAACTGAAAATTTTGTCTTATTTCATTTGTATATAACATCAACTTACTCATCATTCTTGCTGTTCAATATCATGAATATTACCATTATTCTATGAATATGAGGTCACAGTAAAATTAACCTTGGTAGGCAGACATCTTTTTTTATATGATACCTTGTAGTCATTCCATACAACAAGTAGACCTATGCTTAAAAAATCTAAGGCCAAAATTAAAAATATGTTTGTTTCCCCTCCCCCCACACGGGTCAAAAATAAGCGCCCGGGTCAAAAAAATATTTTCCACAAAAAAATCGAAATTAATTTTTTCCTGAAAATAATTTGTTTCCATTTTTGGTTAAAAGCAGAAGGATTGATAATCTAAATAAATACACTCAAATTGAGCACAAACAACTGATAAGTGGCCTGGACTGGACAAGTCAAACCATTCATGTGACCATGCTATGACAATCACATCCAGTTAAAAAAAACTAGAGGCTCTCAAGAGCCTGTGTCGCTCACCTGTTAATGTGTTTACTGATGTCGGCCATCTTCGTTGGTAGGCGGGGTCGTTAGACACTTTTTAAAAAAATAGTTACCCTAGTATTATGAATGTGGCCAAGTTTGGTTAAATTTGGCCAAGTAGTTTTAGAAATGATTTTTATACAAGTTACAAAAATGACGAAAAGTTGTTCAATATTGACTATAAAGGGCAATAACTCCTTAAGGGGTCCTCTAACAATTTTGATCATGCTGACTTATTTGTAGATCTTACTTTGCTGAACATTATTGCTGCCTACAGTTTATCTCTATCTATAATAGTATTCAAGATAATAACCAAAAACTGCAAAATTACCTTAAAATCACCAATTTTAGGGCAGCAACCCAACAACAGGTTGTCCAATTCAACTGAAAATTTGTGAGGGGATATATCTTATTCTGATGGACATTTAAATCTTGAAAGATTTGCCCTACACGTCTTAGTTTCAAAGATATACAGCAAAACCTGCATTTTACCACTATGTTCTAATTGTAGCCATGTCGGCCATTTTGTTTGGTAGGCTGGGTCATCGGACACATTTTTTGAACTACAAACCACAATGATAATTGTGGCCAAGTTTTGTTAAATTTGGCAAAGTAGTTTCAGAGAAGAATATTTTTAAAAAAGTTACAAAAAATGATGAAAAGTTGTTAAAAATTGACTATAAAGGGCAATAACTCCTTAAGGGGTTGACTGACAATTTTTGTCATGTTGACTTATTTGTAGGTCTTACTTTGCTGAACATTATTGCTTTTACAGTTTATCTCTATCTATAATAGTATTCAAGATAATAACCAAAAACTGCAAAATTTTCTTAAAATAACCATTTCACAGGCAGCAACCCATCAACAGGTTGTCCGATTCGTCTGAAAATTTCAGGGCAGATAGATCTTGACCTGATCAACAATTTTACCCATTGTCAGATTTGCTCTAAATGCTTTGGTTTTTGAGTTATAAGCCAAAAACTGCATTTTAACCCCTATGTTCTATTTTTAGCCATGGCAGCCATCTTGGTTGGTTTGACGGGTCACGCCACACATTTTTTAAACTAGATACCCCAAGGATGATTGTGGCCAAGTTTGGTAGAATTTGGCCAAGTAGTTTCAGAGGAGAAGATTTTTGTAAAAGTTTACGGACGACGGACGCAGGACGACAGACGAAGGACGCCAAGTGATGAGAAAAGCTCACTTGACCTTTCAGGTCAGGTGAGCTAAAAAGAACATGCCTTCCTGGTCTGTTTACAAAGGGTAGACCCGGGGAGGGGAAACAGACATTCTTTTAAATGTGGCCTGATAAAATGACAAAACCAAGAAAACTTATCATTGACCAAAGAACAATAAAATGTGGTCATGGTTTATATATAAATCTGCCATTCAGACATGCACAACTTACAATTGTTTCATATCTACCAAATATAATCTACCTGTAACTTTAAACATATGATAAACTGACAAAACAATGCAGTGTTTCATTGACCAATGAACCATGAAAATGAGGTCAAGTTCATATAAAATATGACCGACAGCTAAGTGCATCTTACAATTATTTCATTCACTAAATAAAGGGGCCTTATTGCTTACAGTATCCGGAAAATAGACCAACCACAAAAACTAAATATTTTCAAAGTTCCTTATACCCTGCCAATTTGTTATGGTTGTGCCTGTTCCAAGTCAGGATCCGATAATTAAGTGATTGTCGTTTGTTTATGTGTAACATATCTGTTTTCAATTTTTTTGTACATAAATTAGGTTGTTAGTTTTCAACTTTCAACTTGGCTATCATGTGTAAAATCTTACAAGTGTTGGGAAAACAGGAAGTTGTCGAGTGATGAATCTGAAAATGCATCACACAGTATAGCTGACTTATTTAACCCTGAAACCAAATTTCAGAAATCCTTCTATTGTAGTTCCTAAGGAAAATGGGACGAAAAATATTCATCGGACGGACTGACTGACGCAAGGATGGATGGACAGACAGGGGTAAAACAGTATACCCCCCCTTTTTTAAAGTGGGGGCATAATTTTAATACGGGGCTATAAAAACCCATGCAAGATGTCAAAACAAAAAGAAGTAACCTAATTCTTACTTGTTAGGGGCTATTTCTTTATTGTCGGTTATACATATCAGTGGCGGATCCAGAATTTTTCATAAGTGGGGGCCCGCTCAAGTCACGCTTCAGTGATTCCCTATATAAGCAACCAAATTTTTTTCCAAAAAGGGGGGGCCCGGGCCCCCTGGCCCCCCCCCCCTAAATCCGCCTCTGCATATAACAATACAACATATTAAAGGTCTGTAGAGCTTTTATCCGACATACATATATGACAAGCACAATACATTTGTACATGAAACATAAAGCTCATCACTGAGATAGTAGTCTCAGATAGAGGGAGGCGGGGTCAACCAAACTCCCCTATTCAATCTGAATGTAGGACAGAAAGTCACAGTCAAAGAGTCACACACTGTCACAGGACAAAAAGTCACAATTTAGTTTTGAGATTATTTTTCTTTGAACAAGAAAACACTCTTTTTGTATTTTCTTGAAGTTTTATACATGAACATGATGTAGCAACTTTAAATTAAAATTTATTAAAAACAAATAAATCAGTGCATTAGGTTTGCGCACATTACCATTACATTTGCGCACAAAAATCATTACGTTTGTGTGCAGCTTTTGATTACATTTGCACGCATTTTTTAACATGTAAATATAAAAAAAAAGATATAGTACGATTGCCTTTTACAGCTGACTATGCGGTATGGGCTTTACCTCGGGCTTTGCTCATTGTTGAAGGCTGTAGGGTGACCTATGGTTGTTAATGTCTGTGTCATTTTGGTCTCTTGTGGACAGTTGTCTCATTGGCAATCATACCCACAGGCGCTTGGGTGTATGATACAGATTTTTTTTTTGGATTTTTTTTTTGCTGATTAAAATATTCAATTTTCTATATTTATAATACATATCTATCACTTCTGTGCATGTCTCACCTAGTTTCGAGTGATTTAAACGACCCAGAGAAAATACCCAATTTTACTATCCATACTAAGAAACAAAAAGGCAACTAACTCGACGCCATTTTTCTGCTATCTATAAATAAATAGATTGACCTACCTGGATTCCCAAACGATTTCTCTGGGAAAACGTGCCTTCCTTGCCGTCAGATCGCAGACATCGTTTATATTTATCAAACTGGTATTGGTCGTAACATTTTTAGTCCATCTCCAGCATATAATAAAAAGATTTTAACTATTTTGACTAATTTCAAATTTACGTGCCCGGAAGATGACTGTTTTTCCCGAACTTTTGTTAAAGGGAAGTAATATTTTCCCGGACTTTTTCGGAACATCTCTCTAAGTACGTATGAAAATAACAAAGTGACACGATGATTTCCGAACTTTTACCAATAAGGCGCAACTTTCAAATTGCCGGAAAAGAATCTGAAATGATGACAATTCAACCAAAAGAAGTTACTCATAAAAACATTGATAATTTATAAATATACAAATGCTCACACAAAATTGACTTATTAGAGGAATTAAAAAAAATTAAGCCTTGGACCATTTGATCTGATATTTATTTGGTGGAAAGGGGGGGAGGGGGTTGGTTGCAAGGAAATTTACTAATATTTTCTTTCCACGAAAATGATATTGACCTTGTTTTAATTATTACAAAACATGGGTCATGTTAACTGAAGTAAAACAAGGGGGGGACAATATTTCTATATTTTGCAGTTCCCTTTTCTAAGATAAAATCAAAAAGTCTATGAATCATTATGTGTGTTTTTTGAAAATTAAAAGATTATGACCACTAACAATCAAATAAGGGGCTTGATCTTGTTCGTTGTTCATCATATCTGTTTGTTTACATTTAGTATTAGTTCGGAAGTCATCGTATCACTTTGTTATTTTCATACTTACTTTGAGAGATATTCCGAAAAAGTCCGGGAAAATATTACTTCCCTTTAACAAAAGTTCGGGAAAAACAGTCAACTTCCGGGCACGTAAATTTGAAATTAGTCAAAATAGTTAAAATCTTTTTATTATATGCTGGAGATGGACTAAAAATGTTACGACCAATACCAGTTTGATAAATATAAACGATGTCTGCGATCTGACGGCAAGGAAGGCACGTTTTCCCAGAGAAATCGATGGGGAATCCAGGTAGGTCAATCTATTTATTTATAGATAGCAGAAAAATGGCGTCGAGTTAGTTGCCTTTTTGTTTCTTAGTATGGATAGTAAAATTGGGTATTTTCTCTGGGTCGTTTAAATCACTCGAAACTAGGTGAGACATGCACAGAAGTGATAGATATGTATTATAAATATAGAAAATTGAATATTTTAATCAGCAAAAAAAAATCCAAAAAAAAAATCTGTATCATACACCCAAGCGCCTGTGATCATACCATATCTTCTTTATATTGGCTTATGGTTGAAGGCCGTAAAGACCTCTAGTTGTTAATGTCTGTGTAATTTTGGTCTCTTGTGGACAGTTGTCTCATTGGCAATCATACCACATCTTTTTTATATTATGAACAATTTCCTAAAATTAAAAATGAATATATGTAATAAAAAGAAGATATTTCAAAATCTGTATTTTGTTTTGTCGGAATGTCTTGTGACTTTCTGTTCGTTTACCTTCCATCTTAATCAGTGAACTGAATAATTGTTTTTCGCAGAAGTCCGGGGAGTGTTAAAAAATCACATGTGCAAGTTGAGAGTCAACACTTACAGAGGGACTACACAATACTTTTTCAGAATGTCAGCAAAAAAGAATCACTGGTGACAGGGGAGTGTAACCGATGAAATGATCCTGAATCAGATAAGATTTTCCCGGTACGTCTAAACACCGCTCAGGAGGACCTCCTGGGTGCACACATGCAGGGCATACAAAGTGCACTCATGGCAGACCCTATATAGTCGCCGTCGTATCTGCACACATGATGGATGTATATATTCGTTATAGATCGTCATACACTTCTCATTTTAGAGTTAAATTTGCAAGCAATCTCTTAAGATTTTAAAATAATAATGCTACTAAAAATATATTATTTCCCCCAATTTTTTCGCCATATAAAATATTTAGGCGACTGTGCTTTTAGTGAATATAAACGATGACGAGGCCTCACGAATAAATATAAATATGAAATATACTGGAACATCGATTAGGATAGATCGAGCAGCAGAGTAAACTTCCACATAAATCTCGAAGTTATTTACGCCGGATAATATAGACTGTGCTCCTGAATAAAGTTGTCAAATACATTAATTTGTGTTTTTTACTTCTACAAGAAATTTGATTCAAATGCTAATTACGCACCATTTGCTGAGCAGAGAATCATTCTAAGCCAGGAACCGTCTATACTAACTGATAACAGTAAGAATAGAAAGTCTCTGTAAAAAGGCAGTCAATCCTAACAGAACTGTATTAACTTAATGATACATGTACATCAAGTTCCAGCACCTCACCAAGCACCCTTGCCTTGCATACTGAGATGGCAAACTGGTGTGTGTCAGTATTTTAATATAAAACTGCGTAGGTTCATATCGTTTGATTCAACGTTTGTTTGGTTATTTTTTAAGGATCGTTGTAAAATTATATCTAAATCTTTGTTGAAATACGATTTTAAATTGTTCAATTCTTTCTATTTCATAATTTTGTCAAAGTCTACTTTTTAAAGTTTTAAATTTTGCAGAAAAAATGAATATTCCCTTTTGATTTGAAGAAAATCTTTTTGAACTGTCATGACATGGTGTTGCAAAGCTGATTACAGGTAACTATAACATACAGTAATTCAAGTTCCATTACGACAGTGCGTGTATTCTCGGTTGTGTATAACGTATAGTTTTCTAGAGAACATCCTGTCTACGTGTAATACAGATTAATGACATTATACAACATTTCTTTGGTTAAATGTGATAAGGTATCTGTGTCCATTCCCTATTTCAACACCACTAATTTTTCGAAGAAAAAAAATCAAAAAAAAAAATTATATGAAATTAAGAAGAAAAGTAGCAAATATAAACTTCAGTAATTGCGCATTGAGTAAACATAATTTCAATATTGCATGAACAAATCCGTAAGAAAACGTATAGATACATGTATGAATAAAGATGTGTTTAAAAAGACCTATTGGCTTTATTTCACACTAGAACCTAAGATAACTAGAACTAAGCAATGGTTGATCCAGAAATTTTCATAAGTGGGGACTCATTGACTGCCTTAGAGGGGTCACGTCCAGTCATGCTTCCGTGATTCCCTATATAATCTACCATTTGTTTCCCAAGATTTAGGAGGGGGGCTGGTACACACATATATATATAAATATACCTCTGCGGCGGAGCCAGCCATTTGAAAAGGAGGGGGGTCCCAACCCAGGACAAAAGGGGGAGGGGGTGGTTCCAACCATATGTCCCCATTCAAATGCATTGATCGTTCAAAAAAAGGGGTGGTTCCAACCCCCGAAACCCTCCCCCTGGATCCGCCACTGATACCTAGTATCACAGGCACTTGTCTCAAAAAAAAATTTCCTTTATACCTTAATATAACACGTGTTATATTAAGGTATATAGGAAATTTTTTTTGAGACAAGTGCCTGTGCCTAGTATGCATATAATTAAGAACAGCTTTGAATATATGCATATAAAATAATGGTACGTTTAAAAACCGTTCAGGATCTCCTGGTTGCACACAGGACATTAAGTAACTTAGGACATGTATATAAATAGTAAGAGTTCAGGGTATACATTCGATAACTAACATATTTTATAATTTTGTAATTTTTGTTTTGATAAAATCAGAGACATATAATACATGTATTGAGACATATATAATACATGTGTCTCTGAAAAAAATCAAACCATCTTTAAAGAAGTTATTTCAGTTTGAATCGACTGTCTTTTGCATTAGAATTCCAAAACGTTAATGTTATTTACAAATGCCAAAGCCTGCAAGAAAGAAACATTTATATTCGGTGATTTTTACACTAAACGTTTTCGTAATTTGTTTTAAAAATATTAAAAAGTACATGTACATCGTTTTTTCAAGATTTGTATAGTAACTGGTTTAATTAAGTCCCCTTGATGAAATTTAAATTGCGAGACGCTAATTAATAAACTTTGATCTATCTATCGGCATGCGTCGTTATTTGGGATACGTCACGGATGACCGATGGTCATATTCAATACGATATACCAATCATCATTTGAATTTGGTCAATTGATCTTTAATAATTAGGACTAATTGGTGATGGCAGAGAATAAGTCGCTGGTGATGGTTAAAAACATATAGAAGTAAACTTTGCAAAAAAAAAGGTTTCCTTGGAAAAAATTATGAAAATATATGAATATGCTAAATATTTTTTTTTCCCGAAATAATAATTAAAGACGTTTAGAAATAACAAATTTTCACAGTTGGGAAATTTTCAATTCAAGTTATTTCATTTTGAAAACGTTGAAAAATATAGATCTTATTATATGTACAATGTGGGACTTGTTATAATGAATATTATCGCCAATATCACCATAATTACATAAAGAACAGATACAATATTCTCCTAAAGAGTTTGCCATCTAACAATTCAAAATGAAATGTTGAGTCGAAACTGAGGTACCTAATCTATAAAAAGAATCACTATTTTAGTCGAAATTAAACTGTATATATTCTTTTTTTCAAAACTCCTGAAATAATTTAACATTATCTATAGAGAGTTTACATATGCAAATCTGTTTAGAAGTATGTGAGCGTAAATAAAATTTGTTTATTAGCCCCCCCCCTTTTCCTTCTATAAAATTTAATTGTAAACGATTTTCTTTCTTAATTTGTGTTTATTAACTGGGGTTCATGCTGTCAAAAAACAAAAATGTCTCCTTGTGTAAAAGTTATTGATAAAAAAAATTTGAAGCTTCCAGAAGAATAACGGTACGTCTAAACACCGCTTGAAGGACCTCCTGATTGCACTCATGACATACGAAGTGCACTCAGGACCCTTTATAGTCATCGCACACAGGATGAATGCATATATTCTTTATACGCTTCTTATTTTAGAGTTAAATTTGGTAGAATTTGAAATCGAACTTAGATAGATAAGTGACATTTGTAATTCTTAGAAAATAATAAGGGCACGTGTCACTGATTACACAACTACTGAGCCATGAATTATCCAATCAACAAAATTAATTGGAGTATCTTTATTGTTGTTTTATATATTGTGTTGTTTGTACAGTGTGACCATGCGGGAAGTAATATTGTGACGTTTAGAATGAATATCACGATGTTTTAAGATTTTCGTCTTTTATTAAAATTTCGTTCCATAAATTTTTAAGTTGTATTCTTAATTTTATTATCATGTCCTGGACCAGTAATTAATTCTTTGCACGAGTTTGAAAAGGGAAATAAATGTTCATACTTTAATAAAAGAATTTATATTAATTAAAGTTTTGTATATGGAATCCGTTCTTAACGGTAAAAGCCGTACTTTTCAAACAATCAAACTCATATACATGTAGTTAGATGTTATTTCTCATTTTTATCGAACTTGTCCAGGAATTTTATTTTTGAGTTATACGAATATTTTAAGAAATCCGTTTTTATTAAGTTTTTTTTCTCTAATTAAAGTCGTTTTGTCCAGTTTCACAAGCCTGAAACGAATTTCAATGCGAAAATAAATTCTGAAAATGAACTTGTCTCCGTTTTCGTCTCCGTTTTTTGAAAATTATGATATTTTGGGTATAATTATTTCTAAAAAATATGTAAGTTAGATTGTAGTAGAGAGAAATTATAAAAAAGATGATGTGGTATGATTGCTAATGAGACAACTATCCACAAAAGACCAAAATGACACAAACATTAACAAAGAAAGACTATTTCGAAGACAGTTTATTGCCACGAAATCCGTTCAAACCACGACTAAGTCTTCGTGCACAGATTTCCGTTAAGGTTAAACTGAATATTGTACATAATTGTCTTCTCAAGAAGATTGTATAATGGTTTGTTGAGAATAAAGATATACAAATGTAATAAAATTTGATATTCAGCCAACATTGTGTTTGTTTAAAAACTTGATTAAGAGAGAGAGAGAGAGAGAGAGAGAGAGAGAGAGAGAGAGAGAGAGAGAGAGAGAGAGAGAGAGAGAGAGAGAGAGAGAGAGAGAGAGAGAGAGAGAGAGAGAGAGAGAGAGAGAGAGAGAGAGAGAGAGAGAGAGAGAGAGAAAAGAATCACACTGAAAAACAAAAATCGAACTTGTTACAGAAAAAAACGCAACTATAAAATAATTTTCTTTATTCGTGAACTGCAAAACACAACAAATTAATTTACCCGTCATCATGAAAAATAAACTGAAAAAGCACATCGAATGAGATATATATTTTATTTTTTCTATATGCAAATTCATGTTAAAGGTAAAACCGAACTAAACAATACAATTCCTAAAAAACAATAAAGATAATCCAATCAATTTTGTTGATTGGATAATTCATGGCTCAGTAGTTGTGTAATCAGTGACACGTGCCCTCATTATTTTATAAGAATTAACATATCTATCTAAGTTCGATACAGGCGCGGATCCAGAGGGGGGAGGGGGGTTCCGGGGGGTTGGAACCCCCCTTTTTTTGGCCGATCAATGTATTTGAATGGGGACATGTAGCTGAACCCCCCTTTTTTGTCCTGGGTTAGGACCCCCCCCTTTTTAAATGGCTGGATCCGCCCCTGCGATTTCAACTTCTACCAAAATTTAACTCTAAAATAAGAAGCGTATAACGAATATAAACATCCATCATGTGTGCAGATATGATTACGGTAATGGGTCCTGAGTGCACTTTGTATGTCCTGAGTGCACTCAGGAGGTCCTGAGCGGTTGTTTAGACGTACCCGAAGAATAAATCATTTCCTGAACCTAAAATACATTTATCTGTTATTAAAGAAAATTCGCCTAAAACATTCTCTCATATATTTAAACAATTAATTGTAAAATAATTAATTCAACGTCGGACTTTCTGTCTGTTTACTAATACTTTTCTTGTTCAGTTTAGTTTATACCCATAATAGATGAACGGAAATAAGTACTTTTTAGGAAAATTTACAACTCAAATTTTCAAAAACAAAATTCTACACTTTTTACCTGGATGTTTTTCTCTGTCTCGAAGCCGCAACCGTTGACCCCGTATCAAACGTAGCGACCAACACCTCACATGACGTATTCTCGATGTTGAGGTATTGACAATATACAATCACATTTATCAATATACAGCAAGTAAGTAATTTGGTGTTGAATGCCAGTAGATCAGAATTTGTTAATTGAACTTTACCTGTTTAAGGGGCACTAGCTGCCAAATTCATGTTCCTCATCGATTTTAATAAAATTCACATAACGGGTATATAGTGTTGAATTGTTTATTAAAATGTTGCGCACATACTTGGCTGATAGGCATAAAACCATTATATTTCATGACACTGCATGAAAAAGAAATTGACTTATCGCATAATACCAGAACCAGAGACATATATATTGTATCTAATATCTCTGCCAGAACTAAAAAATAAACTACAGTAAGTCCACATACACATAAGAGGGTATGGATGTGAATTGACAGAATAGAGAACAAAGGACCACGGGGGGGTCTCTTCCTATATAAAAGTATATACATATGTGCCGCTGGAATGGGTCCCTTTTTTGATCCGTCAAATATATCAATGGGGTGCAATTTTACCGAGGAAATATATCAATAGGTAGTAATTGACCGATTGTGAAAACTTTGAGCTGATAAATATATGAATGGGTTATGATTTCGCCCGTGAAATATATGTATAGGTAGGGATTTCACAATTATTCAATATATGAATGGGGGGTGTTTTTAAAATCCCAGCTGCACACCTGTACCCAAAATCCCATGTTGAGACCCCCCCGTGCAAAGGACAAAGAAAAAAAGGAATAAAGAATAGTGAAAGAAAGAGAATAATGGAAAAAAAGTGTAAGTTATTAAAAATATAACTAAAAAAAGAAGACAGAAAAAAAGACACCCCTCCGAGACGAGCCTTACATGCACTGTTATTACCCAAGGTTAATTTTACGGCGGTTCATTATATTTTGGCTTAGAAATAAACATAATTGACAAGTTTCCTTCCCCTGCATTCTCGATCCCACATGTAAATAGCACGGTGATTTTCAAAAAGACATTGATACATCATTACAACACTTGCCGTCATTATTTGAATATATTGATTAAGAAGGTATAGAAGATTAATGCACGCACACTATTATCCACCACTTGCCTAAATAGTTAGTCCGCAAACAACGAGGGTCATAAAAACCCAGCACTTTGAACACAGCCACCGGCATGGTGTGAATCTGAAAGCTTCCCACTATCCATTTCTACCCATAGGCATAGAAAACTTTTGCCTTTCATTTATCAAAAATGAAATATGTTGATATTAATGGTATATAAGAATTATTGGGGAATTCAAGATAATACTAAATTTATATCAGGGTGATTGAAATGAGGAAAAAAAAGGGGGGATCAGGAGTTCAGGGCCCCCTGTTTGGGAAAAGAATTGGTTGATTATATATGGAATCACTGAGTCATGGCAGGAGCAGGCCCCTCTTAGGCAGTCGGTGGGCCCCACTTATGAAAAATTCTGGATCCACCACTGTGGTCATGGTGGTCTTCAGTTGTATTATCTTTTAAAAAAAAAAATACACCTGTATAGTGAATATTCTTTAGTGTAAATCAAGGGAAAATACTGTGAACTATCTGTGCATTGGGGCTTATTAAAAGGTATTTCGGGGGGAAGAAAGAAGGGAGGGTGAGTCCATGGGAGGTAATCCCCACCCCTTTCAATTTTAGAATATGCTATTATCTTGTAAACGGTCCAGATCCCCATTCCTAAACCATATATATTCTTGAATGGGACGATAAAACAAATCAAATGAAATTAAAAGGAGGTCTTTGGGGGTTACCCCACCCTGTTCAATTTGAGAATGTGCTATTATCTTGTGAACGATCCAGATCCCCACCCCTAAACCATATATATTCTTGTCGGGGACTATAAAATTAATAATGAAATAAAATAAAAGTGAAGTCCCACCCCCTCTAGTTTGAAAACTTGTAAACGGTCAAGATCCCCACCCCTAAACCATATTTATATATTCTTGTATAGAACAATAAAACATATCAAAGGAAATATAGGGAGAGTCCATGGGGTTCACCCCCATCCCCACATGTTTGAGAAACTTTTAAATGGTTGAGATCCCCTGTCATCCCGTGGTTAGGTGAAAAAATTTCAGGATCCCTGATCCCCACCCTCAAACCATATATATTCTTGTATGAGACAATAAAACAAATCAAATGAATATAGGACCATCCCCTTTGTCTTGCGTTGGGAACCCCCCCTTTTTAAAATGGCTGGATCCGCCCCGGCATACCATCTAGCTAGCTATAAAGGCTTTAAAAATATGAAATCAAACAAGGAAATTAACAGTGTAGGCAACTGTTTTGAATTTAAAAAAAAGTCTTTTACATAGATATAACAATGTTAAATTTTTTGTGCATTTATTTTTGCTTATATCGTATTTTCAATAATGGACAAAATTGCATGATTGAATATTGTAATTTAAAAAAAATCAGCATACATGATATAAAATGGGAAGTGGAAACTGGGAATTAGACAAAGAGACAACAACCCAATCAAAGAGCAGACAACGGCCGAAGGTCACCTATGGGTCTTCAATGCAGTGCGAAAAATTCGGCACTGGTCTTCAGCTCATAAATATGTATCAGAAATGAAAACGAGATACAGCTTTCAGTTGTCTTAATAAAAATCTTACAATAAGTTCTGAATATCAGAATATACAGTATTGCAAGATTCTCTCAAAATGTACACATAGAGCTGAAAAACTGTCAGTGACTGTAAAATTAATCATGCTTACATAAAAGTCCATGGAGTCCATCTTAATATGCATACTCTCGTACAAAGGAATATAAGTATGCAATAGACATCAAGTTTTCAAAAATTACGACAAGATCTTAATAAAGTATTAATTTCGGTTTGTTTAAATATTTCGGAGGTTAGTATGACCTCCTCTTTGGTGATGATGTTTTCGTTTTAAAGTTGGGAAAATTGTTTGTACATGTACCAACAAAAATAAAAACACAAAGACAATCTAGAATTATGTTTTTATCATTTTTTTATGTTTAGGTTGTCAGCAAGATGAAAAGGACAAGTATGCAGTTCAAAATTCAAAATGTGGATAAGTTGAGGTTCTAGGTCTTACCTTTGCAGATTTTCATATTTTGCATGAATGAATTCAAAGGTTATATGATGGACAGCAGAGAAAGAAAATAAACAACTTTTCAATTATCCTGCTCCTGGATAAATGTAAAACATCTTGTTTTTCGGTAAGTTTTATGCTCTGTTTTGATAGTGTTAGTGCATTCATCTTTCCAGTCTTTCCTCTAAATTGTAAGTTTTTGGTGAGTGTTCACCATGAATTTCAGTAAGTAACTGGTGGATTTACATGTATATACTCAAAATTTAGTACTAATATTAATGGGATTTTAGCATGACATCCTGCCAAATGCTTGTTAATCATGTTTATGTTCCAGAACATACAAGTATTTGGACTGTACACATACAGTCTGCCCAATTTAAAGAAGTTGGTCAAGTTTATTACAAACAAATGTACAGTACAGATCAACATAACTGAAATCTTTAATAGATTAATACAAAAAGTTTAATTGCAGTTAAAATAAAAACACAGGTTTGGTCGAGCTGGTACCAGACAGTACAAGTATACTTAAATGGTCTGACTGTACACATATGGTGGGACTAAGTTCTGGACCGTAAAAGTAAGATCCGAATACTGATATGGTCTGGAACATTTATACATGTCTTAAAATTAATATCAAACACATTGGTGTTTTTGAACTTGGTAATAAGTTATTTGATAGAACTATAATGTTTTGGGATATCAAAATCAAAAACATCCCATTTTTACTTTTAATAAAGAAGAAGATTATTGATGTATGTTTAAATGTATATTAAAATGAGACAGCAAGCCAACAACACAAAAAATAAGGATAAAACATACATATTTTTTTGTATCAATGTTATAATTTCCAATATCATGAATATGTTCAAAGAGTTCAAGGTATTTTTTCATTGAAATAAAACACAAATTGAAATCTGTCTGAACTTCAAAAGCTTAAAGAAATATTGTTTCCGTTGTCTGCATTTTGTATAATATATTGCAAATTCTTGTGAATAATGGAATGTTATTATAGTTGTCTAAAGTTTTAACATTGATCTTTATACTGTAAATTCATAAATTATTGCGTGCATTTATTATTGCGATTCTGTCATTTTAGACTTTAATAAATGCGATTTTAAATTTTACGATTTTGAGAAAAATCCTGTTTAATCCATATAAAATATTTCATAATGCGAGTTTAAATTATTGCGTTTACAACTCCGTTGCATTTTTCGCAATAAAAAAAAACTCGCATTAATTCCGAATTTACAGTATATATATATATTATGTATATAACTTGGGAAAATACCCAAATGTTATAAAGAAGAATAAATTAATTGATTGTTATATGGTATTAGAATAGGAAGATGTGGTATATTGCTAATTTGGCAACCCTCCATCAGAGACCAAAGGATGTAGGCCGTTAGCAACTGAGGCCTAAAAAAAAAAGATATGTGTTTCCGGTAACATCATTTTGAAAAATAGGGTCGGTAGGTCGGAATTCTTTTTTTTTTTTTTTTTTTTTTTTTGACATCGTAAATGAAATCCGGAAAATTATCATGTTTTTTCCAAGTCCGGATCCGTAATTGGTTTCAAAAACCGGAAGTGTGCCATGTGCAATGTTTTTGAAGCACCTGCTGTGCAAATTTCTTGGATTTTAACCTTTTTGGAATACCTTTTGACATTAATAAAATGTTTTTCTGGCTTTCTATGCAAGAGGAAGCAAGAGAGAAAAAATATTATGTCATCTATCAGAAGCCTGTGTCAAAAACAGGGTCGGTTGATAATTTTTTTTTTTTTTTTTGGAAGATCCAATAAAAAAGTTAGGGTCGGGGCTAAAAAACAGGGTCGGTCGGGTTACCGGAAACACAGATCTTTTTTTTCTCGGCCTGATGACACTGGACAACCCTTAACAATCAGTAAAATCCATACCGCATAGCTATTTTTATTGAAAATCATATTATTGCTACATGTATGAAAACAATTTTGTATAATCCATTACTTTAGATTTTATTGGTTCTTTTTCAGAAGGATTGAAATTCACCACCTAGAATAAATGGAGAAAACATAGAAACAAGACCAGAATAAATTCAAAGACAAAAGTTGGATCAGTTATTATTTTCATCACTCAGTCAATGATTTGAAGTTCTTTTAAATTCCAAAAAATATTGAAACCACAATAATGTCAAAGTTCTGTGCTGAATGTCCAAAAAGTGGACTATACCATCAAACAATGCTGGATGATAAGAAACTATTAATGTTTTGTGTTGAGGGATATTGTGAAAAAATAGATTTACTTAAATAGCTACTAGTATGTTAAGCCTAACAATAGAGTTTTTATTGATTTCAAATGGCAAATAATTGTGTTTCAAGAAAGTATTCTATAATTCATGAATAAACATATATTGATACTTACATTATCTGCTTTGTTGTTTAAAAGTTTAGTTTTGAACAGTTAAAGAACAATATGCTAAATTAACATTTCCCAAGAAAAAAAGATATTCAATTAAAAAGATTCATCTTATAATAATTTACTACCAAATAGAATACATTGTAACATACACATTACTGTTTATTTATATCTATATATTTACAATTAGAATCCCATAGGATTTTAATTTGTCCCATGGGATATTTAAAATCCCATGGGACAATAAAAATCCCATGGGATTTTTTTTGTCCCATGGGACAACAAATATCCCATGGGACTACAATAATCCCATGGGACAAAAAAAAAATCCCATGGGATTTAACCAAAATCCCATGGGATAATGGTAAATCCCATGGGATTTTGCCCTGTCCCATGGGATATTGAAAATCCCATGTTTTTATAATTCAAATTGCAAAATAAATATGAAAGTAACTGAAGAAAACCAATGAAATTATTGAATCCCATGTAATTCTGCACATTTTGGTTATATACATGATATTGTAGCTCTTGTTTGAGGCAGCGGCGGATTTGCAAATGAGTGTTTTGCAAATTAAAAGTGTCCAGTGTTAATAATAAATTGTGGACTATTTTACTTGAATGTTGAAACTATAATGATACTAGTAAAGAGTAACTGACTTCGATTAATAAGATGTATTTTTGTCGGTTCAAAATAGTACCCCTGGCCATATAAATTACTGATAAATACAGGAGTATGTGTGATTATATATTATATAGCATGTAATGCTTTTATCGGTACTTTTTCAGATAGATTAAGTGTCATAAATCCTGGTTTTAGAATACATGACTACATGCCAATATCTTCTGCTCTGGTCCTTGTTAAATTAAGTATTAGATTTGTGAAGTCAAATATGCTTGACCTGACCTTAACTTTGACCCAGACTTAATGTGACTTAATGTTTGACTGAATGTTTGACCCTAACTGATCAACTGATTAACCGGTTTACTGGTGCAACTACTGTTTCTTTCATAAAAAAATCAGCATATTGAGTCTTTGGAATATTATCTTCTCGACCATTATGAAGTCCTTTTTATAAAAAAAAAACTCATTCGCAGTTAGCTCATTTTAAAGAAAACATTATAAAACGTAAAAAAAGTGTGACAAGCCTAAAAAAGTACGTCCACCGGGAAATAGTACAAGCATGTTCAGGACGATGCAACGCCTAAAAGTAGTACTTTTGAAAAAAATCTGTATTACCGTAAATTTAATATTTGGCGTTCTCTTTGCAAATGGATTTAAAACAAAGTTCATAAACTAAAAAAGTTTCTTAAATAAATATATACCGAAACGATAGTTTAGTACAAGTGCTCCTCTGTAAAAATAAACGTCAAGTCTTTTTTGTTGAATTGTTTCATCAGGATAGCTACCATGAATTGAAAACTTTTACTAATATGATTATTTTTCAACTTATATGTACATGTGTTGATTGAGTACAGAACATTTCCACTTTTATTTCTTTATACGACAGAATTATCTTTGTACAGTCTGATATTATATCTGATAACATTTGCCCTCCAGATTTTGTTTTCATAAAACAGTACTTACCTTTTCCTGTCTTCATTAGTATTTTTGCAGTATACCAACACTTGTCTGGATACCAAAATGCTTCAACAGACGTACCAACTTCAAACTCCTACAACATAAATGAAAAATAAGCATCTTACAACTGCACAAAACATATGATAGAGTTTATACCACACCGTGTATTTCTTTGTGTCTAGACCCGAAAGATTGACAAGGTTTAAAGACATGGCCGACTAGTTTCCACCTGTCCAGCAGTTAAACTCGTCCTAAAAGTAGGTTTAAAATATCGTACAACATGTATTGTCGTTATCTGTAAACCTTTTAGCAAATCTTCTATGAAATTACATTGCCAGATTTATCTAAATTCGGCAATACGCATTATTGGAGTATTTTGTTTTTAAAATTTTTTTATGATCCCACCTGCCAACTAATATGGCCCGCATGGCTAAAATACTAGTAGACTAGGAGTAAAGCACAAGTTTTGAGATTTTTTTTTCAAAATTGCTCTGGATAGAAACAAATATTAGAGAGGCAGAAATGTCCAGAATGTTCAAATTTGCCCACTGTCTATTTACGCCAATACTGTCCAGAATTATTCTGTAATCGGAGATTTTGTTATAGTTGTTTGTACACATTTTTTATTCTTTTATTTACCTTTGAACTCATCCTTCTTTTCTTCTTGTTCAAGTTGTCACTGTGACTGCAGTCATTTTTTAGTTTTTGTTTTGAAGTCAAATCTCTACCAGATACCTGTAAATATATACAAATATGTTGTGTATATCTTTTTAAGAGATATTATGAAAAGTTTTCTAAAGACAATGGCACGTCACAGACAGTTACAGTAATATGTAGTCATTAACAGCAAACAAACTTAATATACAAATCTATATTGAACAAGAATGTATCCAAAGTACACGGATGCCCACTCGCATTACCATTTTCCATGTTGAATGGACCGTGAAATTGGGTAAAAGATCTAGTTTGGTCTTAAAAGTTTCAAGTTGATTGGACTTTAACTTCATCAAAAACTACCTTGACCAAAAACTTTAACCTGAAACTCACACTTTTAATTTGTATGTTCAGTGGACCATGAAAATGGGGTCAAAAGTATAATTTGGTTTAAAAATAAGAAAGATCATATCACAAGGAACATGTGTACTAAGTTTAAAGTTGATTGGACTTCAGCTTCATCAAAAACTACCTTGACCAAAATCTTTAACTTGAAGTGGGACGAACGGACGGACGGACAGACGGACGAACGAACGAACGTACAGACGGAAGGACGCACAGACCAGAAAACATACATGTAATGCCCTTCTACTATCGTAGGTGGTGCATAAAAACTTAACGTACACTTGATATAGACTAATATAGATAATAGTTGATGAAACAAACGTGACGATACACACGTTGGAACTAAAATTTATAATAAAATATAATAAATAGGAAAAACTGTAAAATTATCCAATGAAAATCATTCATTTGCAAAGCAAATGCATATGAATAACAGAATCAGACCAAATTAAAAAAAATGAGAAATTATGAACGCAGGGGTCAACATTATTTTGTAACTTACATCGAAAGAAGAATTATGTACGAAACTCAACACATCTTCCCGATTTTAAGTTAATTACGTTCACTCAGACCAACAAAGTGAATATCATTTGTTGAACAAACAATTAACAAAAATTAAAGGACATTTTTTTTGATTGTAAGGTAAATATATACGTAGGTTATAAAACTTACAATAGAGTTGTCTACTTGGCTTTTGTGTTTTTCAATATGTTGACATCTACTAGATTCTTCAAATTCCTGAACTTTCTTTTCTAAACAAGCTTTTGCTTCTTCCTGTAAAAACATCATTGTTTTCAGAGTTTGCGTATTGAGAACATTTGAATAAGGAATATTTTCTTATTATGTTTTAATACAAGTACATAACATGTAAGATGTTTATTGTATAAATCATTTTTCTTTGTTGTCTCTGGTATTTATTCTAAGCTGGTAAATATGTTTGATTAATTATGTAATGCAAGATCAAGATCATCAGACTGCATGGTCAATTGAACAACTCTTTATGCATCATTAATGTGATCTGATAACTATCGTAAGTCTGTTGCAGAATATTATTCCATATATCATCAACAAAATAATAAGCGTTTTGTCAAAAGGGCTATTACAGCCCTAAAAAACAGAGTACTCAACTTACCAATTTATTGTACATTTCTTCCAGGGTTTGGTATTTTGTTTTTTCAACTTGTAGCAGATTACTAGATTTTTCATTTTTATCAATCTGCTTATCCAAGACAACTTTGAGTTCATTCTCTGATCTCCTCAGTTGCTGTAATGTAATTTCAAGTGCACTGCATTTTTTCTTTTCTTGATTCAACAATGTCTCGAAGTCCTCTGTTTTCTTTTGTTCTTCTGTCAACTTTGATTTTAATGTTGATGAAGTAGTTGCCAATTTTTCTCTTTCGGCAGTCAGTTGTTTTATTTTACATTCACTAGATAAATATAATGAAATGCTCAATAATTTAATGGGTTAATTCAAATAAGCAAAGGCACATTTTAAATGCTTGTAATGGAGGAGGAGTGAATTATTCTCTTATTACTACAGTTAAACCAGCTTGCAACAGAAATATGAGAGTCTGCAGGTATATAATATTGAAAAGTTTCATCAACAAATTAAAACCTTAAAATTTGAAAAAATATCTCTTAACAGTTATTAACAAAAGGACAGTTTTGAAATAATATCGTAAACTAAAATAAATCAAAATGGCAGTTTTGTGCCGCCAGTAGGAATTTATAATTTAGATGCACGTTCGGAAATGCACCAAATGATGTTCAAACATTAAAGTACGCAATCATATAAATCAATGATATTTGGAAATCCCGTGAAATGATAAAACTGAAAAAAATATTGTCATAAATGGATGCATGAAACTTATTCTGTATGTTCGTTTAAAATGCTAACATACTTTTCATTGATCTTTCTGTCAACATCTGACGGATCTGCTTTCGTTTTCCCAATCGTTTTCTTTCGATCTGAACTTACACTGCAAAATAAATCCAGTGATATTATCTAAGTCGGTAACTTCATTACTGATATACAATGTATATACAGTGTGAGCTCTTTTCTGTAATATTTCAATATACCGGTTTTTTTTAAATGAAAGGTGGGCTTATTATCATAAATATCGATGAGATCTTTGAAATTGCACTTTAGCCCAATTATACATTAAAAACAACAACAAAAAAACATAAGTTTACAAAATTACAAGGCTGCAGTCTACATCAACCACCAAATACCCGACCTATCAAGAAGGTTGACGAGATGACTTTGCGATTGACATTTCATAAATACATTTTTTGGGGGGATTTAGATTAAACGAAAGATCTTTGGTAGTCTTTGTATAACTTATTCACAAGATGTATATAATGGAAAATTAAGAGCTTGATAAAGTGCATGGAGACCGCCTATATTTGTAAGGCTATGTGTTGTCTCTAGATAATTTTAGTTTATTTGTGTCGTTTGGTTGCTGTCTCTCATTAACATTGCCTGTACATTTTTTTTATTCTTGTCTTGGTGTTTATTAGGTTGTTTTTTTGTGTTTTGTTTTCGTGAACAATTTTATAGGTGATAAATTTTTAAAAATGGGTGTGTACATTCCTTTTTTCATAAATCATTTTTAATATCATAATATTACAAATGAGTTTCCTCAAGGTTGATGAAATGCTCCAATTATTCCTTAAACTGTGAATTAAATTACGAAAACCACGGTTCTTTTTTTTTTTAACAATATTCCCGATATAACGTAAATGTATGCTGAATGCTTTTTTTATGAAGCATATCTTACAAACCAAGTTACAAATATAAAATCAACATTAAAGAAAATCATGTAGTGCAGTGAATTTTTTTTCCAGTACACACGACATGATTTGCATTTATTTACCTTTCTACTTCTCTCTTAAATACTTTCCAGTCTTTTGTCTGTAAAGTTTCTTCCAAAATATGTATTTGATTATCACTAGAAAGCATTGAAAAATCTCTCAACTGTGTAATCTTTAAGGATCCTCTTGGAGTATTTCTAATTTCATTTATTTCGAAAGCGGAACAGAATTCTAAAAATTTTCTCCATACGGAATCCTTTGATTTTGCAATTTTTAAAACAATCTTGTACTTGTTATGAAATTCTTCCGCCTTTCTGTCCATCCCTAGAATGGTACATATAATATCTTTCCATTGCTTTACTTCACTACTTTGCATGCAGCTAATATCTGTATCTCCTACTATTTTTGTTGCTTCTTTTCGAAACATCTTTACCAAAACGTTTACACTATATGTATGCAGTATATATATATTAATTTTATCACTTAGTCTTTTCCATATTCATACGTTACAAGGCTTCATCAGCTTTCTGATTTTAACCGTATGAATATATATACGAGTAAAAAGAGATCGTGGGTATACATGAAAACAGAAACACAACACAAACTGCCGGAGTTCAGCGAATAAAATACGGCTACAAATATTCATTGTCACTTTTAGTTTATGCTCACAATAATCGATTGTTTATTTCAGAGACGAATATTGACATTCTCCATTCAGGTGCCGCAAATTATCCTACCTGTCGATTCAATTTTGAACGATGTGACTGTTTTCGCTGATGCATCGAGCGCTACTGATGAATATACATTTGTAAATTCAAGTAATCTTGGTGGTTCTCATTTTTTAGAATCAGCGGAAAACTCAGTAGTGTGCTTAAATTATACCGAAAAACACGGGGTAAATTTAGGAGATTCATTGTCGGAGCTACATAATTTAGGGGATTCGTATAATCTTGGAGATTCTGATTTACATAATCTTGGACAGTCTGATTCATATTGTTTTGGAGACTTAAGCAACACTGCTGAATCCAGCCTGTCGTTGATTCTAGAAACAAAAACATTAGAGTCATTTGAAGAGTATGCAGTAAATTATGACACATTAAAATCGCCAAACAAAGCTTTAATGACCAGTACACCAAGAAAAATACCAGTGATTAGTGGGGTGGCAGACATATCAGATGATAATTATGACTTTAAACTGTTTGATTATTCCGTAAATAGAACTTTAATCGAGTTAGAACCAGCGTTCGGAATTTCCAGCAGTGAACATGAAAGTTCTTGTTATATGGGTTCAGAAATTAGCACAAAACTGTAATATTTGCCCTTCGTCGCCTTATGAATTCAACGAAGATGATACGGAAACACTTCATCTAGCATCAACCGAAATACTGTCACTATCTTCTGGTTTTGAAGGAACTTCATATCTTGCTAGTTCTCGCTCAGAAAGCAGTATAAATGAAAATGTGTCAGTGTATTCAGATTCATCAATTGGTATGGCAGAAATGTATCATGATGTTAGAGCTACATTTCCCCAAGAAGAAACAAAACCTTTGCTTGAATCGCAATCGCGTAAGTGTTTTTTTTTGTTTGTTATCATAATAGATATAGAAAGATGTGGTATGAGTGCCAATGAGACAACTCTCTATCCATAAGTTAGAAAGTAATATAGAATGACATTCAAAACAGTGTGGCTGTGGCCATTGATTGACACATTAAATTCATCCATTGACTGGGACAATTTACGTGAACGTTTGTCTGTAACGACCACTGTTCACGACGTACCTACGATAGACATTTAAACTGTGGGTCACCAAAGGTTTCTTAACGCCTTTACTTATAAAATAATTCGAAAAATTAATCAGGAATAACCTTTATGTTTTGATTTATATAATTGGTATAAATCAAACCATCGTGTTATTTCTGATTAATTTTTCGAATTACTTTATTAAGGTGTTGAGAACCTTTGGTGACCCAATAGTTTAAGTGTCTTTAAAAAGTACATAGTGAGCAGTGGTTGTTACATACAAACGTTCACCTAAATTGTCCCAGCCAATGGATGAATTTAATGTGTCAATCAATAGCCACAGCCACACTGTTTTGAATTTCATTCTAAAGAGAAATATGACTTGCCTTTGCTCGACAAACGATAATACACTTGTTTCAGTACATTAAATGGTTGTGAATTTCCTTAATACAATTTGGTGTTTACTAGCATAATTAGAAATGTTTCAACTACCTTAGGCAAAGTTGGCGTTTGAAGGATTTGAAGGATTTTGGCTATTATTTTAAGTGATTTTTTTTTTTATTAAATAGCTATTCAACTGTATCGTTTTTATGCATCGAAGCTTTGTGTGTTCTTGGTGGAGGTTAATCTAGAAAAATGCATCGGACGCATTTAATTTATTGCGTATTGTTTTCGTGTTTTAAAAGAAGAGCAATGATTTGTACTATCCTATTAAAATCTGTCATGATTTGAGAATAATGTTTCAATGAGTGCTCATTATGGCTAACGTTAATTGATGGTCTTAAAGGTTCATAAGATATTTTGTGAAGGTCAATTGTTCTTTATCAGTATTCATATGTTACATGTTGTTCGTTAATCTTTTCTTTAGTCAGTTGATTAAATCACATGTGGTTGAAACACTTACGGTTAATTGCATGTTCAAATACATAAGATTGATTGATTACGTTTGATGATCCAATTATTGTATAGCTTTAAGTAAAACGGGAAAAATAACAAAGAGAGCTTAAAATAGATAAAAACAAATAAATAAATAAAATTAGTGTTTTAGTTTATTAACAAAACTATCATATCACATTTTTGTAGATCCAGAGAGAAGTCGTCTCCTTGCTCGTCATACAAAAGTAGCAAGTATTCAGAAGGATTTAAAGTCATGTAGGCGCTGTTGTAGTAAAGTTTGTACGAAGAAATTCTCTCTTGTGGAGGTTAAAAACATGCGATTGGAATTCTGGTCAAAGACAATAAATGGTCGCAACCAGTGGTTATTAAAAAAGTTCTCTGAAACTAATATGGAGTATACACCATACTTCCGTATACAGAACGGACATGTAGTTTGTCCAAAGGCATTGATGAGAATGCTTGGAATTCACAAAAATTTCTATTACTCTAATAGAAAAAAGTTCATAGGAGGAGCACGTTTTTCTGTATCGGAGAGACACTACTGTGCCAGCATAAAATCACTCCAAGCTATAAACTGGCTGGAATAATACGCTACATATTACGTTGACAGGATGCCCGGACACGACAGTGCATGATTTATATAAGATATAAAGAAGATATGAAGGAAACATATCGTCAGAATCGCTCTACTCGGTGATATTTTTATAGAATAACACCCCTTTCAATATCCAGGAACCGCCACTAAAAATACATTTGAACTGTACAGACTGTCTGAGGTAGTTAATGCACACCTTAGAACAAAGATATTTTACCCATGTCATGTTAATGCCATTTATGAGTTGAAAGGGGGTCTCATTGGGGGGTTCTGATCCCGAATCTCGCTTAATGTTTTGTCAGATTCCCGTATCCCGCTTACACTATGTACAAAAGCAGTTCTCATTTTTTTTGTAATTTCCCGTGTCCCGCTAGACTTCATTTCCCGTTTTCATGGCACAATAATTTCACTTTCACGTGACACGCTTACCAAAAATCGGCAATTCCGCGCGTCACACTTAGACCCCAATGAGACCCACTTGAAAGTGATTCACGACGCAATACAGCTACTCAGTATATATTTAATAATGAAGTCATGCAACATCTGCCACGTAAAAAAAAGTGTACGTTTCATGATTTAGATTTGTTGTTTTAACTGTTGGACGTATTGTGATAATCATTTTGACGTTAATTAATGTAAGTTGATACTTTTTTATGTTCCAAAATTGACTTTTGTTAAAAAAAAATCCGTTTTACGGCAGATTCAATCTAATTAGTCTAAAACACAATCTTACAGAAGCAGCTTTTCAAACTTGTGTTCTATTATGAAACGCCTACATGGTTATACTTTATATTTTCTTTTTGCATACTAAGAAACTGGCGTGTCACTCGCATTTCCTAATACAATGTAGACCTTTTCAACAATTGTCTATACCTACAGTTGAGCACGACTACGACAGGAAAGATGTGAGGGGTAGTCTCAACAATAAAATTGAAAAATAATACTATACATCACTAATAGATTTTTAAATCATTGTCAATCAAATAAATTCCAAGCATATAACTTTCCAACAGAGCAAAATAGCAAAATAGCAATGGATTTTTAAATTTAGAAGGAAATTGCTTATCATGTTTGCTATCTGTTATTTTGTTATTTCGTTAAGATAAAAATCAAAATTGTAAAACAAAGATAAGATTTGAAAGTGTTTCTGAATTAAATGTTTGCCTTTGTTTTATTCAATGCATATTACTTATACATGTTATATTGGCATCGAAATTCCACCTTGACACAAGATTTTATAATTTTTTTTGGGAAACACTATCAGTATAAATGACAACGATACCAACACATAGCTGCAGAATTTATATCTATATCTCACCTTGCCCGAGGTGAGCTTTTATAAACAAACCGTAGTCTTCGTAAACTTTACATAAAACTTCTACCGCGAAACTACTTGAACACATTTAACCAAACAATCACCATTGAGTTTTCTAGTTAAAATGTGATCGATGAACCGGACTGCCAACAAAGATGGCCACCATTGCTGAAAATAAAATAAATGTAAGTTTTGCCGATTATTTTAAAAACTGCTATAAAAAAATCTAGAGGCGTTTTTAAATTATAATATTATATGTTTAAAATACGATGAATAGTTATAAACTTTAATTAAATAGGCCAAAAGGATCAGCAAGGCATGATCTACAGTTCAGTCAATAGGAAACCGTCCGACTTCTCCATGTAAAGTTATTTCTCTTTGATTGCGATGTTGTTGTTTTTTGTGCGCAGCTATTGTTTATTGTTGAATGTTGTTATGTCTACTTTCTAAGATCGAGTGCTTGTGTTTGGGGTGGTCACTTGTACTGGCCGATATATTTTTTTTGTGTTTAGTGAGGTTACTTGTACTGTCCGATATTTTTGGCCATACACATTCCTGTTATTCCATCTAAATATAAGCATCACAAAAGAAATATAATACACTACTGTTTAAAACATCTCTTGCATTAGCTTTGGTTGTGTTTTCTTGTTTACGTTGCACCAAAGCAATGTAGAAAATAAATTGATACTTCAATAAACAAATGGTAATGTTTAGGAGAAATAATTTTAAGGTAATTTTATACTCGCTAAGTATTATACTGATCTGATCAACAAACTGATTGTAGAACCAACATTCAATTGTTGTCTATACAAGGCCAGATGGACAAGGAGTCCTTGCTTTCCAATACATGTATCCTAATTTTTACTCCCCTATCTGCCCCCAGTTCAAACACCTGACTCACACTCCTTTCCAAGTAACTCAACCTCCCCTCTCTTTTGGCTCGCGTTTCAAGCACAGTCACTTGTCTCAGAAAATAAATTTCTTATTTACATTGTACCTTAATGTGTTATATTAAGGTAAAGAGGATTTTTTTTCTGAGACAAGTACCTGTGGTTTAAAGCGCTCTAGAGCTCATCATGTCCCTATATCTCTATTCAACCTTTAATACATGTATATATCATGTATACCTTATCTTACATGACATTGTTCTTGTAATGAGATATTTTGATGAATACAAATGTATGATCTCACGATAAATGGACTGGTTTATGCCCTGTCTATTTAATTTTAAAGGAATATAGCTGTCCAATCAAGTCGAAGGCGCCAAACTTAATGGCTAACAACTTGAAAAGCTATCATGAAAGTAAGGTAAATTGGCGATTAATTATTATTATTTTCATTACTTATTATATTTCAGGTTTTGGAAAGTCCTCCAAGTGGGAGATATTAACATTTCATCGTTTTCTGTGTTTTGAGTATATACAAGGGCTAAAACAGCTGTGAAGTACGATGATCTTAAATTTAGTTGTTGACCTCTTTTCGATCTTTAGTTTTAAACACCATAGTATTCTCTGTCCATGTATTATGCTATTTTTAGAATTATAGTAAAGTGCTCTCGACCAATGAAATTGTAGGATTTGGTGTCTAATGAATGAAATCATGTTCTTCGTAAGGGATACTCATATTATTTAAGTCTATTTACAGTTCAAAACAAAGAGTTTCTATAAATGAGTTACAACTGCCCTGAAGCACATTTATCAGACTGAACCCAGCGGGCACATGACGTTGTTTCAACGTTGAAAAATTGTTGAATTTTGGTTGAGTTCGTGATCAACGTTGATTCAACGTTGATTCAACGTAATTATTTTCAACGTCAAATATTCAACCACAATTCAATGTTGATTCAACGTTGAAATTTCAACAGAAAATTGATGTTGATTCAACGTCTTATTTTCAACGTTGAAATTTCAACAGAAAGTTGATGTTGATTCAAGGTCTTTATTTCAACGTTGAAATTCTAACAGAAAGTTGATTTTGATTTAACGTCACACTTTCAACGTTGAACCAATTTATATGTATATATGAAGTATAAGAAATCATGCATTAATCAACTATTCAAATCTGTTTTTCTAATGAATTAAGTTTGGAAATTGACGCAGGCCATGGGATCAAGTGGGAGGATGTTTTTTTTTTGGGGGGGGAGGGTTGGAAGCCCCTCTTCTTTTTTTTTTTACGATAAATGTATTTGACAATGGCGGATTAAGAAATTTTATAAGTGGAACTGACTGCCTAAGAGGGGGCCGCTCCGGTCAAGCTTCAGACATTCCCATTAGTATTAATCAAATTTTTTCCAAAAAAAGGGCAAACCACCAGAACCTAACTCTCCGATCCCTCCCCTTTCCCCTTTTTGATCTGCCAAAGAACCTTAATTGCATGTTTTCTGATAATCACTTTTTACAAAATACAATATATTTCTTCCATAAAAAGGGTTATAACAATATCCAAACCATTGTAACAATTTAAAATTAAACAAATTTACGGAGATATATATATGTATACATTTTATTGGAAATAATGATTTTAAACATTTCCCTCTCTTAAAACTTGCTACTCGGAATATCACGGAAATGCTTCCGAAAGTTCGCGCATATCGATTAGCGCCTTATTCAAAGAAACAACATTTGTTTACCGCCCATCGTCATCGTGTGAACACGTGGTTTAAACATAAACAAGTATTTACTAATTGATTCTGAGCACATAGAGTACCTATATGCTATTTATTAATTGACAGCTGCAGATAAAACAGTTGAAGGCATGACATTCACTTCAAGTGTCGTATTCAGTTTTTTTATTAAAAAAAAGGGGGGGGGGGGTATGCTCCACATGTTTATAAACCAAATGTTTCCCATGAAAGGGGCCCTGACATCTTGGATGTACCTATGTCTGCTGCACTAGATATGTAATTAATGAAAACTGAAAGGCTAAATCCATTTACATTCCTGCCAACTTGGGCAATTATCTGTCAATAGTAAAATTTTTGCGGGTCAGGATTTCCACTATTTGCCGGTCTGGAGTTTCTCTACGGGGCAGTTGTGGTCCATGGCTTTCATGTCGATCCGTCTCCACGTCGATCCGGCCCCAATAAAAAAATATATTTATAAGGAATAAATAGGAAGATATATATTGTAATTCATAAATGTTTATGAATTTTATAAAAAAGACTTTTACCTTTATAAGTTTTATATGAAAAGAAATGTCAATGACAGTACGAATGTTGTTCTATGGTGCGTTGTATGTTTTGGAATTTCAATTTTTATCTATATGTTTGGTTTTATTTTAATGATATAAAGTTATACAACTGAATTAAATAATGAATGTATCTCAAGTGAAAATTAGGAGTTACTAAAGCACCTTACCAAAATATCTGTGTTTATTATCACAGAATTAGACTATAAATGCAGGGTGAGAAATAATTCAATACATGTCAAGGTTCCGCGTTGAAGACGGTTCTTTGATCTATTTTTTTTCTTTTACAAATTGTGACTTGAATTATGAGTTGTCTCAGAGTCATGCATTGTTTGATAAAGTATCTGTTTATAAATTATTTTTTTTTTTGTTAATTTAATAAGTTAGATTTTCAACCCAGCTGTATTTGACACACTTATTGTTTTTTATGCTCCTTTTAAGACGAAACGCGTGATTTGAATGACTTTCGCAATTCAAAAGCAAGTTCTATGAGTTTTTATCTGAATGCAAAATTTTAGGATTGCTTAGTAATGCCTTGTATTTGCTAATGTAATGCTTCAAACTTAGGAATCAGAAACAAATATGTTCCATAACGAGTAATGAAGTAACAAATACTACATGCAGAATATAAATATCGACATTTTCATATTATATTTGATTTTTTATGTTCACCTCTAAGATATCCTTTTATTAATGCCTATTTCAAAAAATAAAGACAGTGAGAATGTCATTACAAAAGTGCAATTGCAGTAAATATAACTTACTTATTCAAACGGAATAATCTCGTTAGTTGTTAATAAGCACAGTAAATACAAACATGTTTTGGAATATTTAAGTCGTTTGGTCATAAATCGTTTAAAAATGTAATTAACATAGTTGAGGTATACTAGGATCATCAGTCCTTTAATATTGCATTCACAGGTATGCAATTAAATCTTAACAACAAATTAAAATTGTTTTTGCGCTAAGAAATTTGTGCTTAATTGGATTTTAAAGTAGAAACAATTATATTCTAAAATAAACAAGGAAAGATTTAATCATTTATATTGAACGAAAGAAGTGGGAAAATTTCGTAAGATTTATAAACAAATTAAAACAATAGTACATGTTGTATATATATATATATACATATGTATGTACGCTTTTTGTTGAAATATACTTTTTCACTCTTTTTAGTCTTTTTGAAAAATGTTGTGTGTGCTGTGTTTAGACCTCTCTACAACGAAACTTGTTTTACATGCACAGTTTTTTATTCAACACACTCATAGGTTTGAACGTAGTTTTCAATTTAGACTTGTTTATATGTTTTTGTTTGGTATTGTATCATATTTTCCCTCCGGTTTATATGATCCGTTCATTCTATTTTGACGCTTTTTAAAAATATTCAAGAGTCTATCCTAAATTTAGTTAAATTATTTGGCCTGCCAAATACCGTTTCGATCCTTAACATCACCGAAGAGACATTAATTGTCGAAATCCTGATCTGGTGTAAACAAACTTTAAGCACCTCATGTTTATGGTTTATCATCTTTGTCGCAAGCTTTCTGGTTGGTATCAAATTAGTATAAAGATCCGTTTTGTAACAACTTTGTGATCAATTTATTTGGCAATCGTTAATGGCAGTCAGCAGGGTTGATGAACATCAGTTGTTCGTCCTGCCTAGTCAAATGCGTTATGTTAAAATATACTTTTTCAATCGTTTTGGTCTTTTTGAAAAATTGGTCTCTTTTGGAGAGTTGTTTCATTGTCAATCATGCCACATCTTCTTTTTTATATATATATAAAACTTTTTTTTGCACATTTACAATGAAAACGCACTTTGCAATTCAGTTGTAAATGTAACATTACTGTTGGATCATAGATGACAGTGATAACATTGATGATGCTAATTTTACTGCACTAGGCGTACCTTTTGACCATTCACGTCTAGAGTAATGTTTGATTCCATTATGGTTAAAAACAAACACATTTACAAAAGATGAAGGGGATATAACACACGGAGAAGAACTCAGGCACAGGTAGTTAAACACCGAAAAAGAATCCACGCTTTGCATTTAGGATATATGTCCCTTAATTTGAGATAAGTTTAAATACACAGCATAAGACATTCCCTGGAACAGAAACATCACATAAAATAACGAAAAAAGAAATATCAAGAAAATTGAAAGCAAAACATTGTAAGTGACATACAAATCCGATTGAAAAACACATGTTTATAAGTTTAAAGAGGTAAACATACAGCCGTTGTTGAATTTGAAAATCCACTCTTAATAAATGAGCATTAAATGAACGCTCTTGTTCATGATTCAAATGATGTTTATGTTGCATAGCATGACAAGAAAATAAAAACAGAAATGAGCCTGAAATAGAACAACCAAACGATGCACTGGGAATAAAACACATCATATGTAAAGAAACATTAACTATTTTAAGTATCCATTCCTATAACACTAAATGTGTTTTAATCTATGTTGAATATAGTAACACATACATTTTGAAAAAAATCAATTTTAATTATATATGAAAGCTTTAATCAGGAAAAAATAAAAGACTGCACGCGTAAAAAAAAGACCCATTGCAATTCACATTTGTGAAGTGACGCAATGACGTACTATTATATATATATATATATATATATATATATGTATAAAAACTAAAACAATCAAAAACATCAATTTAAAAAATAAAATTACACATAGTTCTCACTGGTCAAACTTGATAATATATAGAGTAGATAAACAAGTATTTCCGTTTCCGAGGGTGTTGGCTCTTGATTGATATAAATAAAATCATAATTATTCAGATTAAAATACAAGCTTTGATTCAAAAACTCTAAAAGCCAATTTTACTCTCTGTTTTGAAAACCTTTCGGGATTGTCTTGCTGATATTTCATTAGCAGATTTAATAGTTAAGACAACCGAAATTAAAATGGAGTGGTGACAGTTCCTTGTAAACAAAGATTTGACACACACTCTGTATTTTAATCAGATTTATGCAACAAATCAATTGCTTTAATAATTGATAAGCTAGTAGAACAAAGTAAAATCACAAAAATTCTGAAATCAGAGGAGAATTCAATCGGAAAGTCCATAATCACATGGCAATTCAAATGACAAAACACATCAAAAACGAATGTTCAAGAACTGTCATATTCCTGACTTGGTAAAGGAATTTTCAAATGTAGAAAATGGTGAACTGAACCTGGTTTTATAGCGCTAAACCTCTCACTTATATGACAGTCGCATCAAATTTAATAATATAGATAATGATGCGTGAACAAAACAAACAGACAAAATAGGTAAAAATGTCACAAATAGATTTAAAAAGTCTAATTCGGTAGGTCACATTCGTGAAAAGGGATCGGGATTGTAGTTACGACATAAGGAACATATTTGATATCATCTATATAACATACATTCATAACGGTGGACCAACTCGTAATGGCGTTCGTAAAATTTACTAAGTGATGAATTCAGCTTTCCAATGCTTCACTATTGGGAGGCTGAAATCAACTCTTTTGTCAAAAAGTTTTGTTTTTAACCGACCCTCATAGTCAATTTCTAGATATAAATCGTAATCAACATGATCAAATGGCAAGATCAAGTGGCCAAACACATCAAACAAAGGGATAACAACTGTCATATTCCTGACTTGGTACAGGCATTTACTATATAGAAAATGGTGGATTAAACCTGCTTTTAAAGTGCTGAATCTCTAACTTTGATGACAGTCGCATCAAATTCCGTTATATTTACAATGATGCGTGAACTAAACAGATATAATAAATAATGAAATAAAATAGTCATAAGATTGGTCAAGTCATACGTTTAAATTTTTTTTGACACTTGTTTTTAATAACTTGCATTCCTATTAAATTATATTCAGGCCAAAATATTTTATGTTATTATATTTGTATAGTCTGTATAGGATTAGTGCGTCATTCATGGTGTTATAACTGATACCCAATCAGTGGTGCCATTGTTGCTATTACAACATCAAGATATGCTTTATAATATTTTGAATTAATGAGTTAAGTATTATCTGTTAAAAAATTTACTTAGAGGTTGTCATATCTATGATTTTGAATGTCATTCTGGTATTTTTCACGCCTATTTTGTAGATCATATTTGGCACACTTTATTGTTTGCACAGTATATGTGAAAATTTAACGTAATTAAATCCAAAAAACTAAATAAAATTAAATGTATTATTTAATTCAGATTCTTTATTTCTTATAAAACCAAGTTAACGGTACAAAGAAAGATAATTTTACATATAATAACGTACAGATTTTGCGCATGACAAGTATGCACAAAACAAGCAACAAGAATGAGAGATTGGTGATCAACCTGGTTAGCATACTTCTATATTGATAAATAAATTTTAATTAATTTACACAAATTTTTCAAATAACGAATATTTTTGGAAATTAATAAAGTGCCGAATTTCGAAACATTTACTCGGTTTACATAGTAAGGTTTAAGACAAGCTCTTTCACTTTCTGTAAGAGCTGTACAGTTAAGAATATAGTGAAAATCTCTTAAGAGTTACAAAGTACACAGTATCTTTCCTGTCTAATAATTCTACGCCATCTACCGGTTTCTATAGGTAACCGATGATTACCAGTTCTAAACCTACATAACGTTATTTTATCTTTTTAAGGTAACACGTCTAAATATTCTTCAAATTCTAAGTTTTCTTAAAACAGTTTGTAACATAAAGCGTTTGTAGAATTTTCCATTTCTGATTTCCAAGTCTGCTGAAATTGGTTAAAAAATTCTCTGTTAAATTCGCAACTTTAACCATTTTGTATTAAAATCATAGATACTCTGATTGAAACAAATATTTGAAAATCCATATTAATTCAAGATACATTTTATACAAATCAACCATTCGAAAGAAAATTCACCATCTACGTTGAGTTTATAAATATATCTTTATAGAATATTTGTCAATTTACTATCGGAACTGTTTACAATGTTAGACCAAAAAACTACCATACGGTATTCCACATGTACGGTGAATTAAATTATTGGCAAGCATACCACATCTTCTTATATTCATTCGTTAATTGATGAAGACACACAGGTTGTGCAAAATAGACAGATTGTGTATAGATAATGCATACAAACACTACACAAATTTTGAGATAAAAAGAAGATTAGAGTACCATGTTTTCAGATTAGAAAAAAGGGTCGCTGGATCGTTTTCTTGCTTTATAACAAAAGAGGTAAATTCCTAACACATTCTATCGTAAAAATAACTTTATCTGTATTATCTGCCCTTCATTTGAGTTGCCTCCCCTTATGTGACAAAGTTAGAAAAAAAATTAAGGTATTATGTTTTTGTAAAAAACAACCATAAAACATGTCATTTTTAACCGGATTTTTGTGACAAAAATGTCGGTTATTGATTTGGGGATGTACGGCGGGCGGCCGGGCGGTCGGGCGGCCGGGCGGTCGGGTGTCGGGCGGGCGTTAATCAAATGTTGTCCGTGCATTAACTCATGAACCGTTCAACCAAAGCTTTTAAAATTTTAATATGTTATTACTGACAACTATACAAAGGTCAAGTTCAATAATGGCGATTTTGACTTTTACCGTTCAGGAGTTATGGTTCTTGAAAGATTGAAAAATGGAGTTTCCAGTCGTGTCCGTGCATATACGCATGAACTGTTCTACCAAAGCTTCCCAAATTTTAATATGTTGTTACTGATGACAGAATGGAGGTCAAGTTCAATAATGACGATTTTGACTTTTACCGTTCAGGAGTTATGGTTCTTGAAAGATTTAAAAATGGAGTTTCCAGTTGTGTCCGTGCATTTATGCATGAACTGTTCTACCAAAGCTTCCCAAATTTTAATATGTTGTTACTGATGACAAAATGGAGGTCAAGTTCAATAATGACGATTTTGACTTTTACCGTTCAGGAGTTATGGTTCTTGAAAGATTTAAAAATGGAGTTTCCAGTTGTGTCCGTGCATTTATGCATGAACTGTTCTACCAAAGCTTCCCAAATTTTAATATGTTGTTGCTGATGACAAAAAAGAGGTCAAGTTCAATAATGACGATTTTGACTTTTACCGTTCAGGAGTTATGGTTCTTGAAAGATCGTAAAATGGCGTTTCCATTCATGTTGTTGCATTTACTCATGAACCATTCAATCTAAGCTTTTCAAATTTTAATATGTTGATACTGATGACAAAATGGAGGTCAAATTTGATATTGACGATTTTCACTTTCACCATTCATCAGTAATGGTTCTTGTGATATTGCCAGGACACAAATAAATGTTAATAAATCCGGTTTGCTGTCGTTGTGACAGCCTCTTGTTTATATTGAATTGAAAATTCTTATACATTAATTACCTACTACTCATGTTAATCATGTTTATAGAGATCTTAACCCTCTACCATTACCTGTAGCAGTCAATGTAGAATAAATAAACAAACAACTATACGTAGAGTAAAATTCTATTGAAAAAAAGGTCCGATTCAATGTAATAATATGTATCAAAAGAAACTACGCAAAATGACAAGATACAATAATAAACAAAGGACTTTTAGCATTGATTAAATTTGTGTATTTCATATCTTAAACCCTACATGCCCTATATATGAGTGAATAAAATGAAAATCAAAATATGTCATAAAAATGCTTAAAAAACTAGGAATATAAACGGAGTCAGTCTTCAAATTTAATTTAAATATAAGATTTGTTAACATTTATTGTTCTAAATTTCTGGCTTTGATTTAAAAACTCTCAAAGCGACCATTGCGACTCACTTTGTTGAAGACCTATCGGGTTACTCTGAGTTTTTTTCCAGATTGATACTCACCTAAGCTGCTAATTCGTTAGGCTGTGTATTGATTACGACAACAAACAGTAAAGCATAGCTTTTACATTGTACAATGTAAACAAGGTTTGGGCACACGATCTGTATTTTAATCACAAGCAATAAGTCAATTGCATCAACATTTTTATATGCTAGTATAAATCTGTTAATTAGTCAAGTGAAACGTGTGAGTTTTGACTACTGCACACTTGTTTTTAATACCTTGTATTTTTTTGAGTTAATTAGCCCTAATGCTGTATGTGGTTATATTTCTATAACCTGTATATCATGATGAGGACGGTCCTTAATTATAATAATGTTATTTCGTATGTCCAATCCCTGGAACCATTGTTACAAAGACAATTTATTTAAACAATAACATGTATAACGAGATAGGATTTATAAAATTTAGTATTCACCAGTTAAGTATTATCGGTCTTGAACATTTACTTCTGGAAGCTGTCAAATTGTAGCTTTCATTTTGCGCCTTGTATGTTAAAATTTCACTTACTTTGGATAATGTCATTTTGTTTAAACCTCTATCATGTCTATATAAATTATGAGTACTATCTGTAGATAATTCAACTACATAGGATGCATTAAAAGGTAAAACAGAAACATAATATAACACAGAGAAAATAAAAATAATGACAATAATGACAAAATCATTGCAAAAAATCGAAAAACAGTAAAACTATATATAATAGTGTATTAACCACTAAAACAAAAACTGAAATCACAAGCCCAATTGAAAATGGAAAATATAAAAATATACTAAAAAGTAAAATCACAAAAATACTAAACTCCGACGAATCTTCAATCTGAATGTCCCTAATCACATGGCTAAATCAAATGACAAAACACAGCAAGAACAAATGGACAACAACTGTCATATTTCTGACTTGGTACAGGCATTTTCAAGTGTAGAAAATGGTGAATTGAACCTGGTTTAATAGCGCTTTGTACAACAGTGTCATCAAATCTCGGTATATTTACAACGATGCGTGAACAAAACAGACATAATAAATAAAAAAGTCAAGATATGGGTACATCAGTCATCACTGTGTTACAATTTTAAAAGGAAACAATTTTACAATAAAGCACAAAAGCATCTATCAAATTATCAACATTCATTGCTTCGCGTGTCAGACGTCAGAAAATTATACGTCACATAGGAAAAACATTTTGTCGTTTAATGTTTATACAAAACAATTTCATAATTTCACATGTGGAATGTTGGCATACAGGGTTAAAAAATCGAAAGTATGTTAGAATTAATTTCAGAAATAGACCGAGATTTAAAATTGTCCAAAAGTTCTTTAGAATTTCAAATAATCCACAAATGGTTAATACCACAATACAATGGTAATGATTTTATCGTTTGTTCAACGTATTTTCTAATTTATAAGTGTATTATAACATAATAAAGAAGATCTTTCAAACATCATTAAAAACAATAATAATATATTTCTCTAAAAACTTCGAAACACTCAGTGTGGCAGAATAACAGTTATACTCATAAACCTATTCTGTTTTCACTATATAAAAATATTGTGTAAGGCTTCTTTTATATATATGTTTAACTGAAAAGCTATAAATATATATATGGAGAGAGAGAGAGAGAGAGAGAGAGAGAGAGAGAAAATATATATATGGAGAGAGAACGAACGTGACGACGCCCATTAACGCACAAATGACGTTCACTAAAACAACAGTTTTTTGAGAATAATTATTATATGTATAGTTGTGTCATATAAAAGATACTTTTATTTCACTTTTAGACGAAAGCAGGCCAGCTTACTTTTTGTTCAAACTGTCCCAATAGCTAAAATGGTCGTCTCTTCACATGTTTACATAAACCTCAAAAGTAACGCTCAGATCAAAATAGTTATAAAGCCAAATAAGAACAAAGTTGAAGAGCATTGAGGACCCGAAATTCAAAAAGGTTGTGCCAAATACGGCTAAGGTTATCTTTACCTGGGATACGAAACTCCTTAGTTTTTCGAAAAATTCAAAGATTTGTAACAGAAAATTTATAAAAATGACCATATAATTGATATTCTTGTCATTTCTCACTGACGAGTTTTAGGTCTCAAAAAATATTAAAAAATGACAAAGATTTTATGACACTTTTACAGATGGCCAATAACCATATGTGTGACTGATTTATAAAAAGAAGAAAAAAACATGGATAGTGGAAATTGACACGAACGATTCTGAATATCTGACAAAATTTCAAAGCATGACAAGCGAACAGTCTTAAAATGGTTATATCTTCAATTTAAATTGCCAAATATGTAAAATAAAAAAAAATAACTTCAGACATGTAATGTTAATAGAAAAAATAACTAAGTCCATTTATAAATAAAATACAGATACACAGGTACACAAATTTAACAAACTTTCCTTCTAGATACTAGCTTTTGATCATAAACAAACGTTCGTCCAAGTTTGGTACAAAACAAAAATAGTATAAAAAAAAGGCTGTTTAAGCGGCTTCTTGATTTACATTTTTTATTTCCATTAACATTTTTTTTGCCTGTGTATCTTTATCTGGAAAATAAATAATAACATAACATATCAAATTTAAATTGTCGATTAAAAACACTAAATGCAGATTTCTATTCAATATGAGTTATTCGTTCGAAAGTAAGCTTTTAGTCCTGGGGTAGTGAGAACATTCTTAAGAAGGTGTTTGCGTTGCTCAGTCTTTAGTCATCCTTGTTGTGTTTTGTGTACTGTTGTGTTTTTGTTTGTCTTTTACTTTCATTACTTTATCAGGTTTTCTTTTCGACCAATGAGTATGAAAGTCCCCTTAGTATCTGGAGCCTATCTTTTACAAAAACATAGGGAGTCATTTGTAAGTTTTTTACCTAGCAGTTATTAAAACGGCTTCTGTCTTTATTGTGTTTACCATTCGGTATGAAAAAGATACAGAATCGTCCAAAAAAAGATTGACATGTTTTTTTTTATTTGAATTGAATGTAAAGGGTAATATTCTAGAAGATTATGGTTGAAACATCTAAACTAGTTCAATATAATACTCACAGATAACCTAAATAAGAACACAGATTGTACTAAGATAGTTTGAAAAATAAATGTGCTATCTGTACTAGGCAGGACTTACAACTTATTAAATAGTGTTAAGCACTACAAATGTATAAGTTATATTTTACTACTCGTTTTTTAAAGCATTGGTACTCCTAATGTTAACTAATGCAAGTGCACGATCTTATAAATACATTAGTACTTCTATTGTTTAATTTTTTTTCTGGTACTTACATCATGTCAATATGTGGTCATATTCATAATAAATTAAAATAAGAATATCGTAGATATTGCATTAATTCTTATCTTTTCAATTGTGTATATATATAAGAAGAATTAGACGAGACGAAAATACCCACTTTAGTATCAAAACACCTGAAGTTTAAGTACTTTCATGCATAAAAAGGCCTATACACTTTAGTGTGTTCAAAATAAAGTTCCTTTAGCCATAATTTAATTATGTTCATCAATTTTTAGTATCCCCCTTTTGTTGCTGCCTACACCTATTCTTTTCTAATTAAATTGTCAATTGATATGTAAACGTGTAGTCCTAGTTCAGATGATGCAATCATTACCATTTGTGTTTGCCAATTATATATATTTTATACATATGTTATGCCTTCTAATCAGTTGCATTTGCATCCTACTGTCAGTTACGCATTTGTAACGATTTTCTCGTCATGTTTTGAAATGGATTATCGTTGCAGTTTAAATGTAAAAACTAAGATGAGATGGTTTGATTATCAACACACTGTGTCTAAACCACACCGGCAAAATTTGTTCGGACTCGATGGTATCTAACATCCGGCACAATGACGGAGCATTGATAGACAGAAGAAAGCTAGGTTTCTCCTTATTTTCTTATTTTTTTTATGATATCGAAGAATATATATACATATACAACTATTTTCTATTGTGATATTCAATATTTTCTACAACCGTTCTATATTAACGGAGACATAAGTAAAAATGTACGTCAAAATGACGAATTGAGTGAACCTTGCCTCGAAATTGTTTAATTTCTCGTTAAATTGTTCATATTGTACGGAAAGAAAGGTACGGGAAGATAGATACTGACACGGAAATTGCAAAACTTGTTTCTATGAACATTTCAATACTTGTATTTCTGAGTATGGAACGAAAGAAATAGGTCATGTCAAAATTGAACTGGCCGGTTTCGTCAATGTTAACCACCCGGTTTGGTCATATATTTCACAATGCATAACCCGGTTTGGTCAAATAAAAAAAATCATATAAATCGCATTGCATTATAATTGATAATTTAACTTCAGTGTTAAAAAGGAGTTTTGTGACCGGGTCGTTGGAAAACAAGTTCTTTCACAGGACAACGGCTTATTATGTATATGATTAGTCTCAGATTCAAATAAATAATAGGCAAACACTAGAATTCCCACTCTTATAGAACACAAATAATTCTAATTTTACATTGCATTCAAAAAATTTTAACAGCAAAATAGATAGAAATGAAGGTTATAACGTAAATTGAGACAAAAGCTCTCAAATATGCGTTTTCTATATGAATTATTGAAAATATGTTTAAACTTGAAATTAGAGTTTAACTTTACGGTTTAAAAAAATCGAAAGACACAATTGATTGATACATGATTTTCTCGCACAATAGGATGGACACCTATAGGTTATCTAATCATTCTATGTATGTAATCTTTTCTATGATCGTTAAAAATAAATCTTCTTAAGGATAAACGTTGATGATAAGACAAATTTATATATGCATGCATAATCGACATGAAAAATGAATGTTTATAGGAAGAAAAGAATTACAACTACCATGCATCAAAGGTGGGGTCGAGAGGGGGGGTGCAATATATACGTCTTCTAGATTCGCCACTTATCTTATAAAGTGTATACCGAATTAAAATATTGTAAGAAATAAGAAAACAGGGACACCCGCGAAATCGAATTATGTGAGTTTGATTATGTTTATTATAAACATTCTCATTGATATTTTTAAACAAGCGACACTAAGTGATTCGAATTCATAGTGTTTTGAACTATTGGTATAAAGCTGCATATGTCAAAAGTTAGAAGGTTTGACTGTAACATATACAAGTATGGAACACAGATCTAACAATCCCCCCCCTATTTGCCATATGTCCATTGCCCTTGCCCTTGAACTCATTTCTATATTATTTTTCCTTCGGCCACAGACCTTCCTCATCAATTGAATTGCGACCATTTAAGCGTTTGTGACATTCAACATGTACACTTAAATATAAATGATATGTCTTTATTGAAAGAAAAAAAACCCGCCAGTGAAGTTGTTTGCTCTGTCCGATCCGGTTCGTGAAATTTGAAATTTTCAGTTGTTACACTTTTTTTTTTAATTCAAGAACGGTGTAATTTTGTTTTGAATTCTTGATTGTTTTTTGCTCACTTGACCCAACAGGAAAAGTTTTTTTTCCTTCACTTGGCACAGGTCGACCGTCGTTCTTTATCTTTCAATACAATTTTTTACATAATGTTCACATCTAAAATTACTAGGCTGCATTTAACAAACCTTATTTAAAATCATATGTCTTTTTTTAATTATAATTAGGGTACATGTATCTGGGTTGAAAAAAGTTTACTGTGACCCTGCTTGTAAACAAGATGGCCTTCATGGCTATGAAATAAACAAAGGGGGCATGCAAGTGCATGATGTCAATTATTTAAACAGCCGTAGACATAGACAATTCGAAAGGGCCAGATGATTATCTTCAAAATGTTGAGCTCCACCATTTGTCCATTTACTATAAAATTCTCACATTAGTTCTTAAAGGAGTTATTGCATTGCCCTTAAATGACGAATTAAATGTTCTTTTTATCAATTTCTATCTATTATTTTCAAACATATTTTATAAAAGTCATATAGCAAAAATGACTTAGGAAGTCAAGAAGATATACAAATCAATCGACTTGGCCGATATCCTAATAAAACTTATTGACCTTTAATTAAGAGGGTTTTTTTTTCATTTCATTGCGTTTTTACACGCCCGTCACAATTTTGAAAGGACGTATTATTGTATACATCCGTCCGTCCGTTCGTCTGTCCTTCCTTCCATCCGTCCGTTCCTCCATCTATCAGTCATTCTGTCCGATCGTCCGTTTATCCTTCTGTCCAGTGAAAACATGTCGCACCGTAACTTGAGAACAGCTTATCTAGTTTTCATGAAACTTAACAAAGTTATTTCTTGAAATGGTCAAACGATCTGTTAACCTTTTAGTGAAAATCAAATTAAATCTTTTTGAGTTACAGAACTTTGTAAGTAAAACAGGGCTGTGTTTTTTTTAAATGTCGCGCCATATCTCAAAACTATTTATCATTATTGCATCAAACTTTACACACTTCTTAGTAATATAAATCTAAACTTCTGCATACATTTTGGTGATGTTTTAAATTTTGTTTATTAAGCGTTATTTATTTTTCTTTTTGTAAAAAAGGGGGGGGGGTCACATATTTCGATGTATCTCAAAACCTATATAAAAAATATCATAATGTTAATGTTAAAAAAAAATTAGATATCAGTGTTTGCTATTGAGTATTTATATTGCATTTAAAATTAGTTTGAAGATTAGTGAAATAACGGATAGGCCTTTCATTAGGAAAATGTGTAGTACTATAATTACCTATGTAAATAAATGTAAACACGCCAAGTTTACTTTATAATAAATACATATTTAAATTTTTTAGAAAGACAATGTTCAGATCCGTGTTAACGTTGCTCTTCATAAATTGTTGGTTTTGAAAAAAATTATAAAAAACCGGGTGATATATATAGACGAAACCGGGTGATTGTGTATAAACAACAATGACGAAACCGGTGTATTTTAATTTGACATGACCCATTTCTTTCGTTCCATACACAGAAATACAAGTATTGAGATGCTCATAATGACTAGTTTTGAAATCTCCGTGTCAGTATCTATCTTCCCGTACCTTTTTTTCCGTACAATGTGAACAATTTAACGAGAAATTAAACAATTTCGAGGCAAGGTTCACTCAATTCGTCATTTTGACATGCATTTTTACTTATTTCTTCGTTAATATAGAACGGTTGTAGAAAATATTGCATATCACAATAGAAAATAGTTGTATATGTATATATATTCTTCGATATCATAAAACAAATAAGAAAATAAGGAGAAACCTATCTTTCTTCTGTCTATTGATGTTCCGTCATTGTGCCGGATGTTAGATACCATCGAGTCCGATCAAATTTTGCCGGTGTGGTTTCGACACAGTGCAACAAGAACAATGGAATAATTATCCAACAGTGTCCAAATGACGTTGATTAAAACTCATATAGATCATCGAAGGGCCTATGGCCGATTGAATAAAAATCATGTGTCTATTCAAAATTATGATTATACCACCAATTTTGTTCATCCTTCTTGTTTTATACAGTATCAATGATACCACTACCAGTCCAATTGTACCGCAAACTACACACCAAACAACGATTGAAGATGGCGTTTTACCTTCTGGATTATTCTGCAAATCTACAAGTGTGAATTGAATTAATTATATTATATCAAAATGCAAGGTTACTTAAATGTAATTAACTATATGGGTCATTTTCAAAAAATGTCGAATTTTGAAATTGAAAAATTTATTAAAAGTTACTTATTCAAACAACCCTCTACATAAGCAAATCAAAACAAACAGTACTTTAAGAACAACATATTAAACGATGCAATCTTAATGATGTCATACAAGGATATCTTGAAACATTTTTTGATCGGTGGTACAATATTTTGTCTATCCTGTTACCATTTTCAAAAGAAATTTTGGGTTATTAAGAAAAGGTTTAGATAAAATGTTAAGCTTGTTTTACGTTACCAATTAGATGGTTTTCAAGAGAATAAACTTCTATATATATTCATTCTGTAAAATAATAGACAATTTTCTAGGTTGTACTGAAAAATGGCTCTAAAAATTGGTTTTCAAAGGTTGTAAAAATTACCACCAGTAATGCAAGTCTAAGATAGCAATTTATATTGTTCGGCCTTTTTTCACCCTTTCAAATAAACCCAACATCAAGTAAATTCCTCATAAGTTAATATACTTTTCTCTTTATTTCGTTGGTAACAGGAACGTACGTTTCTGATATATCACTATATAAAAGTCTATCCTGTTACCTTTTTGTCTATCCTGTTACCGATATCAGTATTGCACCTGCAAATGCTTAATTGGGAAGATTAAGACGTTCTAACCTTAAGATGAGTTCAAACAATGAAATATTTCATTCGTTTTCCACCTACATGTTAAGATAAAAAAATTAACGACGTTTTTGTCTATAATGGTCTATCCTGTTACTGTAACCATAGCAACCATAGTAACAGGATAGACATAACAGGATAGACAAATTTCTTCGTTTTTGATTGCTGTTGTGAAATAACTACTCCCTTTGGTGAAGTGATTATCGTTTTCTATTGTGAATTTGGTTTCCAACACGTTATTGCACTTTTTACAACCATACTGTTAGTGTAATTAATCAAAATGGTTGGTAACAGCATAGACATGAAAAAAAGTACGCTCTATTTTTTCCACTAAATGTCTTGAAATTTCTTTTCTCCTCACTGTCGGTCAAGAAACGAGGCGTTTTAAATGTAAAGATTACTTTGCATTTTTTTAAATCAACACTGATTGATTCAATATTCATAGGGAGAATAATTTAACGACTGATTTAAGTAGCGATAACAGGATAGACATGAACCTCCTCTACGCTGATTGCATTTAGTTTGCAGATAATCTGTTATATACAATGATAAAGAAGCTACGATTTTTCGTTAGAATTATAATTAACGTTCTTGAAAAGTCCCTTTTGCAGATATCAAGGCGATCAGAAAATCGGAAAAAAATCATTTGAAATGTGTTTTTCTGACAATGTACGCACACAAATACCCCCAAAATCGGACTTAAATGCAGTTTAATCTTATCAAAATAGATGTAAGGTGTGTTTATTATTAATGTTCTGAATCAAAAATCCGACAAGCTTTCATTTGAACCATTACAACTGAAATTTCCATTAGAAATAAAAATTTTAGCATGGGTGTACTGAAAATTTGACATTTTTTGAAAATGACCCATATAGAGAATAATAAATGGCAAAATCTGTATCACATGCCGTATCATCCCGAGATACCAATATCATCAGAGAGCCTTTAGGCCCGAGGGATGATATTGGTCGAGGGTGATACGGCATGTGATACAGATTTTGCCATAATATCAGCGTCACTGATGAGTCTTGTGTATATGAAACGCGTGTCTGGCGTACTAAATTATAATCCTGGTACCATTGATAACTATTATACGCCTTATTATATATTTCAGCAGGAGAGTATATATGAACTTTTTTCTGATCCCTAGCAATTGTGTACCTTCATTTCTTCTTTTGTCTGGTTTTAAAAGCTTTAAAAGAACAGCTCAATTACTCATCCGAAGCACATGGATGAATTACCTTACAATTTGCATGCTGTTGTTTTAAAAATATTTTGTTTATTGTGTGTGTGTTTTGTATGCTATTTCATTGCGTTCTTTTTTATAGTTGCATTTCTAGTGTCAGAAATATGAAAACTCGACGTTTGTTTTGTGACGTCACATTCCAAACATCACGTCATTGAATAAACTGCGTCACGCTCGAATGACCGTTCATTAAGGACCCATTTTTAGGAGAAAAAAAAAATAAAAGTTTCTTTATCGAAAAAAATATAGGAATACATACTTAGTTCTATTACTATAAACTAAAGGTGTGTTTGATTCCATTGTTATAATATTATTGTATTTTAGGGTAAACTTGGTAAAAATGAGAAGGAAAAGTAATAATTTTATTGTAATCGACATTTGAATATACGTTTGTGTATTATTATTTAATGTTACACACTACTTTAGAAATAAAATATCATTTATTCATACGTTTATCACAGTGCAATTTTGTTTGTATGCCAATTACATCAATACTTTCACATTTATATGTATAGTTCCCAATGTTAAATAACACACAGTAGTCATTGAACTAGATATACAGTAACGATCATTTATGAAATTGATGCTTATCAGGTATTTAAAAATCACTGCATCCATTTGGTTACTTAAATAAATATGTTGTATGTATGTAAAATATTGAAGTTTAAAATTAATTGTTGTACTCCCTGTTTAATACAGGCTTTTAAAAAACATGGATCCCTATGATATACCGGATTTTGAATAACATAAGCAACACGACGGGTGCCACAGGTGGAGTAGGATATGCCTACCCTTCCGGAGCACCTAATATCACCTCTAGTTTTTGGTTGGGTTCGTGTTGCTTAGTCTTTCCTTTTCTATGTTGTGTCTTGTGTACTATTATTTGTCTGTTTGTCTATTTCTTTTTTAGCCATGGCATTATCAGTTTGTTTTCGATCTATGAATTTGACTGTCCATTTGGCATCTTTCGCCCCACCTCAGAATGCAACCTGCACTACCTATGTGTTTATATACTGGTATCAGAATATAGATTTAAGATTTGGTATGAGTGTCAACGGGACAAATCTCCATCTTAGTCACAATTTGTTAACCAATATAGGTCAAAGTGCGGTCTTCAACCAGGACCCTTGACTCCCATTAAACAGCAAGCTATAAAGGGCCGCTAAAAGACTTGAAAAACAACTTGAAAACAGAAAAAAACAACAGTCTTATATATAAAGAAATAAATGTATATGCTTGCTATCGTTAAAAAAAAAAAACACGAAACAATGTGGATCCTTTTTGTGCAATACAAAAGTTCAACAAATTTTTGTAATCTGTCTTTAATTTTTAAAAGAGTAAAATTGGCGTAAATAACATAGAAGGCAGATGCGTTTTAACTGTTGGGAGTAGAAATATGTTTAAACTTTATTATTTCAGGAAAACATACACTGAATTGGAATATTGTGTTTAAGGATATAATAATTCAAGCGCATTAAAGAAATATACGAGGTTGAAAAACAATTTTTGTCCATCTTTTGCAGAATGGTTTAGCAGTGAAAAAAACCTGTAATTTGGCTTCATGTAAATTCGGTTATTTAGTCGGTGCGTGATTTTTATTATGGATATTTTTGTTAATTTGTAAAAAAAGAATTTAAATTGGTTAAAAAGAGAGGGTTGAACATACATTTGGTTAGGCAGTGCTAAATTATTATTAGGATATTTTGGTTAATTTGTAATAAAAAAGAGGGTTCAACATACTTTTATTTTATAAATAATTTAAACACATATATACATATATACATAATCATCATATATATCATATAGAAACATCGTAATTTTGTTTTGAGAAGAATTTCATACATGTGTGTAAAAAATGAAAATGCCATGGTGTTATTCACGCATCAACGTAGTAATGAGCATACGTTTTTTTAAACATTTGAATCTAAATATCATTTTGTAGTAAAATTACTGTTTTGATTATTGAGATTCGTTTTTTTTTTGTGAAACATGTTTAGCATTTTCTCATAACGTTTCAGAAATGCATATGTAATCAAATACAACAGATAAGGGCAGTTTTTTTTTTTCGTAACCTATTTTATTATTTGAATGAGTAAATATGTATATTATTTTAACTATTGAATTGATTGTTTCCGAGGTCAACGTTAATAGTTTAAAAAGTTTAAATGGCCGTGAAATCCAATCTCTCATTTGAATAGTACGGTATTTGCTCATATCTTTCTATCTGTTATGATAATGACTTTAATGAGTTCTTTCTGTTGTTTTGTGGGAATAACTATCGTATTTGTTCTGAGTAGTAGGTCTTTCAACTTTTTTGTGGAAAGACCTGTTGTATTTGTTCTGATTATTATGAATTTTCATTTTTCTGTGGAAAGACCTATTGTATTTGTTTTGATTATTATTTTTAGGTATTTCCACTTTTCCGTGAAAAGATTTATTGGTTTTCTTCTGATTATTATTATTAGGTTTTTCCACCTTTCCCTGGAAAGACCTATCGATTTTGTTCTGATAGTTATTCTTTTTCTTACGCCTATTTTTTTTTCTTCGCTGTTTTGTTGTTTCGCAAGATATCGCTTAGACATTTGTAATATAATATCGTACAGTGTATACGCTTTTGGAACTGACAGCCCGTAACTTTATACTTTTTCATGTAAGAGTAATCTCCCCGAACTCTGTTTTCTTGTTATTTCTAAAACTTTGCAACCGTCCAAGAAACGGACAAATTTATTTTTCTAAATTGCTCGTTAAATTTTCAGGATGTTCTGTTTTATTTAAACCGAAGCCGTATGGAGATTCCATATGAGAGTTATTTCCCTTTTTTATTTGATATAAGTGAAATGTATTTGTAACTAGAAAACCATAAGTGATAGAGGCCAAGGGTCTTTTGATTTGTGTTACTTGGTCCAAAAATGAAAATGAGGTTAGGGTGAAAGGTCAAGGTCATGTTATAAATTTGGATTTTGGCTTGTTATCACTATTTTTCAGAAATCATTTAAGATATCGACAAAATAGTTCTACATAATTGCTAGTTGCAATATGTTGTCACAGGTATATTTGAGTTGAAACGGCACGGATACATTTTTTCTCCCCTATTATATTTAAAATTACACGTTTGGTGATATAACTCATTCATCATATATAATTAGGACCAAGTGTCTTTTGATTTGAGGTCTTTAGTTTATGACCTTGAAATTGAGCTCAAAGTCATAGGTAAATTTTTTATCTTCGCTTTTCAACTCATATGTATACATGATAAATCCATGGTACTTTTGGAATTAGGTTACGAGCCATTTGACCTTGAAAAAGCCAACCGGGAGTGATCTTTTTAAACTGGAAGTAGCATTATATTGTTCTAAATTAATGTTCAAGTACATATAACCATATATTATTGGAAAAGGTGTCTAGTAAACTATCAAATAAAACCGGAAGTGACATGTTTCAAACCGGAAGTAGTAATTTATCTCCCTCATTTAGAAAAAAAATGTATAGAAACCGTTTATTTTTGGAATCAGTGTACAATAAGCTACATGTATCATGTGACGCTGTAAATGGTATTTCAAACTGAATTTTCAGAGTACTGTTTCAAAATTTATCTTTAGGGTGGAAAGACCTTCAATTGTTCTCTAAACAATTGTTTTTTTAGTATTTTTATTTTTATTTTTTATATTTTTTATTTGTCTGCCAAATCATGTTCTTGCTATAAATGTTTGTTTCCCAATATGTCATTTAGATATTTCTCATATTGTATCCTATAGTTTATGCGCTTTTAAATTTCATCCTGTTAAGCCGAACCGTTTTCTTTGTAAGAGTGATCTTCCTATTCACTGTTTATCAAATGTTTGCATCTACATCGTAACAAATGCCATCGTATCAAATGACATTTTATGGAAGTAATTGCCCCTGAAAAGTCGAATTATAAGGCTAGTTGCTTATTACTTCGACCTGGTTTATTATAAAGCCATATGACCTTTTAAAAAAGGTTGGGTGACATATGAACTTGAAAAATGACAACCGGAAGTGACCTAAGGAAAACCGGAAGTTGCATTTTTTTTAAGAAAAAATACCCGGAATCCATATATTTGTTATTTAAAAACAATAACTTATCACTAAATACTAGAAGTGATATTCGATCAACCAGAAGTGACTAAATATCTCCTGAATTACAGGCAAAAGTATATAGAAACTATATATTTTTGAAATAAGCTATCATATGAGACCGGAAGTTGCATTCACTTCACCGGAAGTAGAACATTATCTTCTTTATGTCACTTTAAAGTATGTAAGCACCACTTATTCTTCGCATCAGTATAAAGAAACTTATGATTTCATTCCAATTTCAATTTGAGTAAACAGGAACTAGCTTTTTTCAATAACTTTTTAAAAATTGATGTGGAAACATTTTCAATTGTTCTCTAAACAATTTGTTTTTAATTTTTATTTTACTTTTTTGCCCAATTTTGATTATTTTTGTTTTGCATTATGTCGCTTTGATATTTCTTATATTGTATCGTTCAGTTTATGCGCTTTTAAATTTCACCCTGCTAAGACGAACAATTTTCTTTGTAAGAGTTATCTACCTATTCATTGTTTATTAAATATGTGTATCTCCTTCGTAACAAAAAACAAGATGTCTTCAACAATCTTTATAATTTACAAAAATTGTTTGTTTCCTCCTCAAGAATTTTGGGCTAATTTGGAACGTAGCGATTCGATAAGATTTTATATTTTAACTTTACCAAATAAATTTTTCAGTATATTTTTTAACTCAAAAACCAAGTAACGTTTAACCCTGGAATCTTTCTATTTGAGGATCCTCGGTCCTAACTTAGAAAATGACTTCAAGGTCAGAGATCAAGGTCCAGTTCTCCAATTTTGCTTGTTTGTTGCATTTTCTCCGACACTTTAAAAGATATATACTAAAGAACAAATGCAAAATGCTTGTTGTATTGTAATGAAGATATGTTACATTTGGTCTGATACAATTTAAAGACATCTTTTATGAGTTAGTGCCCCTGAAATGTCTAAAGATAAGGTTATTTGATTATTTCTTCATCTTGGTTCATTAAAAAGCCCTACGACCTGTAAGAAAAGGTTTAGTGACAAATGACCTTGAAAAATGACAATCGGAAGTGACCTGGAGAAAACCGGAATTAGATATTTTAGCCCTTCATTTTTTGTTTTTACTCGAAATCCATATATTTTGAAAGTTAAATACGTAAACTTATCACTTAAGAACAGAAGTTACTTTTCATAAACGGAAGTGGCCAATTATCTCCTGATTTACAGGCTAAACAATATAAAAACTATATCATTTTGGAATCAGAGTGAAATAAGCTATCATATGAGACCGGAAGTGACATTAACATCACCGGAAGTAGCACATTGTCTCCCTGATTTCACTCTAAAGTATATAAAATAACCACTTATCTTCGCATAAGTATCAAGAAACTGATAATTAGATGCCAATTTCAACTTTGAGTAAACAGGAACTAGCTTCTTTTCAATACATTTGAAAATTGATGTGGAAAGACATTCAATTGTTCTCTGAACAATTGGTTTTTAATTGTTGATGTTTTTCTTTCTTTAAATGACATAAACCATGTGAAAATTGAGTCATCATGGTTATTGACAATTTAAAGTGTTTTTTTTTTCTTTAGTTGATTATTTAAGTTAATACTTTCTAAAGTTTACATTATATTCTTATACGAAACATACTGTAGCAAGCGATGCTATTTTCTGTGAAGATCAGGTACTTCTCATTTCCCGCTTGACATTCAATTTCTATTTTGTTGCCACATGGGAATAGCAATTCAGTAAACTCAAAACCATACGTTACATTATGTAGTACATGTGACTTCGATTCTTTTGTAACATTCATACTACTCCTTGCTCCCTAAATAAAAAAAACACAAATTGAAAGACGAATAGCGATTTAACATAACAATGACTTGTTATCATATTCAAATTTCCGAGTATGCACTAACAAAAATTATAAACATGTAGGACAACCATTTGTTTTTTCATTGTTTCTTTCCGGTTATTTACGTTCTTTATCTAACTTTTTTAAATCATTTTTTTTTATTGCGTGCAAGAATAATAAAACATCTGAGGCGAAAAAAAATGTTCCCCATTGGAAAACACGTTTCTATTATATTTGGTAAGTATGTTCCTGAAATAAAAAAAAATAGGTATAAAAATAGATGACAAACCGACTTTTCTTTTAGAAATTGACATCAGTTATTCTATACTATGTTAACACAGTAACCAGATGGTACTAATATGAAATTTCAAAGCATATAAGTTGTAGTATTATGAAGAACATTTAACAATTTTATGAATTGATCACTTGTTTATTCCTTTTGGGGTTTCTTGGTTTCGAATTATTTTCACCTATCCTCTCTGTTCTATTAACAAATTAAAGTCACTTATCTAAATACTTGGAAATGAACGTTAAGCTTCAAGATTTCCGTACTACATTTTGTGAGTATCGTAATAAAATTATTTGGTCTTTTTTTTTGCTAAAATGCTTTTACAAAGAACTATTGTTTTCGTATATCTATATTCATTGTGTTTATAATCTGTGATAAAAGTGGACCATGTTTATAATAATAATTGTTTTTATAGTATTTAAGCATACTTTCAATTAGGAAAGTAATTTAAGAAGTTATTCATACAACATGTACTATTGGTAAGTTGTTTATTTTGCTTTGAAGTATAAAGTTAATGAAATAAGCACAAAATGTAACAATCATGTATCAGAATAACAGAATACATTTCTCACTCGTGTTTTTACTCAATATTGTCAAGTTGTTATTATTTTATCAAGTTAAGGAGTATAACACTCATATTTACAACTTGTTTTATTGTATTTACTGGAAGAAACAATCTAGAATACCTCGGTTATTGTTACATAATGTGTTTGCTTACGTAATGTATGCTGCATTGTATGTTGTTGACAAACATCATTACGTGACATACAACTGCATATTTAAATATATGCTTTGTAAGTTACTGAATGCCAAATGTGATAGCCTTTTTTAAAACGTTTTCTGGACTACTTGCCTCCATTTTAAAGTTATTTCAATACATTTAATGTCAGACCAAGTAATGGATCTGTTAGTGTCCTGATTAAAGGAAATGCAATATTTCATCTTTCGTTTATCTATTATTTTCCCACTTTAGTTGGAAATCATAAATTATTTTGAAAAAATTCCTTGGTTTTTAAATGTTTGATTATGCTTTCACTGTCGTTCAACATTTCTTTATCTCAGTTTTTTCTTATAGTATTGTGTTCTTAAAAATTAAATTTTTTCCCGTATTCTTTTTTTTATTTGCATATTGTATTTCTTTTGTTTTATATTAAACTTCTGAAATGGTTTAATAGATAAAAATGTCGATGGTTTGTTAACAGTTTGCACGATTTGTCATTATTTCTAACTGCACTTATTGATTTTTAAAATGGATCTACTCATTATCTGAAACTTTTTGCTTCTTTTTTATATTTCTGTTAAAGTTTTTCTTGCTTGTCCAAGTAAACAATATTTTCTTTTACGTTGATTTAAATCTTTGCCATTTTAACTGTTTACAGATTTTTTGGTGAAAGTTTTTAATTTGTTCAGTTTTTTTTTAAACAATGTGGGTATTTTATTTTCAAACTCAGTCTTGTTTATTTTTACACGAGAGGAATATACAGGAATAATTATAGAGTACTTTTTATCTTTATTCAAGTTAAATCATAATCTTTGACCAGAAATCGGTGGTATTTCACAAAACAATACACAGAACAGAAACATGAAAAAGTTAAATTACTAAATGTTTAAATCTGATGTTTTGATTTAAATCAAACACCGATTACATAAAACAGTACGTCTAGTGTCATCTTGTTCACTAGAAATACATGTATTTCAATAACGTGATCATATAACTTACTTTGAAATTAAGGTTGCACACTGGTTTAGGATAAACTCTGTTCTGAGTTAAAACTAGTCTATAGTTTCCATTCTGCATTTTGTCGATTTCTGTAAAGTTTTCTTCAGGCATATCTATGAAAACATATATTGCAATAATGTGAATAGAGTTTTATGAAATTTGATAAATAGTTCAAAAACTAATAATCTACTGAGAAGTAAAATATTTAAGAATATTGATTGAACATTTCTCTATGCAAAAGTGCATTCGACTGCAGTGCTATTTTCTTAACTTAAAAATAAAATCATCTTTAAAACATGAGAAATCAAATATGGAACCACTACAGTCTTAATTTTTGCAATTAGTACTCACTTACATTTCCATTTTCGTGTTTAACTAACATAAAACTTGAGAGATTTATTGACATAAAACTTTGCCTTTCGTAAATATCTGAGTACGAATTGTTACTTATTAAGTTCGTTTCCACGGTAAAAATATTTTATTATTTTAAATCAATGATCCTTAAATTTTTGCTGAGGCCCTGAAATAACTTTCCATTTTTGTTGTGATAAAAACATCCTGGTTTTCAGTCACAAGAACGATCAAATTATGTCAGTGTTTTAAGCTGACAACCGAAGATGTTTAAGATAAAATTGAGAATGGAAATGGGGAACGTGTCAAAGAGACAACAACCCGACCAAATAAAAAACAACAACAGCAGAGGGTCACCAACAGGTCTTCAATGTAGCGAGAAATTCTCGCACCCGGAGGCGTCCTTCAGCTGGCCCCTAAACAAATATATACTAGTCCAGTGATAATGAACGCCCCATTGTTTCCTTTATATAATCATGCACATTTAGCATATCAGAACACATTTACAAAAAAGTTGGCCGAAACATATGGCATTCCTCTTTTTAAAGAAAGTATTGCAACAAAGATTAAATCCAATGATAATGAGTATTGTATTTACATACCCCTGAAATCATCGATGTATTAATTTTGTGCAAACATTAGTATTATAGAAACGATCATCGATGACCAATCATCATAATAATGAGAACAGTTTATAATACCTTTGAGTATTAGTATCATTTTCAATGCATATATATACAGGGTATTTCCGTCATTCTTAATTTGATAGTGCTTGAAGTGACCGATCATGACGTCAACGAAAACCAAACAACGTCAAACATATTGATTTCTGCTAACAGTATTATGAATGAATGAAATCATACAATAAAACCAGTTGGAAGATAAAAGTGTAACATTATAGATAATATCATTGATTATCGAGACACAAATCAGGTGTGTCTGTATTTCCGATATTTTACTCCTTTATATAATCATGTGGATTTAGTTTTCAGATTCGATGGATTTACATATGTGTTGCAATATTTCTTTTCAAAAATACTATCTTCAAGGTACATAAATAACTTACGCAAGAAATTGTGTTCATTTACTTCTAGAAACTTCTGGTCGATGTCAAATCCGACACGACAAGCATATGGGCACTGTAAATCGTTTTCTGATGTTTCTTCAACGATTAATTCATAACGTCTCGAAGATATTCTTTTTTCTATGTATTTAGTTGAATCAACAGTTGTTCCATCATAGCATAACAGTTGATTATCAGAACCACCTCTCCACTGCCTGCTTCTATGTGAAGGAATCGCATTAGAGGATTCGCAGTCTAATTTCAGTTCTTTTCCCAGTTGAATTTTCTTTGGAAATTTCAAGTTTACTGAAATATGTACGTGTATGCAATCTGAACTTAAACATACAAAAAAATACATTCCCATATACATTTATACATTCATTGCTATGTATAAATGATCATTCGTTCCAACTTATGTAAATATACAGTATCATTTGAAATATGTACTCTGACTCAAGCTCATGATAGTTTTTCTTTACAATATTTTACACAGCATTATTGGTAAATTTGTTAACCAACTCTAGCCCAGATAGGATTACCAAACAAAAAGTAAACACATGACCTTCAAACATTTCGTGTATGTATTTATACTTTAATGGTTTTTTTTATATTTGCTAGACTAAGTTGAAATATTAAAAACATAAACTTACCATAAGCTGTGATCTGTTGAAATACAATAACAATGAAAATAACCTGATATTTTACCATAGTTCACTAAACTGAAATGAACGAATAAAAAATTTGAAACCAACTGCTCAGGGAAGAATTAAAGGTCTTTCCACTTCAATTTTCTAAATAATTGATGAGAAGCTTCTACCGTTTTTTTTTTAAATCATGGATTTCTTTATTCTAATTCATTAACTGTATGATTTCCATACTTTTTCCGGAAAAGAGGGAGATCAATACTGACTTCGAGTTGACAAATGACAACTTCTAGCCTCCTCCATCGATTCCAAAAATATACTAGTCAACAGAAGAAACGATACACAACTTTGAAATAAAATTTTCAATAAATATTAAATATAAAACAAAATGAGATTTACTATTTTAAAAAGCTTTCATTTGCAATGTATTCACATATGATAATGAAAATCAAAACCTGTCGAAAAGTAACTAAATTCTGTGAAAATGTTCATAGAGTGCAGATTATTTTTGCGGAAAGTTGGATAGAAAATCGACACATAATTTTTTAAGTACTAAATGAATTTTTTAAACTTGTTTAGAATTATCCAATATCCTAATCATGTTAGGTTCATGTTGTAACTAATGGGTTGAAATATTTTTTTTTTTAATTTTTGGTAAAAAAAAGTGTTTTTTGAAATCTCAAAAAATGCAGAAAAAAAAAGTTTCTTCGTCTCAAATTAATGCTTTAGATATGCAAACAACACACTTTAAATTTGAAACCTTTCGGATAAGTTTTAAGATTGTTGCCGCTTTTTTAAATTCCCTTTACACATACTGTATGTGGCAAATCAATTGATAACGTATACATTTTAACGATTGTTTGTGGAGCCGAACTTTGCTTTAGAAATGAAAGAAGAAACTGTATGATTTTTAAAAAAGAATTGATGGCAAACATTGTCTTTACCTTTAAATGAGAGGTTGCATCCTTAGTTGGAACTTCTGTTTTTTTAAATTGTCGTTTTATGTAGATTTTGTCAAAAAAGTTAAAAAAAGAGGGACGAAAGATACCAAAGGGACAGTCAAACTCATAAATCTAAAACAAACTGACAACGCCATGGCTAAAAATAAAAAAGACAAACAGAAAAACAATAGTACACACGACACAACATAGAAAACTAAAGAATAAACAACACGAACCCCACCAAAAACTAGGGGTGATCTCAGGTGCTCCGGAAGGGTAAGCAGATCCTGCTCCACATGTGGCACCCGTCGTGTTGCTTAAGTGATTACAAATCCGGTAAATAGTCTAATTCGGTAGGTCATATTCATGAAAGGGAAGGGGCTTGTAGTTACGACGTAAGGAACATATCCGATATCATTTGTGAAACGGTTATTCCATAACGGTCAACCAACTCGTGATGGCGTCCGTAAAATTTACGAAGGGATGATTTCAACTTCACCATTTGGAACTCTTGGTTTAATAACTTCCTTGTGAGCAGCAAACCTCTATTAAAGTTTGCAAAAGGACGTCCTGAAAGCAAAAAGAAATTTTTTTTTAAACGAATTTATATTTCCATGGTCATTAGGTATTACTACCTTCAATATTGGTCCTTTAAACGGAAAACTTTATCTTTAATTTGAAACAAGTCGTGTATCGTTTCTTTTGTTGACTAGTATATATAGTTTATGTATGCTTTTGCCTGTACAAGTAGATATATTTGGGTTTTACAGGTCTTAGAAATGTCACTTTTGGTCTCAACTGATAAGGTTATGTATGCCCATTTAAAAATATATGTTTTCTAACAATGTTTTCATGAATTAAGTGCAACCATGAATACGTCCGGTTGATATTTTTCAAGGTCAAATGTCATCACACATTTGTAAAGACCTTATTGCTGTGTCATGTACCAATCTGCAGTAGTAATGAATTTATCTAAAAATAAAAAAATTCAGTGGCAATAACTTCTATCATATATCACTGGATTGCTTTAGACCAAATGTATCATATTTTTCTCTCAATAGATAAAGATTTGCCATAGTGTTCCACGTTAGAAATATCAGATACAATGCAAAAACAAGTGAAAGACAATATTTTCAACATATCCTTGACTTTTGACCTTGACTTCATTTTTGAAACTTTGGAATCAAGTACCTTACATAAAATACTTAAGATTTGTAATTCGCTTTGATCCCAATCAGCCCAAGATACCTACAAATGTAAAGAACAATTATGAAAAAGAATTGTGTCAACATTGTTTAAGCTATGAGTAGAATCACTCAAAATAAAATAGTGTTGAAGGAGATAACTCTTACTATAAAAAAAATCTTCGTCTAAAAAGGGTCAGTTTTATAAGCACACAACAATTTTATATCGTAAAACAAAGGCTTAATGGAACAAAAATATTAATGTGCATATTAAACAAAAGGACACAGATGGATTAATGACAAAATTCAGTTTTGGTGATAATGATTTGTTTGTAGATCTTACTTTACTGAACATTCTTGCTGCTTACATTTATCTATATCTATAATTGACTTGGCTCAGTAGTTACAGTGGAAAATATTTTGTAAAAAGCTACAAAAATTTACAAAATTTATGAAAGTTATTAAAAAATGACTATAAAGGACAATAACTTCTTTCGGGGTCAATTGACTGGTTGCCTGATTGGTCTAAAAATTTCAAGGCAAATAGATCTTGACTTAATGAACAATATTATCTCGTCAGATTTGCTCTAAATGCTTTAGTTTTAGAAATATGAGACAAAAAATATGGGTCAATAACTCCTATAAGATAACATCAGACAGCTTTGGACCAAACAATACCATTTCTTCCTCTCAGCAGAACAAACATTTTGTATCAGTTCTTTTGACTTTAGCTTGATATTTTTTAAGAAATTTGCACACCCTATCAAATGGCAAAATTTCGAATATGACCTTGACCTATAATATTGAACTGATTTTTCAAGTTTTGACTTAATAATCTCAAATCAAACGTTCTCATGTGTTTAATGCTTACGGTTAATGAGAAACACTGAATTCAAGTCCCTGCGCTCCACAGAGAGTCGTAAAGTAAACAAACATATCATAACTACATCAAAGCTAAAGGCTTCCTCTGAACCTTTGAAGTCCATACTATGTATTGGTCACCTAAACTACACAAAACAATTACTAAATTTAATTTTATCTCGGCCTCTAATAAGGGTTCTACAAATAATCTTTCACTGAATAAGTTCCTTAACTGCTATCAAAGAGCTTATTTTTGATATTTTATTCTCTCTGATTTAAAAGATAAAAATATTGAAAGATTTATTTTCCAACAATGTTTTAAAATAGTTACTTAACTGTATTTAGGTTGAGGATTCAACAATACAACTCGTCTTTTATAGATACTCAATCTGACTATACTAAGGATAAAATTAGCGAATTAAAAATTGAAACGGTTATTTCTCTTAAAAAGCATCGTTTGGTTAAAATCTAGCGTATTTACAAAAGTATCATCAAATTACACATCAATCTTAAAAAATACTTCAGAATATCAGTGAATTGTGACAGATTGTGACACAATAAAGAACTAGTTAGACCCCTTTGCAATCGAGGCCCTATACCAGGACGTGTTTGTCTTTCATTAAATCGGAAACATGTTTGACATAAGTTATTGCAATTGTTGTTTTCAAATTGCTTAAAGTCTTAATTATCCCATTGGAAATTTTTTGGTTACATGCTAAGGTGAGATATACATGAATATAACAAGATGTGGTGTGAGTGCCAATTAGTAAACTCTCTATCAAATTCACCATCTGTTAAAGTAAACCAGGCAGATACATACAGAATGTGCCGGGATTCAACAGGTAAGCGGGATCACAACCCTCCCCCTAACCTGGGGCAGTGGTATAACAGTACAACATAAGAATAAATTATAAAAGGCTTAACTCATCAGATGGATAGAAATAAAAATAAACGTGGACGGGTACTTGTACATCCCAACAACAATTACACTAGGTACAGATCTGAGAGTACTAGAAGTTAGCTAACAGCTAGTTCTGAACCTCTAACAACTAATACAAAAACATGCATCTAAGACTAAATTATCAGTCCGTACATATCCAACATGCAATTGATTTCGTCAGAAGACGTCATACACTGTCAGAGGAAAACAGGACCTTGTGCAATTGCAAGATACAGGTATCGACATATTGTAGATCCATTATTGTGTATATGTATATGATATACCGACCGTTCAAGGGCTGTATAGCCAGTCAAGGTCGTTTAAAACTTCCATATGTTGTGTATGATATACAAGTTATATTCAGTTAGCTTTTAATTTACTGGTAACAACATTAATATTTGTAACAATAACAATCAATATTCAATGATCTTATTATAGTGTTGTATTGGTAACCTTTCAGAATAAGTTTATTAAAACGATCGATAAGATTACCAGGATCGGTTCTAAATGTTCGGGCACGGTTAACAACATATCCGTAAAAATGAGAATGTGCTATCCAGTTAGAAATATGTTTTCAACAGGTAAAACTAAACTTAAAAACCAAATCTTTATATCTTTGTATATAAATATTATCAAGGAAAAGATAGTGTGGAAGTGTAGTGTAAAGAGTAGAAAAAAAACTGTCAACAGAATTAAAAGGACTATCAAAAACACGTATTTTATCTAAAACATCCAAAGATTTGTTTACACTCCAAAAATAGTTAGTTCCACTATGTTCATATATTTTATTACAATAGTTTATGATAAGCACTTTGATAGTAGTTAAGGAACTTATTTAAAAAACTCAAAGATAAGTTGTAGAACACTTATTATAGGCCGAGATAAAACTATATTTAAATTTTTTTTGTGTAGTTTAGGTGACCAATACAAAGTGGGGACTTCAAAGGTTCAGAAGAAGCCTTTAGCAAAATTTTCAGATTGTCGCTTAATATATATCACATACCTTCTAATTTGAACAAAAATCTCCGATTATCATTTTCTTTTTTTATATACCATCTAATTCTACAAAACCTTCATGTGCATGGCTAGGTATATTGATTAAATGCCTTATCAATACACTGCATTACAAATTACAATCCTTGTCAGAATATTTCTTTGAGAATTTTTTTCCGATAGATTTATGGAATTTGGACGTATTCATTTCATATTTTAAGGGATTTCTGTACGTATCTCTCTTGAAAAACTTACCTTAGAAGTAGTCGTGTATCTGTTTTCCCCTTTTTATAATAGCAATACATAAGTGATTATCATTTATCAGAATCCATAAAGAAAGATAAAGATATATGAGAGGATATACCTTCATCAGAAACACTCGAAGTTGAATATTTGAAAGACAAGGATGCACAACCAAACAAATGAATGATCTTAATGATAAGAAATGTCGAACTTATAACAACCATAGGGACAAATTGTCTACAGGGATTGGAACGGAAGTGCGTTAATAATGTATAGATTTGTTAACAGAAAATTTCTGAACAGTTTGTACATAAATTATGTTAGTACCCAAGTTACTACTGCTAACGATAAAAGGGAGATAACTAATTGTAATAGTCTAAAAGCATCGATATTGACCCAGTGCTATACAAAAACTAAACAACACTGCATGAAGTGCATGTGTCCGACGCAGTTTCATTGAATACCTTCATCGGAATTTCCAAACAATATTTTAATAAGCAAATATTCAAATGCTGACTGCTTACAAAAATAATTTTGATGTGGTTATAGACTGGAATTTTTTGTCACAGGTGGCATTGGTTATATTTTATGTTCCGTAACTACAATCCCTTTGTCACTTTCCGTTTATGAAATCCAAGAATTTACGGGCTCTCACGAGCTTTACATTGACAGATGAGACAGCGTTTATTGACTTCCTTGTGTACCGTTATTTTCTTCCATGTTTCTTTTGTCTTGGGAGTACCTATCAATCCAATTTTGATTGTTTGTTAATTTCATAATACAAACATATCTCTGTTGTGTGTCATGATTATAAGTTTAAGATTTAAAATATATAAATTGTTGTTGAAAATAGTTCAACCTTTAATCTTCTGTGTATTGGTTTAGGTTTAACAAGAAACACGGACATTTCGGGTCAACAACACTTTTTTGTTAGTGTATAAATATCTTGAATGAATTTGAATAGAGTTCATATTCTAAATTATTATTTCTTTTTCAATTAAATTGAAATGTTTACTTACAGATTTGTTGAAAGTTTATTTGCAACTAGAAATAACAATCGTTTTTTTTTTATTTCCTTGTGATAATACATATGACCGGCGACATGTGTATTTACAAGGATATAAATGAAAACATCCTTGTGTATTTATAAATTTTTGCAACATAAAAGTAGTTTGTAAATTCTCGATTGATAACGAATCATTCTTTTAAATGAAATAGAAGTTCACCTAATAATTGCAGTCTTGCTCATTTTGAAAAATTCCCGATTGAATGTTACCTAAGAATATTTTTTTATGTCAATATTAAATGTAATATGAAAGTAAAAACTGATTAGAAATGAAGAAACATGTTTAACTGACTCTTTTAAATTTTCCTTTCTTTTATTTTTATTAACATGATTATGATGGATCATTTTTTTCTTTTTCTTTTGATATTTTGATATTAACTTTTGTGCAGTACATTTTTCATTGATTTGAATTTATATTAAAAACAAACATTTTTATCTTATAATATTGCATTATTACTCGGGCGAACCACTGGTTGTATTTTTTTTAGCAAATTAAGCATTTCTTATATTAGTCAGCACAGTGACTCCGGTGTTGACAGGACTATCAATTACTTTGTCATTTTTATAAATTTACTATTTGCAAGAGAATGGTCTTTAGATTTATTGATATATATCCTACATCCCACAGGGTTAATTATGCATTTTGGATAATTGGAAAATCTTAAGGATTATGTTTTTTTTGCGGATAAAGGAGTAAATTTTGCAAATATAATCATCTACTTTTACTCCTAGTTTGCTGGACAGTTCAGACGTATCTCGACTAATATGACTAGACGTTAAAAAAAGTCTATGAAACGTTGTTGTTTCCAGATATTATGTATTCCAAGTCAGGACTATATTCATGATGTATATTTTCAAAGTTTTTTGGAAAAAGTTTATCTATCAACTAATTTGTACCTATTTTCACCACTTGGTCGATGCCAACGCTGGTGGACGTTCCGTCCCCGAGGGTATCACCAGCCCAGTAGTCAACACTTCGGTGTTGACATGAATATTAAAAATGTGGTCATTTTTTTATAAATTTCCTGTTTACAAAACTTTGAATTATTCGAAATACTGAGGATTTTCTTATTCTAGACATAGACTTAACATTAGTCGTATTTGGCAACTTTGGATCCTCAATGCTCTTCAACTTTGTATTTGTTTGCACTGCTTTCCAATTATTTTAAGCCTTGAAATCTACCGTTCATTTAAGAATTGGAAAACTATTTTTTCAATGTTAAACATCATTTAGGTAGCGTGTACAAGAATTGTTTTCATTTTATTGTAATCTATTCTATTCAAACTATACGTGATTTTTTTCACAAACACATTTACCTTGTTTTGAATGAATGACTTATCTGGGGCTTCATTTACTGTATTTTACCGAAGACCATATTAGTTCTCATGTTGAACCCTATTTTTCATCGTCTACGAACTTACATATATAGTTTAGTCTTTTTTAAGGTTGTTTTCTACTTTAAACGGGATATGATACTCACAAATTTGTTGACGATTATAAATTGAAAAATAAAAATGAAGGATGTTCACTACGAAATTGTTAAGTATTTACTTCATGGCTTAATCATAAGAATAAGTGATTTAACACTGTCGAAAAAACAGACTTGAATACTATATGAGTTCAGTTTTTTTTCTAAGTCTGACAAGTACGACACTTGACCAGTAAATGCACTTTACCAAATATAAAAATTTTAGTAATAACCAGGATGTGGTCAAATACGAACAAGAACTCAGGAAAGTTGTCTGGCAATTCAAAATATGAAATCCGTCTCTTAATAGTTACTATTCCGATCATAAAAAAAGACTTCGGGAATGGGTATTTCGAATACAATGACATCACCGTTATATAGGAGAATTTAAACAATCGGAAACGGAAAACAAAACATGTCAGTTAATTTACAGTATTAGAGTACAGAGCTTCACGCGCTTCCGGTGTGATCGTGAAATATCGATATAGACAAAAGGATACCTATTGACGTTTATACTTGAAGTTAAAAAATCATTTTATTTTAAGAAAGTAAAAGTCTATAGCAAGAAACTTGTAATTTATGAAAGCAAAAGTATTGACACGGTAATGATTTTGTTCATTCAATAAAATTGAATCCGGCAATGATGTCATACTTATTGCAATACAATCAAAGTCTACCATACATGGGAATAACTAAGATTTGCAGAACAGACATTTTAGAAATTACCAGTTTTCTCAGTATACATACACATGATGAATGTATGTAACCAAAAAAACCTAAATTGTAAGAGTGTTAATTGTCATAGAATTGGACAAGTGCAGGGTCTTTATTATATGCTTAAAATATTATGCAACATTTTTATTGATTTTTTAAAAATGGAAATGCGTTCATTGTCGTCACACATTATGATTATGTTCAAAGTAGTTTTATTTGAAATATTTATATTGAGACGATAACCTGGTAATGTCTATAGAATTAAGTGAAATAGGGGAAAGCAACGTCAAAGGGAGTTTACAAAAGAAATTGATGTGATATAAATGCAAATAATAGAAACCCGCATCATCTGTCCTTGGGAAAACAATCTATTATTAATAAGTGCAATATAAGTGGATGTCAATCAATTTTAGTCAACATATTTTTTTTAAAGATGCGTTCGAGTTCAATTATAGCGTTTATTAGGCACACATATCAAAATAGAAATGTACGTATTATATATCAAAAAACGAGGTCCGATCAAAAATGTTTGCTTAGAAAAAGTTAACGGTTTGAGCATTCCGTATGAAGGTAAACCCCAAAAAATCACTTCGGACTTGTATTTGTTTATTTTATTTTCTTGGACAAGGTGGACATTCTATTATGAATAGTGTTTGGTATTCAATAAGAAGCAATTTCAAATACGATAGTTATCAAAGGTATAAGGATTATACTTATTACGCCAGACGTGCGTTTCGTCTACCTAAGACTCATCAGTGACGACAAACTCTCAACTTCTGATTATACTCTTCAAATGTTACTTTTTTGTAGACAATTGAGATGACCTACCTGAATGTTGTGGGTATACAATTCATGTTACTGTACGGGTCTCTATTTGATTTGACATCAACAAAATAATTGTTCATGTATAAAATACCGGCTTTTAATCTGTTATATCCCCATGGGGATCGTTTTTACTGTCAGTGTTAACCCATTAGGAGAATAAAACCGGATCTGCTTTTTTCCATATCACACTAATCTATAATTATATTGTGGTTTCGTTGCCTCACCCAACTATTACGGAACTTTAAATAACTTTGATACAAGTGGGAGGTTTCAATATTCACCAAACCAGGTTCAATTCACTATTTAATTCGAAAAAAATATCTGTATATCGTCCAATACAGTTGTTATAAGATATGGTTTATATCAGATATTTACATTCAAAACGAAATCACCTACGCATATCATATAATTGAAAGCAAACATTAAACAATGGCATGTTTGTCTAATCTGATAACATATCACAACACTATGTTAGAGAGACACGATACATTGTAGTTAAAACAATGATTTGGTTTATCAAGTGCAAAAAATAAAAGTAATGTTTTAATCGCAAGATCTCGTTGCACGCTCATAAAAACTACGACATGAAACAATACATTTTCGGTTTTATCTTTAAAGAAGGGATGATACATTTACATATAGTATATTTGTGTACCTGCCACTTAAGCTGTTCATTTTGACGTGGATTTGAATGATCTGTGAATGGTCGGTGACGTATGTATGACAGAAAAATGAGTCTATAATTAAAATTCGTTTACGAAAAGATAAATGCTTACCTCTATAGAGATTTATTTGCTCGTTAACTTCTTATCAGCTTGGTCGTAAAATACATGCAGAATTACTGTTCACGTTTTATATGTATTTTTCCGTAATGGTTCTCATATTTTTTGCCAAATATTTACATAAGTACAAACTATTGTCATCCTCAGAATGTTTCTGTATCACTAAAAAGAGATCAAACTTTTTGGGCATTATGCAATTTAATGTCACTAAAAAATAAAAAGCAAAATAATATGATAGTAAACACGCTTTCTTTTCATGTTTAATTAAGAGTTCAATTCTTTCTTTATATTTAAGAAAATACTATCATAAGAATAACGAATTTTTGGCCATCAAAATGGGTTGTTTTCTTACAGTTAATGATATACTATCAGAAAAAAAAGAAACTTAAATTGTGTTTGCATATCTTCTTTTTGTCCAAAATGATACAATATAAGATGTAATCAATCAATTCAATTGGAGTTGATATATTTTTTTTATAAAATACTTTGGGATGCATATGGCTATTTCAATTGCATTTAGTACATTAAGATGGCTATTTCAATTGAATTTAGTACTTTAAGATGGCAAAATGGATTGCACATGATGTTGATTTGAATATTTGATATACTCTCTAAACATTGACACCCAGGATGTTGGTCATTAACATGTGAAGAATGCCTTAGTCGAAATAAGATCTACAAACACCTGTGTACCCAACGATGAAATGTTGTTTTGTTTACTTATCTGAAATATATCTGAAAGGTTGCCATGTCAGTAGTAATCACATATTTTAACACGTATACAATTTTCTATTTGATCATTTTTTAAATTTCATTTTGTCAATTATATTCTTTGTCTACTTAATATTGTCAAATGATGCACACAAATGTGTTATATACGCCCATTTGAGGTCGAATTATTAAACAAAGCATGATCTGTGTTTGATACACGTGTTTAAAATACAAATATCTTGAATTTCTTTTAACAAAGAATTTCCTCACATGTATAAACAACTTAGAACAGAAGAAAAGCATTCACTACGCTTAGTAAAATCAAAGAATTTCTGATCAGAAAATATGGTAGGAATGCCTATGAGACACATGTCTACAAATGATAAAATGACACAGAAATTAACAACTATATGTCATTACACGGCCTTCAACATTGAGCAAAGCAAATACCGCATACTCAGCTATGACAGGCATTGAAATGACAAATGTAAAACAATTCAAAAGAGAAAACTAACAGCCTAATTTATGTAAAAAATATTGACGAAAAACAAATATGTAACACATAAAAAAATGACAACCACTGAAACACAGGTTTTCGTCTTAGGACAGGCACATTCATACAGAATTTAGCGAGGTTAAATATATTAACGGGATACCAAACATCCCCCAACCTTGGACAATGGTGTAACAGTACAGCATAAGAATGACCTATACATTAAATCAGTTGAAAAAAACTTATCTCATCAGATAGATACAAATAGAAATAAAAACATCAAAAACACTGAGTGAACGTAGCCGGGTACTTGTATATCTCAACAACAAACATACACTTATCACTGATCTGAGAATACTCAGAATTACTGACAGTTAGTTCATGCCACTAACAACTTGAAAAATCCTCATGAACACTCAAGGACATAGCAAACTAATTGTCAAATATGAACACCGTAAGATGGTATCAAAGAAAAAAAATCACCATCCAAAAAGAGAAAATCAACAACAGGGTCACTTTTGTCGTAAATTTTAGTATGGCGTTTCCCGTGTAAAAACAAATCAAGGAAAGTACTCTTATTATCGTTTAAACTCGATTTTTTAAAATAAGTTCTTGTGGGTAAATCTCGGCAGTATATATAGAAAATTCTTGATTATTTAACGAAAAAATATCATCAAGATAACCATGATAACAGAAAGTGCTGTTGATTATCTTTAGAATAAATTTATCATAATTATATGATCAATTATCTTTTTGGGATAATATAGGTCGGCTACCGCTGTAAATAATTGATCTTCATGATTAAAATTGACACCTTTTTGATCCTTCTTTTCACATTCTATACAGTGCAGACTATAATTACCTTTGCAGTTGTTGTTACACAGCACCGATATTTGTTTCCCTCCTAAAAGAGATAAAATCTGAAATTTCGGGATCTATTTTTATTCTAAAATTTATAAGCCAAGCATTAAGTATCCAAATGATCCATGTGACATGATTATTCTAAATTTCTCTTCATTCTTATTAGGCATGTCTCTTCCACCCGTTTTTACAAATCTTTATGATTTAATCTACATACTCGTTTAATTTCCTCTGCGTCATTGTTTGAACTTCATGTTTTCCTTTTTTGTAAGTTTTAGATCGGTTTAAATAAAGTTTTGAAATCATTTATATCTTTAACAAAAAGAAGCGTGCTTGAATTTTGGAGAGGTTGTTGATAAATTACATTAAAGATAAGTTCTAAGTTCTTATATAAACGGGTGATATAGTTTTTTATTTCCATTTTCTTTATTCATGTTATTGATGACTTGTGTTATTGTATATTTCATTTCCTTTATGAAGCATAATTTTCTATCGAAATGGGCCGTTAATCAGTATTTGATGTTGACATGTATGGTATTGCAAAACTCTGAACTTAAGTTTTTTGTTACCAATTTCGTTTTTTTTCTTCTTTTTATTCGCAGAAAAAGTCCAATTTATTTAAATGTTGTTGTGTCGTAGTTCTATTATATTTGATGCGTTTCCCTATGGTTTAGTTTGTAACTCGGATTTGTTTTTTCTCTATCGATTTATGAATTTCAAAGAGCGGTATATATACTACTGTTGCCTTTATTTACCAACCTTTAGTTTTCTTCTAATACTCGAAAAATTGAAGTACGACACAATTGATTTATACATCTACTGTTATTATATACTCAACTTAATATCACACATTGAAGTAAATGTTTTTTTGTATAAACCATTATGTATACCACTGATCTAATTGATATTGTTTGTTTTTATTTTGTTATGTTCTTTCACATGCTTTAAAGGTAGAGTGATGTCATGGTAATAGCAATACAGAGTTGATTTGAATGGAATTGAATTTTTTTTTTGCATTGTTTAATCGGTATCGGCTTTCGATCTCAAGCAGGGTTGCGTTCAAAGTCATAGCGGCTATATAAGGGTACGTAGACTTATGACTATTATACGTGTATATAGCCTAGCTTCTACATAGATATTGATAGCAGCTAGGTTAGCTACTCTTTCAGTAGACACCATTCTACGTAGCAGTACGTAGCCGTTACGATATTGAACGCAACCATGCTACTAACTTGGTCATGTTGGTATTTGTTGTTAAAATTAAAACTAAGTGATTGTTTTTATAATTGATTCCTAACTTGTATATACCGTATTGTATATTTTTAGATGTTTCTTCGATCAAAAAGTCGAATTACAATCTTTCAAATAATATATATTTGTGAACGTAATATATCTAACTATGTTTATCTATATATGTACCATGTAATGAATAGCGTTTTTATATAGTTAATATATAGTTTCAATCTTATTATCGATTGCTATACTCAAATGACATGCAAACAAATAAATCGATATAAAAAAAATACAAGAAGTGAGATTGAAAATAACAATACATGTATTTCATGTCACGAATGCAATCTCATTTATTAATACTATGGCTTTGAACAAATATGTTATCACTTAGACTCAGAATAAAATGTACTTTACAAAGCACTCAATAATTTAAATATAATACACGTGTTAATCTAGTTTGGAGATAGTTGTTTACAATTCAATTTTATCATATCTGAATAGAACAATAGTTCGGTGCATTAGTGTACAGTGCACCAGTCATGTTATACATTTTAAATAGCTAAATGTACAATAACAGTGCCAATAAGATATAGATTCAACATAACAAGACTTACCTCGCAGGAATTTGTCGATAAAACGTATATTACAAATCTCTGGCATTTGATTTCTCATTCAGCATGGTACTATTTGCGACAACCTGCAATACAAATATTGTAATCCAAACTAACATCTTTTATACATAAAATGTATGTTTGTAGTGTATGTTTCATTATAAATCGAATTTTTGCTGGAAAAAACGCGAGGTTGTCCAAAAGCATATTTATTTCCGTAACAATTCAACAGCTATGAATACATGTGTTATACATGGCACTTTTAAATGAAGTCTTTGTAAAACAATCGAAAAGCTGATAATTTTTAAATTTAGGGCATATTATTTCATGGTTTGTTATTCCATAAGGTTATAATTGCGTTTACCGTGTTTACACTTTATCATGCAGCGCGGAAACGTCTTTCGGCCAACGCTTTCCTCCGCAAAAAACTATAAAAAAGCATTTAATTCTTAAGTCGATCCTACAAATCCTTATCACACTTTGTGTGTATTGGTGACGATGAGATTTGTATATCCCTGTCTGGTGATGAACCTCTACAAATTATTTATAGGTCCTTAAGAAGCCGGAACATTTAAAAGAGCAATTGGATATCAGTTCGGCTATTATTGTTATAATTGCAATTATAATTAAATAACAAAAACACTTTAAGGAAAATGCCAAGCGGACAGTTCCTAATCAATTGCAAATACATATGTTCAAACACATCAAACGAATTGAAAGCAACTATACAAACTTTGGTTAGTTATGTTCTTAAGTATAAACTGGTGGACTAGGCTTGGTATTACAGCTCGCTAAACCACTCAAGTGTATGACAGTTGCACATAATTCCATTCCATTAACAATATGTGTATGCCAACAAAAACCCCGGCAACATAGAACAAATCAGAAAAATGTGGGTACTACAGTCAACAGGGCACCTACTCACCCCTAAAACTCAAAGTTGTTGTAAGGTTTATAAACGCACTTGCATTTGTATACATCTCTCATAATTAAACGCACTCCCCACTATGGCAGGTTTGTTGCGGTCGGATTTGACCTTGTTGGTGCCTTATATAGACACATCAACACTACATCTAAGTAATATACATCAGAAAAAAAGGCTGACAACGCCATGGCTTTAACAATATAGACCAACATACAAACAATAGTATCTAGGATACAACAAAGAAAACAAAAGACTAAGAAACATGGACCCACTAAAACCTGGGTGATTTTATGTGCTTCAGAAGGGTTCAGCTTACGACGGGATGGTTGTATTCATGAACGATAACACTTTCATGAAACTATGAAGCATTATTGACAACTACAAAAAACATTAAACGATTTCTACTGCAATGTTACTTGTTGCAATCAGAACAATGTAACCCGTTTATGTCAACTTCAGTTTTTATTTGGAAAAGCTTTGAACGAGAGCTCCTATTTTGGGTATCTACGCTTACAATTATAAGTTTTAAGTCAAGTTTGAGGTTTTTTGCTAATGGGGATAAATCTGTGTGATATTTATTATCCTAGGAAATTGAGAAATTTGCTAAAAATAATTGATTTTTGACAACTGGTAAAGACCAATATGTATTGGTACGTTGCAAAAAGAAAGGATGGGCTATTGCATTCATTACGTCCATCATATTTAAATTTTTAATAACAATGATAAATCATTTATCATATTGAGAACTCTAAACAATATATGACCCACCATTGCATCAATTTTTCTTTTCTGTTTTTATGAAAGATTCAAGAAAATATACTCAACTACTGCTTATTCCAGGTTTTTTTTGTTTTTTTTTAAACTTCTGATATTATGTGTTCAGCACACTTCTTCGTTCTCCTGTAGAGCTGTTATTCAATATCAATTTAAGCTCTTATTTGTTTTGGATTAAATTAACTACATACAACACATTTTACGAGCAGCACAATATATATTTAGCAGTCAATAGGTAGAATAAGGAATTACACGCGAATACTTAACAATTCAGTAAATACCTGTAATTACTAATCAATTTAGGAATTACATGTATTTACTGACTATTTCAGTGCTTACATGTATTTACTGATTGTTTCATTGCTTACATGCTTTTATTGATTTTTTCTCCTTTTTACAGCTATTTACTTACTTTCAAAAAAAAACTTATGCCACAAAACTAGGTTCAACCCACCATTTTTTCCTTTAAAGTCAGGAATATGGCCATTGTTATATTATAGTTCGTTTCTGTGTGTGTTACATTTTAACGTTGCGTCGTTTGTTTTCTCTTATTTTTGAGTGTAAATTCACATTGCGATAAGACGTGTCACCTTACTTGTCTTTTCCAAATTTTGATGTTATATTTGTTATTCTCGTGGGATTTTGTCTTATGCTTGGTCCGTTTCTGTGTGCTACATTGTAGTGTTGTGTCGTTGTTCTCCTCTTATATTTAATGCGTTTCCCTCAGTTTTAGTTTGTTAACCCGATTTCGTTTTTTTATCCATGGATTTATGAGTTTGAACAGCGGTATACTACTGTTGCCTTTATTGATATATTGTATTAGATTTGAGACATAAGTCAAGATATCAAATAAGAAAGCTGCGGGGTACGGATTGTATGGATCATTATTTAATGGTTCAGGAATCAAAGATCCATCAAGACTGCATGTTCTTTAGTTTCGTTTGTGAATTGAAACTGGAAAATGGTTGTTTCTTTTTTTTATTTTTGAAAATCTCTTATAATCATTTACAACATGAATGACAATATTATAAATCCAAATATGAGAAATACATTTGTAAGAAGTTTACAGGCAACGTCGCCAGTTCTTTTTGGTGATAGACTTTCGATTATGTCAAATTTGGTTAAATGATCTTGATAATTCATAACAAAATTAAAATCTCCATTAGGCGTAATTGGCATATCAATCAGATGAACTTCACATATGAAATGACAAAATCCTTTGACAAAATAGGTTTAACTACGACTTCTTTTGTCTGACTTTGCGATGAAGCTTACATTCTTCATAAATAAATTATACAAAACAAATAAGAGTAAATGTGTTTTTTTTTGTGTCTCTTTTTTTTTTAAACTTTCTCTAGGCCTCCAAACGTAAGCTTATATACATGCAACAAAATTCTATTATACACAAAAAAAGTAAAATCACAAAAATACTGAGCTACGAAAATTCAGAACGAAAAGACCATAGTCAAATAGCAAAATCAAAAGCTTTAACAAATCAAAATACAAGTCACACTCAAAGTATCCCACCTTTTTTTATAGCAAATACGAATATCCATTCAAAATACATGTACATGTTTATTCGATGTTTAGTGGTTATTGACATATTGATAGTGTCGCATAAGAATCCGAGAACACCTATCCTTACGAGGTACCTGGTCCTGATTTGCAAGCAAACATGCACAGACGAACATGATTGTATCTGGATAGGGTTGGTGCTTTTTGGATGGATTTTTACAATGCGTGTACTGGTGTATTGTTATTTTACATATTAACCACACAAATAAATTATGGCGGAGGGGTGTATTCGACAAAACTAGTTCACCCAAGCACATAATGCAGGTGCCTGTTTCAAGTCCTTGGACGGTCAAGGAACGAGACCTTGTATGAGCTTAGGTTTGGCAAAGCAAGGGGTGTACATGTATCCACTAAGACCCCTCCCCTTTTACTACAGCATCAGCCCTTTGGACAGGACTGTTAAAATACTTGTATAGGTTGAATTATTTGAAGTGCAACAGAAATTTTATGAAAACCATTACATACCATGAGAGAAGATTGTAATTTTGCAGTTTCTTTTTCAAACAAAATGTTTAAGTTGATGATTATAGTGTGTAGCTGTTACCTTGGCATTAAGACGCTAACATTTTTAATTGTACAATTTGAATATTATATTCCTCGTCGGGCATTTTAAAAAAGACATGTTTTATTAGACTGTTTTAAGGGGCATTAGCTTTCAAGTTCATTAGTTTGACTCATGATTCATTTATGATATACTTAAATTTATATTCAAATTTCAAAGCGTCTAAAATAAACAATAAACAATGCATAAACGCGATTATTTGTATCAAATTTCGTATGAATTTTTGTCTAAAAAAGAGGGACGAAAGATACCAAAGGGACAGTCAAACTCATAAATCTAAAATAAACTCACAACGCCATGGCTAAAAAATTGTCTAAACGTCATATAATTAATTATCGGGATGACCTCCGAAGATTGCCATCGATCATAATACTAGTGACCAGTTATAAACAAACATATGATTATAAACAGATAGCACCAACATGCAATATGATTTTCTAGGTATGGTTGATTTCAAATTATAGGTTTAAAAGTATGTTTATCGTCGTGATTTACATGATCTTTTTTGTAGATCGAACCAGCCGACCAAATATTCATCCCTTTTGTTTTATTTTCAATGTTTACATTCTATTTAATAGTTACATTAAGGTCACATAAATACGGATTCAATGAGTTCAAATTATGCACTTACAAGTGCATAACTCGTCAGCCATGTTTCTATTTTTTTTCCCCAAATGAACCAAATTGGCTGCAAAAAACGAATTACATTTTCATTCAACAGCAAACAAAATCATAATTTCTTATTTCTATTATAAAGCTTATGTCCCTTTAACAATAAAGTATATTTTAGGATGATCACTTTTTAAAAAAATTCACTGTTCTTTCAATCAGTTTTATCCTAAGTTTTGATCAGCTGACCATATTACAACATCGTTTAACAGTTAGTAAATATGTTTAAAAAATCTTTAAAAAATAGTAATTACTGGTAATAACTGGCCTTTCAGAAATAACTTATATTAACTAAGTCCATCAGGTTTTACATGTAATTCCTACATTTTAGTAATTACACGTACTTTCTAATTTCACCTAATTACTGTAACATATATATGCGCACATTTAGATTACTGACCCGTTTGTTGGTATCCACCTTGACCACACGGATCCATTCCTGTAAACGTGGGTTTATTTTGACACCGGATGTATTGGAAACTATGTGCGCAAACATGATTAACATAACAGGAAGTAAATAAACGTTAATCATAACACACATATTGAAATAGAAAAAAATATAATTAGGCCATTCATTGTATTTGGTAAAGGTAAATAGTATAAAAAATTAAACAGTATATATTTTGTTTTGATTTTTCACATATTTAAAAGTAAAAAAGTACAGCGATCTGAAACTGATTGACTTTTTTATGTGTACATTATGAATGGTATGTTTTGATTTATATTTGACATAATATGTGGTATTATTGCCAATGAGACAACTCTTCATATGAGTCCAATTTACACGAAATTAACAACAGTTACTGTAGATCATTGTACGTTCTTCAACAATGGGACAATCACGTACCACATAGTCAGCTATAAAAGGCCCCGAAAGACACATGTAAACAATTCACACAATATAACTAACTACCTAGTGTATGTACAAAAAATGGACCAAGACGAGAGTAAGGTCTTAATCAGTGAACTTATATATACATATACTATTAATCTTAGTAAGTGATGATACATAATTGAGGTATTGACAGTATTCTAGTACCTTTAAATGTTAAATGGTTCTAAACACGATCTTTATACCACATATATTATAAGCATTGTGTTTCATGTTTTAGTTGGTGATTGTTTTTTCTGTTTCTTGATTGTAGATAAAAAAGAAGATGGGGTATGATCGCCAATGAGACAATTATGAAACAATTACAAAAGACCAAAATGACACAGACATTAACAACTATAGTTCACCGTACGGCCTTCAACAATGAGCAAAGCCCATACCGCATAGTCAGCTATAATAGGCCCCGATAAGACAATGTAAAACAATTCAAACGAGAAAACTAACGGCCTTATTTATGTAAAAAAAAATGAACGAAAAACAAATATGTAACACATAAACAAACGACAACCACTGAATTACAGGCTCCTGACTTGGGACAGTCACATACATAAATAATGTGGCGGGGTTAAACATGTAAGCGGGATCCCAACCCTCCCCCTAACCTGGGACAGTGGTATAACAGTACAACATAAGAACGAACTATAAAAATCAGTTGAAAAAGGTTTAACTCATCAGATGGACAAAAATACAAGTGGTTGTGGCCGGGTACTTATACATCCCGACACAAAAAGACGCATGAACAGATCTGAGAGTACTCGCAGTTATCTGACAGCTAGTTCAAAGCCACTAACAACTTATAAAAAAAATCATGCATCTAAGACTAAACGTATAGTTTGATATGAAATTTTGCTGAACACAACATATTAATGCTTTTTTATTGAATGTGTCGGAATACGAATGAATGGTTGGTATTGATACTTTATCTTACTATATATATCATTATTATGAGACTTTCTGTCTGTGAATAATCGATTAGAACATACTTGATTTATTCCCCTTTGACTAAAAGTTATATATTATGTTGTTATGCGATATCGGTGTAATGTGTATTTAATTCTATTTATGTTGTACGGTTTAATAAATACATGGCGTGTGTATAAAAAGAACTCTGACAAAAACAGCTGATTTGTGAACTTGGAGTACTCTTCTGTTGTAAATGGAAAGAAAAAATCCTTCACTCGAACGATGATGTGCAATGTATATGCTGTTCATTACAATGTATAACTGTCTTGTGTATAATCGCAATCAATTAAGATAGTGAGAAGACACATTTTATTTATTGATCTGTGCGTTTAGTTAACACCATAAGGTTCCAGATCATTCGGGAAATGCTGGGATTGAGTATGGGAGAAATTGCCAAAACTTTTAGAAATAAGGGGGAACGTTGGGCAAACAACTTCTAATTTTCTGACAATACAATGTACCTTATGCAATTATGTGAGAGTTTATCGAACTCTTTGAAATTGTTGATTTTTTTCTTAAATGAAAATAATCCTGAAGATTTAAAATTTAACAAAAATAGGGTGAAGTGAGTTGAAGAGTAATTTGTATAAAAGTATGGAAATATATTCACATACTTTTTGAAAGTGTTCCGACTAAAAACTACAAAGTGAGAAAAAAAAATATTCTTCTACATTTCCTAGTGTGACGTCATGAAAAAGGTGACCATGTCTGATTATGTTAAATTTAAGGAACACAACTTTCTTGAAATGTTTGAAAAGGAACCATAAAAATCATTAGAGAAACAGATTCAACCACCATAATTTGTTCATTACGATATTTCTCAACTCTCAACAGTTTAAATTATATTTTTTCTAAAATGCTAGGCAATCCTCGCGCTTTAACTCTTCAAATTTTACTGACTAGAGAATATGGTAGCACACTTGCTTCACTATCCGAAAAATTCATTTTTGGTAAATATTCCATTGTTTGCAAATGTTTCAATCTCATAAAACAAATTACCTTTACCAATTATGGACTCTTTAAGGCGGAATGACATTTTACAAGGAATAGTTGTTCAATCATTCGAATTATGAAATACAAAAAACATATGTTGTTCTTTACATATCTAACTTGGGTACTGTCGTTAAATTGTCGAGGAGCAAATTCTTTTTGTAGTACATAATCTTGAACCAATTTGACAAAAAATGTAATTGCGGTTTTTGTACACTAGTCAATATAATTCTTTAACTTAAGTAGTAATTGGCCTTGCATATGTTTCTCGATAAGATTTCTTTCAGTATCCTATACCAAAACTTTCGCAATTAGATAGGAACACTTCACCACCGTTACGTAGTCTTTCGCGAATGACACCCGTCCTATGCGTAAGAGTTACTCAATATTGATTTCAATATCGGTTTGTGACTTTTTAATTGATTTAATGACTTATGGTTTACAGATATTCATTTGTGTTGATTGTTTGGCGATATATAAAAAAAAATGATTTAGGGCAATTTTTTACTAATGTTTTTCTAAAAATACTATTATGGGTATTTAAGAATTTCAATACATGTATTGTAAATAGAAATTTCTGTATGACTTATAAAGATATTCACTAAAAACATTTTGATTGAGATGAGAACCGTCAATTTCTTTGAGCTAGCTGAAAAACAGCAATTTGATCACAGTTAGAGTAACTTCCGGTGCCATCACATTAGGTATCGTGTATTACCACCTCTCACTGCTATGATTGCCGCGTATTTCCTCGGCACGGATGCAATCGCGTTTTAATGACCTTGTGCAGAATTGCACACCATTCATTACGCAACATTTGTCGGAATTGATGAAGCATCCAGCGTGGATAAATTCTGGCGCAAAGGTTTATCTAGTTGGTCTCTGGTTTAGCACTATACGAGACAAAACGTTCATTCATGCGCAAGTAGACAATAGTTCTTCCTTCACGTTTCTTACGTATAAGACTCGTCTCTGAACAAAAGTATATGCCAGTTGCCAAATTTCCAGTGCCTCCATCCACTATTTGACGGCCTCAAAACAGGTCCGAAAATATCGTATTTCGAGTCTATTGACATGTTGTTTTAGTTCATTGTGGACTGTAATTCTTTTCAATCCTGGTATTCATACTGCAATGGTTCAATCCCGTAGATGAAGTACCCGGATGTAGCTTTCTTCCCAGGAGTCTTCGACGGGTCATTAATACAGTCATTTAAATAACATCTGCTATATTGTGCTCAGATATACATTTTCAGTTCTTGCTACTTCATTTGGGGACACTCCGATATGGAGATGACAAATGACGATATGTTCGTATAGAAGAGTCCAACCGTGGCATTGGTGCGTTTCAAAGGTGCAAAGTAATAAATCTTCAAACTTGGTCCTGAATGCACAAGATTTTAACAGCTTAGTTGGCTACGCAATTTTCGTAAACATGTTAGCAATAGTTCGCTAACTTATATATACGTGCCTGTCTACAAACAGGGGCGTAACAGCCGGTACCGCAGGCACGGCAGCAGCCTTACCAATATTTTTTGTTGGTACGGCATGCCGTACCTTAACTTTTTATAATTTACCAAAAAAACAAGATTTTTGCATGGGAATAAAAAAAATAAAGTTTTTACAGGAAAAAACAAAGATAGAAAATCCAGTTTATGAGTCATAAGCAATATATACGGTATACATTTATTAATACTGGTTAAATAGAAATAAGGGTCGTATGTAATGGCCAATCAAAAGTGATAAGTATCTGTATATGTACTTGTAGTCATATATTTAGTTGGTTTGCTTATAATATTTGAATAATCTCTTAATTGCATTCTTTAGCATGCAGTTTCATACTTTCCGTTATTGGACCTCAAAAATTTTCCTGTACTAGACATCTGTCTGTTTTGGATATAAGGTTCTTGTCACTATATTAGTCACTCATGAGATTATTTGTCATTCTTATGGATTGAGTTGTTACCATTCAATTTTCAATTACAGTTTTGTTACGTACCTGTATTTACTAGGCTGTGTTATATTTTGGCAATACAATATTAGAAAACATTTGATATTATATATTTTTCATATTTCTGTTGGAATTCATTATATATTGTTATATAAATTGAAGATAAATGAATGAATGAATCGATTATACATGTAGTACACAGTACAGATTAAAATCAATAACATACATATCAGTATATAAAAGTTATTAATAAAACATATTTTGTACATGTCAAATAGAATAAAGCATTTTCAGCAGTATATGAACTTTATAAAGTTTCATTCAAAAAAAGATTTAAAATTATATTATTAGTGAGATCTGAAATTGATATATATTTTTTTAGTACAATATGTTTAATGTAACAGTAATATGGACTTGTAAATATTATAGAGCTACATGTATTGCATGAATATAGGGGAATATTGTCCCGAGTAGAATTTCAAATTCAAAAAAGCTTGCGAGGGACAAGATTGCGCAATATTCATGCAATAACCCTTTTATTGTATAGCAATGTAATATTTGATTTTGTCGTTGATGACGTCATGAATTTTGAAGATTTGTTGCACTAGTGCAATATTAGAACTTTTGGTTACTTACTGTGCGAAGTATTATATTGTTATGCAATACAATAATATAGGGTTATTGGATGAATATTGGGGAATATTGTCCCGAGTGCAATATATATTCTATGAGGGACAATATTCCCCAATATTAATATTTGGAAGTAAAAATTGGTTTAAACTAAGATTTTGTCGTTGATGACGTCATGAATTTTTGAAGACTTATTGCACTAGTGCAATATTCGAATTTATTGCATGCTAACTTTTGGCTACTTTCTGTGGGAAATATGATATTGCTATGCAATAGCATATCTTATTATGGTTCTATGCACGATCTATGTATCACGTATATGGTATCGAATGTGTAACTTATTTCAGTTTGTGATTCTGTCTATTTTGTAACAGTATACATGTGTACATGTATATGTACGTTTGAATTTATAGGGATATGTCGTTACACATACATCGAAATTGGTAATGCGGATTAATTAAAAAAAAATATGACCTTTGGAATACAAGATTGAGAAATAACAGAAACAGGAAATGATACACTTCCGGTTCCATTGGTGGATTTAAACTGTTTTCTGGTCTTTTGTCGAGTTAATTTATTCAGTTGATAGTACACACCGAATATTGTTTATGCTTTTCTTCAGCCAGGACCCTGTCTTCTGGTGGGTTTTGTTCGTTACAATTATAGATGTTTTGTTAGTTTTTAATGTATAGTTGAGGTTCTATTATGAATTGTTGGATATTGGATAAATTGTTGTTCATTACGTATCAATCATATAACATCTCATGGTTGTACAAGAATGCAATAATGCTAAATGAAAATATATATTTTCTACTAATGTAATAACAGTTTTTTTTAAATAAGGATATATGTAGTCAAATGGTCGTAAAAATGAATCAAGCGCACTTAAACAACATATACACATACGCAAACTATTGAATAAGGGTGTCGTTCGATTAACAGAGGATTTCCTACAAAACGCGCATGCATTCAATATACATTACAAATTGCAGTGCTAGTATATCTTCCTTATTATATACAGGAAACCGAACGATCCCATTATGCAAATGAGTTCAAAACAATTAGTAACATAGTTTCCTGAAATCGATTCTATTATCTATAGTGACATACATTAAAATATGATCTTTGCGGAAATCATTGAAAGTGAAATCACCATAATGTATTTCATAATTCGATCAAACAAAGGTATGATATTATGCATTCTCTATATTAGCATGTGTTGACAGAGAACATGCAAACTATTTTGATTTCTGAGACTATAATACTAAATAATGATAAAGACATAAATTGCAACTATGACAAGATCTGTTTTCAGAAAACGTGACTTTAATTGTATTATGATTCGAATTTGTAAAATGAGACACAACTAAACAACTATCAAGAATATTCAATACGGCCTCGACTTTTAACAGATCCAGTTCAGTAATTGCAGAATACACAGGGGCAAAGAGAATTTATTTGCAATCATATATATAAAATTGCGAATGAGACAACTCTTCACAAGAGATCAAAATGACACAGAAAATAACAAATATAGGTCACAAGCACTGATAAAATTTATCCTCTCGTTATTGAGTTTATCGAGCAAAATAGTGTGTTACAGTTTTAGACAGTTCTAGATAGAACTGAAGAAATATTTGGTCAGTTCTACTTCTAGAACAGTTCTACGGTTAGAATTGATTTCTAATGTTACGGCTAAAATTGATTTTTATAAATTCTACGGCCAGAATTGATTTATGAATTCTACGGCTTGATTTATAAATTTTACGGCTAAAATTGATTTATAAATTCTACGGCTAGAGTTTATTTATAAATTTTAAGAACTCTTTGCCTTAATAAAAAGGCTTGGGTAAAAAAACGATTTAGATTATATAGAGTTTAATTTGCTATTTTGCCGGTTTTATTTCAGATTTATAATTGGCAAGAGAACATGTTTAACCTGTTAACCCCGCCATATTATGCATGTATGTGCCTGTTCCAAGTCAGGAGCATGAAATTCAGTGATTTTCTTTTGTTGATGTGTTACATAAATTATTTGTTTTTCTATCATTTTTTGTACATGAATTAGGCCGTTAGTATTAGAGGGGGGGGGCATTATTATTTGTATTGTTTTACATTTGCTATTCCGGGAGTCATCCGGCTCGTTATCACATAACAAAATTATTGGACCTCATTAATTAATATAATATCAGTTTACGAGTAGTTTTCGTACATCGAACGACCTGTTTAACAAAAATCTTTTGACCGCATCAATCTAAACTGCCATTATTTGCTTTTTCTTTCTGCAAATCTATATAGCTGCACAGTATTTCAGTTTTAATTTTAGGTCTAGAGGGACTGTAATATACAAGTTACAGTAATTTTGGAAAAAAATTTGTTCGCATCAATTTATAGTGCCAGCATGCAGGGGCAGATCCAGCCATTTTTAAAAGGCTGGGGGGGGGGTCCAACTATATGCTCCCATTCAAATGCATTGATGTTAAAAAAAAAAGTGGGGTTCCAACCCCTGGACCCCCTCCGATTGATCCTCCAATGAGCATGTCCTCATTTTATTCAAAATATTGAATCATAAACAAATATCAGTAGTTTTTATACTTCAGACTGAGTCATGTAATAAAATCTTTTGACTGCATCAACCAAAACTTACCATATTTGCTTTTTATTATGTAAATCTATATAGCTGTTAAAAACGGGGAACGAAGAAACGTAAACAATGATGTTTCCTGTATATATAGATGCAATCTTATAAAAATATTTCTCCGATGAGTTGGATAACCTCTCTATCCACTTCGATATTTGTACATGTAACGTTTGATCAGTAAAAAAATATATAGAAAATCTGCTATTATATCAATAGCAAAGTAATTGGGAGTGATTTATTTCTTCTAAATACTAAAGTGCCCTTACTACAGTGACGTCATTTAGAACTGTTCTACAGTCCTGCCTGATTTAGTCAGTTCTGCTGACAGTTCTACGGTTAGAAATGATTTGGACAGTTCTACCTAGAACTGATTTAGACAGTTCTACCCTAGAACTGATCCTGACAGTTCTACCTAGAACTGATTCTGACAGTTCTACTTAGAACAGTTCTAGGGTAGAACTGTTCAAGGTAGAACTGTTCTAGGACAGGTTAGAACAGTTCTATGACAGATATTCTGACAGTTCTAATGAGAGGTTAGAAGTGATCTCTACTGTATGTATATAATCGACAATAGTATATACATGATATATAAGTATGTTCAATAAAGACACAATAAGACGACTTTCCACTAGAAACTAACTTCAACACCTAATGTACTTAACAGGTTATTCTCACAGTTCGGAATATCTGACCCAAAATTTTCCACTAATAGTTGATTTTAAGCAGTTTTAGTTTGTACCCCTGATTTGTTTTCTCTCAATTGATTAGTGACTTTTGAACGGGGTATACTACATGTACTACTGTTGCCTGTATTTATATTGTGTTTATTTGTGTAAACCATTTCAGATGTAATCAATATATCTAAATTTCAAAATTACTGAAAAGGCTATATCTGATATTGTATTTTTGTCTAAGATAACTTAATCAAATTCACAATACATTTGTTACGCAAACAACATGAAAGGTTATTACTAATGCCTTTGGATACCCCTTTAGTACCTTTATACTGCAAGTCTTAGTAATCGATACATAAAAAGGTCACACAATGAAATAATGTAATCTCAAGGTCTCTATAAGCAGCGAGACAAGGTGTGTTGACTGAGTAAACATATCCTGTTATATACCTGTTATCGGTAATATATAACAGGTACGACAATCCTGTTCTGTATTTAAAGACCTATGACTTTGAAACATGTCGCTAGTAAGTATGGATACATAATTTCGTATCGGTTTGACATATAGCTCTTCAACGGTTTCGGTACTTATACATCTTCGGATTTTAAATGTTTGGCTTTGACCGTTCCTGATGAAGGTCAATCCAGAAAAGCGCTTCAGACGCAAGAAACTATTAAACGTGTTGTTTTCAATACTTTACACCACTGGGTCGATACCTCTGCTGGTGGTCTATCAGTCCCCGAGGGTATTATCAGCTGATCAGTAGTCAGTACTTCGGTACTGACATGATTCAACAAACTTTAATTAAATTGTCCGTTTATAAATTTTGAAATTATTAAGAAACTAAGGTTTCAACTCCCTCAGGCACAGTTGGCTTTAGATGAATTTTGCTATTTGTTTTAGGTATTTTTGACATACATGTACAGTTCTTTAACAGTTTGTGTACTTATACATCTTCGGATTTCAAATGTTTGGCTTTTAGCGTTCCTGATCAAGGTAAATCCACACGTAAGAAAGTATTAAGCATTTCTGATACACTTTCCACTATATATATATTCGCGATTGTTAGTCTTTATTGTGATGTACTTTTAAACTTGGAATTAGAAGATGAAGCAACTCGTATGGTTTTGTAAAGACGCTAAATACAGCTGTACAAAAATTTGTCCTTTTGCAATGCCAAGATAATAGTATCGACATCATTACAAGTCCCAATAACCTGATTTGTTGACTTACATTAACATCTACTGAATATTCATTTTAGATAATAACATGGTATACCTTCGCTTATTTATCACATTTTCAAGCTTACATGAACTCGTCAGTGTATGTAAGTAACTTATTAAATAGAATATATATTATTGACTTTTCGTTAATTCTTAAACGATTCTATTAATTAACAGACCGAGGAGATGCAAATAAAGTTTGCTTTTGTTTTCGATTATTTCTAATAAAAATTTTAATTCCTGACAACTTTACAAAATTTAGAAAATTAGAAAATCACAAGATAAACGAACTATAACACAAATATATAATCAGAAAAAATGTACCAATGTTTAGTACTTCAAAAAATTTGCTGAAAACATATAAGAACAGTCCTGTTTCTTTTGATGAAATTGTAATCATAAACTCTTGATTTTCCAAAGTAGTCTTCAAATGTCTAAAATAGAATTTAGTTAGATATGCTTACTACGTTTAAATATATGCCTTCTTAATAAATGTAATAGTTGATTTCTTATTTGAATGTAATTGAATTTGAATTATATAATATTTAGAACTATACATGACAAAATCCGTATCGCATGCTGTATTGCCACGAGCAACACCAATACCAGTCCCGAGGGCCGAAGGTCCCGAGTGCTGATATTGGTCGAGTTCCATATAATTTCTGCAAAACACTACTAACTTGCAAGGAGTCAACAACAAAAAGAAGAAACTGTGATCTTAAAAGGGTCCTGTCTCCGTGCACCTTTGTCTTTGTAATATGTATGTTATACAAAGATGTAATATCACTGTCGAAGAGCTAAAATTATCAAATGTATTTTTAATTTTACTTTAATTTCAAAGTTACATTATTGATACGGAAAAAAGTATAAATGATAGAAGAGACACATAACTTATAATTTGTGTTAAAATCACACCAGAGAAGTATTTACGTTCAGTTCATTTCGTAGTCTTTTTATTAACAAAAGGATTCAACCTTTTGCGAATTTCCTGTGTAAAGATATATGCAGGACTACTTTCGATTACAACATATGTGGTAAAGTAATACACTTTAATTTCTAAAAAAAATATTCCCGACAGTGTTAGCATGCTTAAACAACCAACTATCCGCAAAAAGGCATTACTTGCAAAAGGTCAACTTTTTTTTTGTGTTTTGTGTAGTATCTTTAACATTCGTTATATAGGATATTATATTTTCTGAAGTTTAAGTGATCAAATGATGTGAGATTGATAGCACATATAATAACAAATACGATTTCGATCCGGATTGGCACTGCATATCATTAGACGTAACCAGTCTGTTTCTGTCGGAGTTAATGAAATTCAAAGTTTTGATTTCTATTTTTACAACATTTTCTCTTCTTACTAAAGTTTTGAGTTACTACGTGGACACCAAATTATGCTTCAATCCAAATATTTGCAATCAGAAGAGTTACACTCTGTCTAATGTAAGGATTGTTTCCTTCTCAACAAATCGTAAATTTGAAAACAATGTTGATCATTTGAATATGAAATAACAAAATTATGTGTTTTTTTTCTCATTTGAATAATAATTACAGATTTGAAAACCAATGTTGTATATGTATCAAATGGAGATTCTATAATTTTGGAATGTAAAGTTTTACCAAACGTCAAATCAGCATGGGAGATACAAATTCCAAATGTGAATGCCAGTAATATACCGTATGACGAGTTGAGAGCGTTGACTGATGGCAACGAGATTAATCCTAATATTTCAAATATAAATAAACTGGCAATTGTTGGTAATATTAGTGAAGGAGATTATAATCTTGAAATACAGAATGTGGCATCAAGCGAGGAAGGAAAATACAGATGTTCTCAAAGAATCAATAAAAACGAAATACGGGAGCATCTCTTATTTCTTAAGATAAAGGGTAAGCATTCAAATCGTTTAAAGTTGACTGACATTTTGAGTTATAAGATCAACGTTAAATGTCACTATTATGTTTTCAGACTACCACACATAGCAATAAATGCGAAAGTGCATTTGGTTAAATACTTTTTAGACTTGTCCATTTATTAGAATAAATTTAAAGTTAATAATAAGGAATGCTAAGTATTATACTGATCAACACGTATCCTTATTTTTATTATTCCTGTAATAAGTCACTGAGTTATGTTTCGAGGAAAACTACATCTCATACAATCAATGCATAAGCATGTGTCGCCATTTTTTTGTATTTTTAGATTTTTCTCCTTCTTATTTAACTGATTTTTTTATAAAACAATGTAACAGTATATTATTGTATTGAATTAAAACATGTATAAGGGAAACGAGGAAAGAAATAATTTGAAACGTCATAGATTATTATCGCAGTTGGAAACGCATCTGATATGAATCATAAAATTTCTTTGTTGAAATTACCATCAACATTTTTCTTTCTTTTTCACTAATGAACCTGTTTTTTGTGGTTATTTTTCTGGCAGTAAAACCGAAGAATATTAAAATTCTCCGTTCCAAAAATGAGGTTATAGAAGGAGAAGAGGGCAATCTGTTAAATCTAACATGCAGTGTTGAAAGTGGAATTCCACCGGAAACGATTACCTGGTATAAAAGGTCCTCACCGGTGAAAAGTGGCGGCCCGAGTGTTCTAACAATAAGTTTTATACCAACAAGACATCATCATAACGAACAGTTTTCTTGTAAAGTTGAAGCCGATTCCCTATTGACTCCGATACGTATAAATATCACGCTTGATATTAAATGTGAGTTCCACATTATTTTATTATTTTTTTATAAATCAATATAAAATAACATAAATGAAGAGATATCCCAAAAAACAACTACCTTATTGATTGTGTTTACAAAAATGCAATATCACTATTGCAAAGTTTAAAGTTCAAAAATTTATGTTCAATTTTTCTTTAATTTCAAAGTGACGTTATCATGTTATCATTGAATCTATAGTTTGGTTCATTATAATTTTTCAAATTTCTGTTTGAAGTTTTATGTTTTAATATGTATGCGCAAATCGTTTTTTTTTGTTAGTAATACATCACTAAACGATTTTAATATTTCAACAGATAACCCATCTGTAACCTTCAATACTTCAAACCATATTATTGTTACTGAAAACAGCAACATAACATTGTTATGTTATTCTGACGGTAATCCTTTGGTCAAGAAAATGAAGATAGAAAATGAAAGAAACCAAGTTTTGACGCATTGTCCTAAATCAACATGTAAATTCACGATTTTTAAAATCAAACGGGAGGCCGCTGGATTATACAAATGCAGTGCAAGAAATACTATCGGAACTGCAGATACTGTAGTCCATGTCAATGTAACGTGTAAGTACATCGTATTATAATTGAGGTTTCTTTTTAAAAATATATGATACTATTTGCACATATTATATTACTTTAAAATCCCATTTGTTGTTCCAAATATATCATCAATATTTTATAGATAATGCATACTTTATGGTTTTTCTTGAAGTATAACAGACGAAGGGGTGCAAGTAAAAAAAAGACCAACCGTGGGGGAGGTCTTTCTTTGGGTAATCGTGACACCCTAAATTGTGTTATACTACAAAACAAAATGTATACAGTAACATAAGTAACAAACCTCACTAATCAGATAAAATACGCGTATATAAAAGTTAGAAATCATTGTCCAGTTTGAACTGAATATAACTGTAAATGCATGAAGCAAGACACAAATTGATTTTAACTACGGATGAAAAATACCAGCCACGTTGTAAGTAATGCATTGTATTTACTTTATTAATGGAGGAGGGATTCTTTTTTGTTCGTTTTCGTGACCTCTGTATTGCACCGAGCAGATTTTTTAACAATTTTGTAAACAAACAACATGTACAGATTAAATAATTTCTTCTCACTTCACGTTTTTTACATTTTAATAGATAATGTTTTTGTCTGGTACTTTTTAGCATTTCACAGTTTGAAAGCATCATCCACAACAATAACTTGAGTATAAGTTTAATCATGGATATCATTAAATATTTGTTTTTATGCCATTAATTTGACAAATGGTTATAGTTTCAGTAAGACAAATAAAACCATCGGTGCTTACCGAGTTATTGTGTTCTTAGTCGAACAAATATTGAATCCCTTTCAAAACATGTGTATATCACTTTCGCTTGTCTATAATTAAATGTATTGTAGATATCTATTTCTCTATTTTTTGTGCTATTTTCACATTTCCTGACCGGTGTGAGAAAAAATATTTCTCATCGCTAGTGAAAAATTTGATCTCGGCAAATGATTGGTTGAAATTTAATTGTGACGTCAAATGTTCTTGTTTTCTTCTGAGTTTTCTTATTGTGACTTCATGAAAAAAGGCGACCATGCCTGATGACGTCACATCAAAAGTACACAAATTGCCTCCAATCTTTGAAAAGAAGGGATAAAAATCATTAGAGAAACAGATTCCACCACTGTAACTCGTTTATTACGATATTTCTCTACTCTCAACAGTTAAATTTTAATTAGTTAAAAAGCTCGGCAAGCCTCGGGCTTTAAATATTATAATTTATTTGTTTCGAGTGGAGAAATATCGTAATACACTTGTTGCAGTTGTGGAATCTATATAGACATAATTATTAAAATGGAATACTGATACCGACAAAGATACGTGTCATCCAAAATATTTATCGATTGTTCAAGTAGTTTGTATTTGTTCTTATTTCAGTACTTTCTTTATTGATTTTTAATAATGTAAAGCTATATTTTCATAATAAAATTTGTTTTATCAGTCAGGCTATTTGTGTTGTAACGTTTCTTATATTACCATAATAACTTGTGCTGAACTTAATTTTCCAAAGCTCGAAACACCGCTTAAACTAAACATGACTGTATAATGCTAACGTTTAAAATTGTCTTATTAACACTCTCCATAAAATACATTGTTACTGCGACTAAGGGTTGCATATAAATCAAATACTGTCTCAGCTAAAACAATTTAAGAACACATGTGCTTAGATACTTTTTATTAAAAGAGGGACGAAAGATATCAAAGGGACAGTCAAACTCATAAATCTAAAACAAACTGACAACGCCATGGCTAAAAATAAAAAAGACAAACAGAAAAAACAATAGTACACACGACACAACATAGAAAACTAAAGAATAAACAACACGAACCCCACCAAAAACTAGGGGTGATCTCAGGTGCTCCGGAAGGGTAAGCATATCCTGCTCCACATGTGGCACCCGTCGTGTTGCTTAAGTGATTACAAATCCGGTAAATAGTCTAATTCGGTAGGTCATATTCATGAAAGGGAAGGGGATTGTAGTTACGACGTAAGGAACATATCCGATATCATTTGTGAAACGGTTATTCCATAACGGTCAACCAACTCGTGATGGCGTCCGTAAAATTTACGAAGGGATGATTTCAACTTCACCATTTGGAACTCTTGGTTTAATAGCTTCCTTGTGAGCAGCAAACCTCTATTAAGAAAATCATGATAGGAAATGCAAGCACGGGAATATCGTATCAATTGGGAGATATATACCCCGTATGCAGGTGCTGCTGGAATGTTGCTACTTAGAAATGGAAAGTTCACAATTAGAAAGCTGAAATCATCTCTTTTGTCGTAAAGTTTTGTTTTCAACCGACCCTCCTTGTCAATTTCTAGATGTAAGTCAAGATATGAAGCCGACTTAACTGTATCTGTAGTATCCTTTATCTCTAGTTCGATTGGATAGATGCGTTCCACATAGTCACCAAATTTTGAATTGTTTAGTGAAAGAACATCATCTATATAGCGGAAAGTAGAGTTAAAGGATATTGCTAACTTCTTATCTTTCTTCCTAAGAAGTTCCTGCATGAAGTCAGCCTCATAATAATAAAGAACAAGTCGGCGAGTAGAGGGGCACAGTTTGTTCCCATTGGAATGCCGACAGTCTGTTGAAAAACACGTCCTCCGAACGTAACACATGTGTAATCTTTGTCAATACAGATATTTATTCATAGTAAGTGTATTGTTCCTCGATGCGAAATTATTGACTTGGTGCGTGACGGAGGGCAATAGTTGTATCTGAGGCGACAATAAACCTATTTTTCTAAGACTATTCAGTCAGTAAATGTTAAATTTTACTAAAAAAGATAATAAATTGCGATGATAAATCAACTATCGTAATATAAAAAGCAGAAACACGACCATAACATTAACCTCATTAATATTGTGAATTAGTAAGACTTTGTCCCCCACTAATTGTAATCAAAGCAAGATACAATAGATAAAACCAAACGTCGTAACTCCGAAGGTATTCTCAACATCCTTAAATCCCGTAGCTGATATTTCAATTCGGCGTACTACAATTACGCTTGCCGTCAAATAGATTCATCGAGAGCCAATAGTTGAAAATTAATGACTGATCAAATAGTTCACTACTTGCAACTTTTAAAAAAGTGAAACTATTGATTTATTGAATACTTTGTTATAAAGAAAAGGATAACTGAGGTATAATGAAATACTATATACAGGTTTAAATTCGAAGTGAGTATGTGAGTATTTCATCATAGATAAATGATTTAATGATATATTTTTTAATTATCCAGACCCACCTTCAGTTGCGGTAGAACAAGATAAAGGTCGAACAGAATTGCAGTGCAATCCAGATGGAAACCCGCCTAGATATACCTTTCATTTGTGGGAACATCAGTCAAAATTTGGAGAAACCATCCGAACCCTAAATGGCAGTAAATATCTAAAACTGTTGAGTAGTTTGGAAAAGTATCAGCTGAATGGAATATACATCTGTAAAGTTGACAATGGTGTTGCAGATATCAATGGGTCAATAGTTCAGTCAGGAGAAACAAGTGTGCAACTTTCAGGTTGGTCATTTTCTTATGAATTAACCTCGTCTCTTCCTTTTTAGCATGATATTTTCATATCTGTATTTGCATTAGTTTACACAGTTATATTTTTATGAATCATGGTAGCATTATTGCTTTTAGATAAATGGTTAGATGATAAATTGTTGTCTGAATGTATAAATTCATTAAAACCTCAATCAAGGTAACAACAAAGTCTGGATCTTTTACAAATAATGTTGGCCTATTAAATGTATGTGTTAGGTGATACATCTAAAACTATGTCATTGTGTTCCCTCAAGCGATCTTTATTCAAGTACTACATCAGGGTATATATGTATTCAATTAAAAGGTAGTTTGCGATATAGCTATATATATATATATATATATAGCATGTATATCATGCTAATATTCGAACTGTTTGAATCAGGTGCAATATTTTTAAATCTTTTATACATACGAAGTATTTACCTGATGATATTGGGATGTTGTTGAATTAAATAGAAAATTGTGATAATATTAAATACCGACACGGATTAATTAAAAATAAACAAAAAGTCTAGCTTATTTGACCTATTAATTAAATCCTTAAACTTGACAACAATACACAAAATTACAAACCAGCCTGGCATTCTGTAAGACTAATATATAACTGAAATAGCTATAGTATATAGTTTTATAAAAATCGCAGTTAATTTGAAAATTTCTGGAATTTAGCATGTTTATAGATATAGGAAGATGTGGCCAATGAGAAAAACCTTTCATTCTGTCTTATCAATATATATTTGAAATAGCTGTAGAATATTATGAAAGTTCAAGTTTATTTAAAAAAAAGTTATAGAAATGTTTAATGCTGACTATCGGAATGCAATCAAAACTTTAAATCCTATCTTTTTTTACCTATCAATTAAATCCTTTAATTTAACAGTAATGAATCAAACTATCAAATAATCTGGAATTGTGTAAGATCAATATATCATTTATTTAGATGAACTGATTTAGATTAGTCAAGACTATATTAAAAGGTCGAGACTGATCGAGACTGGTCGAGACTGAGTCAGGCTGACCGAGACAGGTCTAGACTAATTCAGGATTTGTTGAGACTATTTCAGGCAATACCAATATCATCAAAAACTGAATCAGACTTGTTCAGTAAAGTAAAGACCAGAATCGAGTACAGTGGATATTACATCGAGTCTTATCAAGTAAAATGTGTGCTTGAACTTACTGTTCGAGCTCAACATATGGTCTTTTTGAGTAGTGTATAGTGCGATTATTATGAAACAGGTTAACTGTTTTATTGAACTTTTTAATTTTCATTGCATTTCAATGTTTAATCCCAACATTTATGGTGTATCATAATTCAGTATTTGGTTTAAAAAATTTAATAAGCAGAAAAAATGTTCGACTTATAAAATAAAAAAATATCATCAGAAAATGACAGACTTACCGTCAGATCGAAAATATGAATGTATGCCTATGTCATAAATGATGTGCCGATATAACAGCTGATACACTATACGGTGTAAATAAAATAATATCACATTTAAAAGGTCTTTGTAAACTTGAATCTTTTATCTAGGACAAACTGATTAACATTTTTGATATTTTTACCTACTATGCCTATGTTTTTTTCACACATCGCTGTCAATAAACAAGGACTTGATGCGACTTTCATACTGAGGAAAAGCTTAGCATGTTATAAAACTAGGTTTAATTTACCATTCTCTACATGAAAAAAAAACATGCCTTTACCGCATCCGGAATATGACAGTTGTTATGCATTCGTTTGATGTGTTTAAGCTTTTGATTTTTCCATTTGATTAGGGTCTTCCGTTTTGAATTTCCTCTGCGTTCAGTATTCTTGTGAGTTTAACTTAAATCCTCAAGGAAGGATCAATTAATATAACTCGACAATTAATTGCGAATGCTAAGTGGGATCAATGTAAGGTTGTCGCTTATATAGAAATAAGGTATGATTGCCGCAGAAAAAAACTATCCACATAATCCTTTAATGAAGTAGATGTGAGCCATTATTTTTACCTCAGAATTCAGTCGGTTTGTAAAAATGATTTGTTAATGTAGATCTACGAATGTCACATATGTTTTCGGGGGAAGGAAGGCAATAAAAGGTATTTACCATGAATTTATGTGTACAACATATTATCATCTGCCTTTCATGAGAATTTTAAGAAAGAAAAGCAGAAAAAAAAAATTGCACACATCAGAAATAAATTGTATTCTTTGTTCACACGTGTCTATCTGAACAAAACATGTGGATCGAACCTCATGTAATCAATGTAAAACATACTAAATTCTACTCTAAATCACACAACTGAACCAGATTATGGACATTTGTAGATACTTCTCATTAATTGTTAAATCATGTTTCAAAATCTACTAATACCAAGAATAAAAGTTGATATTTTTTTTTCACAAATAGATTTTTAGCATAATAAGTATCCAATTGCACTCATTTTTTTTAAAGACACCATTATTATTGCAGTATTCATATAACAAATAAATCAACCAGTCACGATGCAATATAAAGAAATAAGATAATAGTTTTAAACGTTTGTCTATATTTAGTAACTTAGTGTCCTATTATTTAACCGTGTTCTTACTTAATACTCAATAAAACAAGGTTAGTCGGTTACACGTTGACCTTTAAAATAGATATACGAAGATGTATATTTCTATATTTCAAACAATCGTTTAACATATAAAAAAGAAGATGTGGTATGATTGCCAATGAGACAACTATTCACAAAAGACAAAAATGACACAGACATTAACAACTATAGGTCACCGTACGGCCTTTAACAATGAGCAAAGCCCATAACGCATAGTCAGCTATAAAAGGCCCCGATAAGACAATGTAAAACAATTCAAACGAGAAAACTAACGGCCTTATTTATGTAAAACAATGAACGAAAAACAAATATGTAACTCCTAAACAAACGATAACCACTGAATTCACAGGCTCCTGACTTGGGACAGGCACATACATAAATAATGTGGCGGGGTTAAACATGTTAGCAGGATTCCAACCCTCCCTAACATCTTTAGATACTTCGGAACGAATAACTTGACATAACAGAGCGGATAATTCTAAGAAAAAAATTTGTTGTATTGTTATTTTTTATGCAATACTTGAAACGGTGGAATTTCCGAATAGAAATAATTTCCCATTAGTATTATTTAAAGCATGTATGAATCAAACAAGTCTGTGCGTAATGTTTCTTTTTGTTTCATTATGTACAAAATGTAAAAGTGATATTGAAAAGTCCTATACTTAACTATGAGAAATCCGTTGAAGAAACATTTAAAACACTAAAACCTATGAACAGGCCTCGGGGGCTAAAATAGAATCTAGATAAGACAATTGAGTTATACTAAAGCAAGTGGGAAAATAAATAGCCTACATTTACAAGGCGTAAACTGCAAAATTTAAATCCTGGTACATGTATCTATGATAAGTTTCACTACACGAAATCCCGGATTTGAATAGGTATGCAAATATTATGTAAATGTATTCAGAGACATTTACATATATTTACAAACCACTGCATTTAGTTTATCTTGTCTTTACATGTTGTAAATATTAATATTTCTTGTGCTATACCCTCCTATGGGCGGTTATGAGAGACCACGGTTTATAAAATATATTAACACCTAATTAAACCATTTTGCAGTTAAGAATTTATATATATTTATGACCGTCGCAAAACTTTTGCAAACTTATGTATTTGTATACCTCTGCAAATGGAAATCTTTGTCATGTATTTTTCTATGATGTAAATTTATCCGCAAATGTGTTTCTTTGTCTAGGTAGCAAAGCATCATCATTCAAATGATTTTATATGGGTTATAAAGTGTAAGATGCATCTACATTATCCTAGTATTTAAACCAATTCAAAACGAGAACTTTATAGAGGGGTGTAAAGCATAATTTCCTTTAATCTACAGAGACCTGTCAAATGTATTGTAAAGAAATAATTTTGTTAGTCTTTATTGTCGGCTGAAATGTATGTCAAATCAGAAAATATCAAAAGCCTTTGAACATATTCCGAAATGTATGGTAAATACATAGATTTGCAGACAATTTGTTTAACTGAGAAATGTGGTCAAATGATAATATCAATGACATGTGTAAATATATTGGGCTTATGTAACTTTAAATACATATGTACAGAAATGATAAAGAAAGATATTTTAGACAGCTAGAAATGTATGTGTAGATATATTGGGCATATGTAACTTTGAATACATATGCAAAGAAATGATAAAGAAAGATATTTCAGACAGCTAGAAATGTATGGTAAATAGATATATTTGCTTTTAATTTGCTACTTTATTTGAAAGGTGCAGATTATATTGACAAATATTTCCATAGCTTTAGCAGTCAAGCTATGATATGACAAATAAAGCTGCTTTGGGATTGGTTTTGGCATATTGGTAATATCATTTATTATACATGTATTTTATTAATTTCGTTTTAATAACAAACAAAAAAAAGTCGGTTCTACATAATCGGTTCTTGATCTCTTCTCGAGCTCTGTTTGGTGTACTGCGTAAATTACTTTATCCATCAAAATCTTGTTTCTCGGTAAGTTATGATGGTTCATTCGCATAAAACGATCGTTTCCTTCGAGTATCGTTTTGAAACTTCTGGAATCGCACGAGTCATAATTCACTTTATTTATAAAACATTTAAATTTTTTTAAGGAGACATATACTACAATATGTATTATATATGTTACTGCAGAGACATATATACTATATATATATAAGTACGTCTGAAATTATATATATATACACATGGAAAAAAGTATTGCAACACCTTGATTTTTTAAAATTTGAAAAATCAGCCTCTTTTTTTTGATGGAATATAATAAAATATGTGTATAATATCATTGAAACATAGTTCACGATAACATTGGCATTGCAACGAAAAAAAATGTTTAAAAAAAATGATTAATATAACCACAATTTCAATAACAAAATGAAGTGTTTTTTGTACAAAAAAACGCATTTGACAAGTTTCACTGTAGTCGAACTTTACAATGTCAGACATTTCAAAATTAATCTTCAGATGACTGTTCACATCATGGTTGATCGTTATACGCCAAAGAATTAGTACTTTGTGCGCAGCCTCCATTCAAACAGATAACCGCATCTTAACGTCTTCTGATTCCTGCCATAAATCGACTAATTTGTTGCTAAGGTAGCAGCAACCATTAGTGTCCCATATAAGCTCAATATGGTTCAAAGCCGGGCTACGATCGGGCCAAGCAAGATGAACCAAATTCCATTTGAACAATGGATCTTCCTCCACGATGCTAATTTCCAACTTTAGCGAGCTCTGCACTACATTGGATACGGAAAACTGTAAGTCTGCTCGTTAGCAAAGGTCTCCGAAATGGTATTATCGCACGGTAACCAGTAGCGATGAGTTGATCTCGAACAGTTCTTGTTAAGAGGCTCTTGTATGGCCACCACTCTTATTTTAGGATTGTCTTGTATGCAATGGGTTTCCTTCTGACCAACCTTCATTATGCTTGATTTTCTCTAGCAAATGGTATAGGGGGTATTCATTATCTCGGAAGGTCTTTCACAGCGTTTATTGCCTGATTTTTATTCTCAAAACGACTTCAGTGGAATGGTGATGACCAACAATGCGTGCAGTTGTTACAGCGACATCCCTGCTTCTCTTATGCTGATAATCTGCCATCTTGCTGCAGTTAAGAGTTGTCAAGGACCCATTATAAGGTGTCAATCACATAATTTTAAAAACTTGGTTATTTAAAGTGCTGAAAACAATGAGGATCAAAACATCTGTTTTGCTGTTTACGGGTACAGTAGCTGCATGTGCAGATAAAAACTTATCGAGTCGATATTTATTGATTAAACTCAGGTGATACTTAAATAATGTTTAACTAGTTCTATTTTACCAAATTATATCACCAAAAAAGTGTTTTTTTTAATTCAATTTCAATTTGGTGTTGCAATACTTTTTTCCAGGTGTAAATATATATATATATATATACAACTCGTCTAAACATCAACCCAACAATGTTAGATCTGTAAATTTGCTTTCGCAAATTTTTGGTTCTTCCCTCGCCGGGATTCGAACCCATGCTCCTGTGATATCGTGACACCAAATCGCCTGCACTACAGCCGTCCCGCTAGACCACACGACCACCTGGGCTCTCAACTCGTATACAACTCGTCTAAACATCAACCCAACAATGTTAGATCTGTAAATTTGCTTTCGCACTTATGTATATGTATATATATATATATATATATATATATAGTACAACTCGTCTTAAACATCAACCCAACAATGTTAGATCTGTAAATTTGCTTTCGCAATACACATATATATATATATATGTCTCTGGTTACTGATAGTTATAATACATATATACAAATTAAGCCTGAACAATATTAGATATGCGGCCTCATTTTAAATTTAAATCGGTACCATTCGGAAGGTTATCGATCGATTTATCAAGTTTTTATAAAAAGTCCAAGTTTCTGAAATAGAAATATTCCTTCATCGGTAGAATAGTTGTCACATAATATTTGACACAAAACACATCTTGAGAGAATGTTTTCTAAGAATCGGCTAGTTTGCACACATACTTAAACGTTAAATCTATTGACGAATATTTCAGTTTTGTAATATTTGTTTTCCTTATCCGTTAAGTCCAGTCACGAGATGTTGAACTCCGTGTGCTTCATGAAGCTCTTTCTGCAAAAACTTTCTTGTGTGTGAGAATGAAAGTTAAACACTACAAACAAAGAACCAGTGAGTCACGTGTCATAATTGACACACAATTTACCAATGAAATCAAACAAAATCGATAGATGTGACAATTATCACCTTTCACAGAAAAATCTGGTCCGAAAAGATCAATAGAAGACCACCGCTAGTATCAATATCCATCAATATAAGGCACAAACAATTATCATTTCTTTATGATTAATAACATCATACATTGTCTTAAAACAATGCTCCCGTTGTCATTTGATTGTGTGGTTTTTAAATACGCAAAACTAAAATAAGTTATCGAACTATCGGTCATTCGATATCTCATTTATCGCCTATTCCATCCTAAAATGTTACAGCTTCCATATGTACTTTGACAGGAATCGTATTTTTTCTGTCATGATCAAATAAGTTTTAATTTTTTTAATTTTTCATTTTTTCTGCAATAATTACATTTAACATACTTTGCACACTTTTAAATTGAAATAGCATTGAAACAAGAATCGATGTGACAAAGTCATTTTGTTTTAACATAATTCAAGAAGATTTGTTAACGACAAATACATATTACAATTATTTTTCAATCTTTTGAATCTCTCTCTGTCAAATTTCAAACAAAAGAAAAGTATATAATATAGAATAGAATAGGATAGAATAGAATAGAATATTTTTATTAACCAAATAAGGGCCCCAGGAGGGCATATAGCATACATACAATGTTATTATAAACAATAACATATGCAATACACAGACAATACAAGATACAAGTGTTAAAAAAATAATAAAATAAAAGTAGCAATGTATTATTATTCAATGAATACTTTGTTGACATTAGTGACTCAAGTGCACCCGGTAAGTGTATTTTCACTTTGAAAAGACCAACAAGAGGCATTAGTAGTTTGTGGGGAGAAAATATAAAAAAAAACAATTGAAGCACTCGCACATTTGACCATGGGTATACTGCAAATAACAAGTATTATTTAATAAAGGATATTTAGTATGACTTATCTGCAGAAAGCACCAAGAGTCGGTGCTTAAAGGGAAGTCCCTACTTGTACTTAATGCAGATGAGTCAAACTCCTAAACTATTTTAAAAATATTTTAAAAACATATATTTAGGATTATATATTCTGGGTCCAGCCAGCAAGGATCATCAAGGAACGGTGCCAGAGAATTTGAAATTCTTCTTATGATCTGTGCAGGCTTAACAGGGTATCCAAATTCATATTAAAGAGTTATATTGAAATTAGTTAATGTAGACTATGTTGTCCTTCAATTCTTTGTATCTTCTATATATTTATAAAATGCAAATAGTACATTATCCTCATTATTCATTATCCAAATTAATTTGTTATTAATATTTAAATTTTGAAAGTTTGGACATGATTTTAATATATTTTGCATCAATTCCTCTCTTTTTAAGAAATGCGTGTCATATTTAAATAAAAAATGAACTTCACCCTCAACCTCACCTGAGGTGCACCTGAGACAAATTCGGTTTTGTCGAAGAGTACCCTGGTATCTACCAGATTCAATTTGCAATTTGTGAGCAGATATTCTTAATTTAGTTATAAATTTCCTTTGCTCAAAATGTCGCATTATTGACAAATAATGTTCAAAACCGACGTTGCACTTGAATGTTACATAAGTTCGTAGTTTACCATCTTTATGTATATCTAGCTGTTTTTCCACAATGCAGTATAGTATCTGACCACATTGTAGTTTAAATGTTGAATAATTTTCCAGAAGATGCTTTTCTATGCCTAACATTTTTCCCTTAAAATATTAATTGATCCATACCAAGAGTTTTTTTATATTTTTTAATAGATGGCTTTGTTCTTTTGTACGGAGAAAGACTAAAAACTAACGTAATATCCAGGATTGTATACTGAATCCATGCATTTAAGATGCATGCTTTTTTATTAGTTGTTATTAGCTTTCAACTAATTGTCAGTAGCTGCGAATAGTCTAAGATCTGTACTTAAAGTCTTTTGGTTTTTCGGATGTATAAGTACCCTTCCATGTCCACTCTGTTTTTCTGAGATGTATTCAATTTGTATTCATCTAATAAGATAAGTGAACACAACAGGGATCCAGTTTATGCCCAAGGTTTGGGAAGGATTGGCTCCTTTAAACGAGTTCTCACCTCGCCACATTGTGTATGTTCCTGTCCCGAGTCAAGTAGCCAGTAATTCAGTTTGTTGTTATGTAACATATTTGTTTTACGTTCATTATTTTGGACATAAATTAGTTCGTAAGTTTTCTCGATTGAATTGTTTTACATAAATATTATGTCATTTCGGGGCCTTTTATAGCTGACTTTATGCGATACGGGCTTTGCTCATTGATGAAGGCAGTTCAGTGACCTATTGATGTAAATTTCATTGTCATTTGGTCTCTTGTGGAGAGTTGGCGATCAAACCACATCCCCTTATTCATATATATATATACAACTCGTCTAAACATCAACCCAACAATGTTAGATCTGTAAATTTGCTTTCGCAAATTTTTGGTTCTTCCCTCGCCGGGATTCGAACCCATGCTACTGTGATATCGTGACACCAAATCGCCTGCACTGCAGCCGTCCCGCTAGACCACACGACCACCTGGGCTCTCATAAAAAGAGCTTTCGGTGGGCATGTGTTACCTTTCCACGTCAGTTTTAATCTAGCGGCGTACTACAGTACATGATATATAAGGCATGAAGATGTTATTGTTACAGATCAGCTAAATTATCTATAGTAAAGGATCCTACAAATTAATGTAAGATACAGTCACAGAAAATAATTATATTCATAAGTACGTCTGAGTCAGTGACAACCCTACAACAGATGTATCCATCGGATCGCCATCAATGATGGTGATACATGGCTGTGTACATAATGTATATACAACTCGTCTAAACATCAACCCAACAATGTTAGATCTGTAAATTTGCTTTCGCAAATTTTTGGTTCTTCCCTCGCCGGGATTCGAACCCATGCTACTGTGATATCGTGACACCATATATATATATATATATATATATATATATATATATATATATATAGAAACACATATGTCATCGTCCTTGTTTTTTTTATATACATTGCTTCAAAGTTGACCGATACGCTTAGAATTTGACAGAAAACGTGTGACGTTACGGAATAACGTTATTTGGTAAACATTGATATTGAGGTACAATTTGAATTGATTGATAGATGGTTGCTCAAAGTCCGGTGGCAAATATTTCATGCATTTACAGGACGATACAGTGCAATTTGAATTGTTGTGTCTGACAAACACATTTTGTGCAGCAGTCAAGAAAGGTTAAACATTCTGTTAGTTGTGATAATTAAAAAGAAAATCAACATCCTGATACAATACAAAATACAGGATACTCTGTATGATGTAAACGTGTTGGTTGTGTGCGTAGTAAGTCGGATCCAGCCATTTAAAAAAGGGGGAGTGTCCCAACCCAGAGTAAAAGGGGGGGTCCAACTATATGCTCCCATTCAAATGCATTGATCGGCAAAAAAAAGGTGGGTTCCAACCCCCGGAACCCCCTCTCTCTCCTTGGATCCGCCACTGATCAGTGCCGACACACTTCTGATGACATTGAGTAAAAACAAAAAGAGACTCAAAGACAAACACCAGTTTTAAAACAAGTATACGACATATACATGCGGATGACAGTAAACCGGATGTATTTTACATTTATTTATGACTTGCTATTTTTTTACCGGATTTCCAGTCCCGTTATTGATTTATTGTTATACTGCTGACGAGCGGGCGGGCTGATCCAATCGTATCCGTTCGATAATGTACGAACCTTTCATCCAAAGGTTTTCAAATTTTAATATGTTGTTACTTATGACAAAATAGAGGTAGATTTCGATATTGGCGATTAACATTTACATCATTCAGCAACAACATTATATAAGTTTGAAATAATTAAATGTAAATCTTGATAAGAAAATGTTTTAAAAATTTGGAGCCTTCGATTGGAACAAATACATATACTGCATGGGAATATTTCTTGAGATCATAAAGTCAAGATTGGAAAACAAAAAGGACAAAGATTTCTATATCTATTCTGAATTGAATAAATATTTTCATATATAACTGTATAATCAGATTAATATAATAGAAGGAAGTTCATAGAAAATGATGTATTTTTTTCCATTAATGTTGGTCATGTTTATTCTTGTTGAAACACGAAATACAGAGATTATATTCAATTTAAAGGTTAATTTATTTGCTCTGCATCGAATTTATTAAATCTGCTATATATGAGAAGCGGAGAAACGAGAATGCTTGTTTTTATATACAAAAGATAATTGTTTTAAAATACTTTTTCTGTATATAATTTCAACATATTTCTATATAATGAGCTTGTAAACGTGTACATTCTACTTTTAAATATGAAATGGTGTTTATCCTCAACAGAATTCAGATACAAATTATGCTACTGTTCTAATTTCTTCTTTAATTTTTTAGCACATAAACTTTTAAATTATTTGCTTTTTTCAAAGTATTAACACATTTTCATGAATACAAACTGCATGTTTAATTATAAAAATAATCCCGATGTTTTTATCTGCCATATTCTTGGCTTGCGTATAATTGGCATGATTTGTACATGTTTATATTATTAATCTCTTCAGAACGTCTGGATTTTATTATACCCAATTAACGTTATTAGATCAATTTTGGTAATTAACACATACGGTTTTCCTTTTAAGGAACCCTGTAGTGCTAAAAGATGAACCATTTCACAGTCGGGGAAAATCCATTCATTTACATACAAGTGACACATTTACCACCTATTGAGGGATACTTGATTAATGCTCTTTCTTTCTTTATTGTATTATTATGCATTTTCAATTATTATCATAATCATTCTGATAAAATACATGTACATGTATGTGCATACTCGTGTATTTTCAAATTATACGATCATGCAAAACATTGAAAACACACGCCTTGGCTTAAGTTATATTGAAGAAAAAAAAATCAATTATTCTCTTGATTAAAATGAGAAAAGATCACAAATAAGCAGAAACTAAACTACCTTTTTCCACACCAATATTGGTACTTTACCTTTGGTTGAGAAACCGTACCGCTTTTATCGATTTGATCATTATTTATTCTGGTTTAGAGTTTATTCTAATAATTATAATGTCATTGAATTACGTCGTCTTTTTTCATATTTAAAGTACAAAAAGTAATAAAGTAATGCTGCTTACAATTTAGTACAGTGTTATTATATTAGTGCATTTCTCCCTACACCTGAGATTCGTGTAGCATTTGCAGCTGGACGTTTACACAAATCAATCCATCAACCCATTAATTACGTGTCTTTAAGCCATAAAAAAAGTATCAATTTACTATTACAATTCGTCGTATAAGTTAAAGTTTCCGTTCTGATACAAACAAGCATATCGAATTGTAAACCCTGCTGTAAGGAAAGATAAATACATTTTACAGCATTTGTGTTTTTTGATACCAGCAAGATCTTAAAAAATCCTCACTCAAGTTTTAAATAGTTTCCTTGGTTCTGGATAAAAGCTTTGAAGATTTTTTTAACCATTCAAATAGAAAAAAATATCATCGGTCCGACATTTAAAAAGCAACCTGCTAATTTTAATATCATAACTTCAAAAACTGGTTCTGGTTTGGATTCGGGAAGAACAATATCTACTTAATCAATTCAAATATTTTCACGGTCTCTGAAACCATCAATACGTAAAATTTCTTGTATATATAAGACACTTTCTAATTTTTTGGGAGTTGATAAAATACATTTTTTTACATATATGAACGACATCAACAAACGTTTGCAAATATTACACAAACATTTGACAGCATTTACATTGGTTGTAAATGTTTTATAAACCGCGGTCTCTCAAAACTTAAATTCGTCTGTAAAGATATGATGAAAATATCAATATTTAACAAAATAACTTTAATACTGGAAATACTAGTAAATAAAATACATTTCTTTACATACATGAACGATATCGACAAACGTTTGCAAATATTACACAAACATTTGACAGCATTTACATTGGTTGTAAATGTTTTATAAACCGCGGTCTCTCAAAACTTTGCACACGTGTGTAAAGATATATTGCAAAGATCAATATTTATCAAAATAACTACAATACTGGAAAGTATTAGTAAATAAAATACATTTCTTTACATATGTGAACGATATCGACAAACGTTTGCAAATATTACACAAACATTTGACAGCATTTACATTGGTTGTAAATGTTTTATAAACCGCGGTCTCTCAAAACTTTGCATACGTCTGTAAAGATATGTTGCAAATATCAATATTTATCAAAATGACTATAATACTGAAAAGTATTAGTAAATCAAATACATTTCTTTACATACATGAATGATATCGACAAACGTTTGCAAATATTACACAAACATTTGACAGCATTTACATTGGTTGTAAATGTTTTATAACCCGCGGTCTCTCAAAACTTTGCGTACGTCTGTAAAGATATGTTGCAAATATCAATATTTATCAAAATGACTATAATACTGTAAAGTATTAGTAAATAAAATACATTTCTTTACATACATGAACGATATCGACAAACGTTTGCAAATATAACACAAACATTTGTCAGCATTTACATTGGTCTTAAATGTTTTATAAACCGCGGTCTCTCAAAACTGCCCACACCTCTGTAAATCAGTTATGCAAATTTTAAACTTTGCATATATCTCCTATCTTGGAAAGTGCATGCAAATCTATGGTATTTCTTTACATATCTTTGGAGAATGACTAAAGCTATGGAAATAAAATAATTATCTTAGCATATCTTTGACGACCTCCTAAATAATGTCAAAGGAATAATTCATTTTCATATACATTAGCAGGTCCGAAAATATATCTTGCAGAAAAGTAATTACATTTGTCAAACATTTACATGACTGTCCAAATTGTTGTAAATCTGCCTTTTCGTGTAGTGTTTATTTTCTAAAATACTATGGTCAAAAAGCCAGTTAAAGTCCTTTGTGTTTAACATGTCTGTGACATTGATATAGATTCAATATGGATGGAAAATAATTAAAATGAAAAGTTCGTTGGAAGTTTTGAAAAACCATGTGTCTTACGTACACGGGTAACTTTTTATGGTAAAAGTCAAATTAAATCTAAAATTTCACCGCTTCAAACATGAACTAAATGAAACTACTTATAGACCATTATTACTCTAATAAAATGTGCTTCTAGGACAATCCATCAGTGTTTTTCCTTTTGAGAGCCCTATTAACATGCCAATGGTAGGATTTGAATCTCGCATAAATAACTAAGGCTCATTTGAGGGGTAGTCTGAATGGCCCTGATCCTGAAATCCCGGGCTTAAAAACATGAAATCCCGAGGTGTGTATTTTAACGAAATTCCGCATCCCGTGAAGATCAATCCCGAAATCCCAAGGTTAAAAACACCCGATCCCGACGTCCCGAATAAGTCCTGCCTCCCTCTAATCTCTACCCTACTTTAATTTTGGCCAAATCACTACTTTCACTTTCAACAATTAACTGTTATGCCCCATTTATGGAAATTATGTTTTCTAGTCTGTTCGTCCGTTCGTTCGTTCGTCCGTTCTTCTGTCCGGCTTCAGGTTAAAGTTTTCACTTTTAACAATAAATTTGTATTTCCCATTTATAGGAATTATGTTTTCTAGTCTGTTCGTCCGTTCGTTCGTCCGTCCGTCTGTCCCGCTTCAGGTTAAGTTTTTGTCGAGGTCGTTTTTGATGAAGTTGGAAGTCCAACCAACTCGAAACTTAGTAAATATGTTCCCTATGATATGATTTTTTTAATTTTAATGCCAAATTAGAGATTTTATCCCATTTCACGGTCCACTAATAGTACATAGTAAATGATAGTGCCGATGTGGCATCCGTATACTATGGACACATTCTTGTTTCCACATGTTAAAAACGTTTAATCATTTCAATATATATGCAACTGGTATGACCCCTTAGATAGTAAATATTTCAGAAAAAGGTAGACAGAATATAGAGAGGCTCTGTATATTATAGTAGTATAATCGTAGTTTACAGGTGGATAAACGCGAAAACATAATTGTCTCTAAGGAGGTATAATAGCTGTGGTTTTTGTGATCTGAAAACCATAATATGGAGAACGCTCTGATTGGCTTATTTAATTTTCATTTTTGTAATCTACATGTATCATACGATTGGTTGTTATTGTGCATGTTTAAAACCGGAAGTCTTATCTATGACTAAAAGTCAGTCTGATAACGGAAACAATATCCGGACATCTATTTTGTCGTTTTTCTCCCAAAATAACTCAATCTGTATAATCATAAGAATGGATGACAAATGCGACTATGCATGTTACCTAAAGAACACAGAGGCATTATGATTCTTTTATTGTGGAAGGAAGAGAAGCGACACACAACATGAGGTCTTCTCGTTTAATAGTATAGATGTTCTATCTGTTTCATTAATTATAATGAATATATATATGAAATAGATGAAACTATGTTAAGCGACGTTTCTTGTGTGAAAAATCTGCATGTAAATCTACTTTGATAAAACCATCAGACTGAACATCAATGCGATCACTGAGGTTTTTTCCCCAAATTTTGGATCTGTGATCGAAGTTTCTATTGAAGCCTGTAAAACAGTAGTCATCCTAGTTTGATCAAGGATGGGTTATGGCACCGCATTGTTGTACGGTACTAACACGGACATTATCAGTACGCTATAGTGGATCCTTACCACAGCACCACGTTTGATTACCCGAAAGAGGAAACTTTACTCAAGTACACCTGTTCTAATATTGGTACACTGGCTATCCGTGAATTGTTGTTGCAATAATTTACCCTTCCGGAGCACCTGAGATCACCCCTAGTTTTTGGTACGGTTCGTGTTGCTTATTCTTTAGTTTTCTATGTTGTGTCATGTGTACTATTGATTGTCTGTTTGTCTTTTTCATTTTTAGCCATGGCGTTGTCGGTTTATTTTCGATTTGTGTGTTTGACTGTCCCTCTAGTATCTTCCGTCCCTCTTTGCCTATCTCAGAACCATGTATAATCATAAAAAGGTAAACACATGTTAAAAATCGTATATTTTATTAAAAGATATACAGACAAAATTATGTACTGATCCTCGCTATCATATCAGCTTAAATTGGATCCAATTATAAAAAATAAATAATTTGACACGATATATATTAAGTTTTATAAATTATAGTAGCAACTAGAAAAGCTAACGAATTAATATGGAAAATTATTTACAAATATTGCATATACTGGGCAAAAGCTAAACAGTCGAACATGGCCAATGGAATTTGTCATCTTTGTAAGAAAAGCCTAGATCTATAGTGCAAGTTTTTTTGTTTTATTTTACTCATACTTATGATGTATAGGTATTTATTATTTATATGTAAGATGAGTTCTTTTTGTAAACACTATTACAAAAATGTGTAGCAAGATTATACAAAATTCACAAGAATCAATTGTTTCAGGTCTAGTAAATAAATCATATGAATTGAACGTGATTGTTAATACGGTCTTATGCACAGAAACATTTATAATTTGGAAGGAAAAGAATATTCTAAAGTACAAAGTAGACAACATTAAATTTTAAAATTGAAGTTAACTGTCGAAATTGAGGAACAAAGTCCCATTGTATACTAACGCGTGTAATTTTGTATAAGACAAAAATAGGTGGTCTCTTCTTCCTTACATCGAACTTTCGATACTAGTTATTAGATATGCGTCTATCAACTAATATTACTGTATACATCTTTATTTATGTTGACGTATTTGTTATAAGCTTTGTTAACGCATGTAGAGTACTGCACTTTCTGCACGCGATGCATCGGATTTATAACCAGACATGCCTGAAAAAACAAACATCCATTACATCCAAAACGACGCCATTTTTTGGTATGATTTTGGTTTTTTTTTGTAGATTAAGAGCAGACTGTAAGTTGATTTCTTTACCTGTGACATATTTAGGATACATGTCTTTCATACTGGTTAACTGGGTAAGCGACCGAAAAAATATCGGAGTAACCTGTTAAGGAAATATTTTTGTATAGTTATAACTAACCATTATAAGTGAAAGTGAAATCATAAAGCGTATGATAACTGTATTGGCATTAGCTTGCTTGTCAAGAGTGCAGAGAGCCGTCGTGTTGTTGCTTCTCAGATAAACATGCGGCATTTTGTAGTCAAAGAAATAGTGATAGGCTTAGAATAAGAATATCGGGTTGATTGGTTCATTTGGTGAATGAAGACTTATAAGCGTTCATAAACAGATTGGCTCCCAATGGCGTGACATCGCGAGGTAGCGGTTTACATCCTCGCTTGAATCACATTTGCGGATTTTCTTTGCAAATGGAATTTTGAAAATACAACATACGTTGATTGACTTAGATTGACCTAAATGATGTCATGTATGTTGAAATAAATTTAGCTTTTTGAAACCTTATAAACTAGATATATTTTCAGTATCAATTTATCCGTTATGTTCTTATTATTCATCGACACAGTTTATTGGGAAACACAAGCATTTTATTAAGCTCGTTAAGTTTAGTAGTTTATCCAAGTGACACTACGTATCTTGTCGCGGTTCGTATGAACTACAAATCTTAGATGAATTATGTGTGTCGATTTTGATAATTGATGCGTTTCCACATTTATAATCATCGATGGTGTATAGCGAAGGCAACACTAGTTTGAGATCTTGTTATTGGTATGTTCAAGGTCCTGCTTTTGAGAGTCAAAACGTATATTGTATCCATTCTGAAAAAAATATCATTCAGGATTCCCCCCCCCCCCCCCCCCCCCCAAAAAAAAAAAATGTATGTCCACTACTCAAATAAAATATTCAATAACAAATTATTTGGATTGAGAATCGGATATTCAATGTCTTTGCGATTGATGTATAAAAGTCAATTTACCATAACAAGAAATACTTATTTTTGATGTTTAGGGGTGGCATTTATGTTGCTACATATGTCAGAGTTTATCAATGGTCTGATAGAGGGAGAGGCTGGCGCAAAAATGTTTCCAGTTGGTCCAATAGATGCTTATTACACGCGTTTTTTATATAGATTAGACCGTTGGTTTTCCCGTTTGAATGGTTTTACACTAGAAATGTGGGGGCCCTTTATAGCTCGTTGTTCGGTGTGAGCCAGGGCTCCGTGTTGAAGGCCGTACATTGAACTATATGGTTTCATAGCTTTTTCAATTTTGATGAATACGTGACATTCTGACTTTCTATCTGACATGTTTTCATGTGTCAATTTTTGTGTTTTTATGCTTTAATCCAGTTTTATTACTCATTTGGGAACTCTGAATCTACAGAAAAGAAGATTATCTCAGACAATATGAGCAAAATGTGTTGTATAAATGACCCTCGTCTAACGCCCTGTTTGGATCAAGTTAAATGGCACATAAAAGTTGAAGTCCATAATAAAGACCTCACTAAATTTGTATGAAAAGCACTTAACAATGTCTTTTGTACATGTTGTACCTGTTCATTTCACATAATATCTTTCTTTACTTCTCTAGAATAGCATGTGGTTCAAATATAAGCCTGTTGAGACTAAACTTGCATGCAAGTTTTTCACTAAAAAGTGAAAAATCTTTGTATCAGACCATACTGTCTGCTAAAAAAGTTAAATGTAAGAGCCTTTTTGTGCTCAGATTTATTGTATCATGTCACCTTAGTATAGAAATGATAGAAAAGACACAATTTTTTTATTTCTTATAGCTTCAATATGCATTTTTAAATGTAAATATGTGCTACGGCCTAAATTGACCCTAAATTATTTTTAGTCTTACTTGGCCTAAGACCCTTTTAAACTAATATGATATGTTATTTGTAAGTTTTCTTTCCATTAGTGCATTAAATACATATGTTAGGATTATTTATAATCAAAAAGCTTCACAAATTTAAAATTGCTGGAAAATATTACATCTTCATGTTAGGCCCCCCTTCATTGGACAACCTCCATTTTTAGGCACAGGCTCATATAAATTTGACTTTTGAATAATTATGCTAAGTATGATATATTAAATGCGTACTCTATTGCTTTAAAGACATGATATATCAAATATTAAGGCATTTTAAAAGTATTTTTTTGCAATATCTAGATTTAAAAGCCCCAAATGTTGATAGTTGAAATTTCTCAATTTTAACGTTTAAATTTAACACGCAAAGTTGAATATAGAATTAATCATATTGTCTATAAAATATATCCTATTGCTATGAAACTTTGTAAGCAGTCTTATAATATATTAGGCTTTAGTCATACCAAGTTTTATTAAGATTGGTCAACTTTTTCTATCCTATTAGGTCCGAGTACACAGTTATCGTCCTTTGTTTTTCGTTGTCCACGAATATAGTCCTTAGTGTGGACAGTGTGTTACTTGCCAATTTCTGTTATACCCCTTCCAAATTTATTTCTCCATGTTTTATGTCTCATATAGCAAGTTCGGGGGTGAAATGACACTGTAACAAAATTTGGGTCATAAATATTAATGCAAAGTAGTGATTAGGTCCAGCTGAAAAAGGTAAAAAATTAGCACTTCGGAAGCTGTCAAAAGATTCCAAGACCCCCTTAACACAAAATTGTCCATATTTTGAGTTAGAGCTGATGAAGTTTTCTATAATTTTGATATAATTTGTCCCAAAAGTAGTACAACACACTGTAAAAATATTATTGGGAAAGCGCAGGTGGGATTTTTTTAATTTTCATTTATTTTCTAAAAGAAATGCACTACGAAATAACTGTGTACTCGAACCAGATATGAAAATAAGGGGGTGATGGTATGCTAAATTTGGCGTAATCATACTTATAGACTCATAAGTATCATGGAATTTCGAAATATTTACAGTTATTCAACAGTTTTTTAATACTAACAGAAACAATGACCATATCAGACCTTTTACTAGTTATTTTAACTTCAAAGATATACTAACGTTGATCATATTGAACAAAATTACTGTGAATATTTAACATTACAGCTTACTAATGAACTCATCATATAAAGCAGGATTAAAATTGTGTATTTGCGCCGGCCGCGCGTTTTGTTTACACAAGACTCATCACTGACGCTCGCTTGAAAAAACTTAAAAAGGCTAAATAAAGTACGAATTTAAAGAGCATTGAGGACCATAAATTCCTAAAAGTTTTAACTTGCACAACATAAGTAATCTTGTCCTGAGGTATAAAAAACTTAGTATTCCGAAAAATCAAAGTTTTGTAAAAAATAAATTTATCATGGTACACGTGTTTATTTTTTATTGGTCACTAACATTCTGACTAACATATGTTACATATCTAAAAATCAACTTTGGTTTACTGCATATTATACTTTGGGTTGTCAATTACAACATCTAGCTAGCTTAAGTTATAATGTTTATATTTCATTATATATTTTATTTTATTGTAGATAAACCAATATTCGTTTCCCAGAATATTAAAACACAATATGGGCGATTTGGACACGATGTTGACATTACAATCTATGTGTTCAGTTTCCCAGAAATAACAAGTGTACATGTTGTTAAAGATAGTGAATTTTTAGGAAACAAAACTGAATTTCTAAATTGTATCGAAAATTCAACCTTAACAGATACAATATACAATACTCAAGTTCACATACTAGGATCTATAATAACACTGCAACGATATCATCTTACGAAAGATGATTTTACTCTATATGAATTTAACGTTGCAAACAAGATTGGACACGCAACTTTTCGGATTAAGCTTTCTGCAGCTGGTAAGAATAAAGTATATCTATATTTCTTATCTAACAATCATATGGAAAATAAATGTCATGGTTTTATTTTAACTGAAAAATCCCAGTATTATCTAATACTTAAAATAGCAAAAATATCCAGATCAAATTCAAATCGGAAAGCCCCTCCAAAAATGGCAAAATCAACAGTTAAAACACTCCAACCGAATACTAACTGCATCATAAGGATATAGCTTACTGAATTCAATGACAAATAAGACTTATCAGCATGCATGCGAAGTCTTAATTGTACTGTGTGTGACGTTATCATAAATTATTTCCATCTATAGTTGATATATCGTCCTTAATCAAATATAGGACAATGAGAGGCAACCCTTTGTCAATCAATATAAATAAAAGTCCAAATGAATATTCTACTCTGTGCTATATGTTCTCCCATTTATTTTTCTTGTAGTCTTGTCATGTATTGTTGTAATTTTAATGTTATATTCAACATTGCCATAACAGCGGGAGGTTTGACATGCCACAAAACCAGATTCAACCCACCATTTTTTTTCTTACAATGTCCTGCACCTTTATTGATAATATATTAAGATCATAAAAGGGGTAGTAGCGGTTCCTTTATTGCTTGTTAGTTTTATATTATGTTGATGTTTGTATTGGCGACGTCGTTGCTGTCAATCTTTTTTTTCTTCAGATAAACCCGAAAAACCAAATATTAATGAAGTCTTTCCTGGCATAGACTATATTATGGTAAACTGGACAAGTGCTTTTAATGGCGGAAAGGAACAGCATTTTAATTTAGAGTATAAAACAACGGAAGCTGCCAAATGGAATGCAGTTTCCACAATAAATGATTCTTTAATTAACTGTTGCCATTATGTTATAGAAAATCTTGTCGCAAGCACAGAATACATGATACGCATTCAAGCCATGAATGAACTAGGGAAAAGCAAATTTACAAAGATACGAATAGTTAAAACAATTCAATGTAAGTACGTGTATGTGGTTTTGATACATTTATAATAGCTTCTTTTAGATTAGAAGATAAAAACATAGCAGCTGAATAAAGTTATTATGAATAGTGTCATACAAGTTGCTCAGAGTAAAAAAGTTCGTTATATAGTAGATCAACAAATTCACAGGGTATAAGTAGTAATTTGGAACTTCAATGACATTAGGGGAAACATCGTGAAGCTCTATGGTGCATCATACAACGGGTTTCGGTTATCAAAAGAACAGTATATTGTCAAGTTGTTGCATTTGATAAATCAACATTCTTAAATTATGAAAATATAAACATGGGATTTGATTATCAATGAGACAATTATCCACCAGCTGTACGGCCTATAAACATGAGAAATCCAGATACTACATAGAAAGCTATACAAGACCGAGCAATAACAAATTGCAAAAAAATTCAAACGAGGAACAAACATTCTGAGTTACGTTACATAAATGAAGAGAATACAACTTTGATAATATAGCAACAAACGACAACCGCTGGAATAAAGGCTCATTGCCTGTCATGGGCACATACATACTGTGGTGTTTTAAACATGTAATAGCACAACAAATAAACAAACTATAAAAACCAGTTGAAAATGACGTAAAAAATCATTTAGGACAAGTTTAGAATATTTTGTCCGTTGTTCGGAGTTTGTCCCATAACAGCAATTTTTGTTTTCATGTAAGAGGAGGCATGCTGTATAGTTAATATTAATAATCTATTTTTTTTTCTTTCAATGCTACATGTTTGTAGTATTTAATGTCTATCGTTTTGTTATTAATATGTCTGTCTGTCTGTCTGTCTGTCTGTCTGTTTGTTTTTGTTTTGTATTTTAGTAACAATCCTATTGTTTGGATTTTAGATAAATACAACTATGATTCTTATTCTTATTCGTAAGACTACAATACCCAATAAGAAGGTCTTTTACAAAGCAAATTCTAGATTTATTGTCTTTTGAATTGAGACCTACAAAATACCAACACAACTATACGGGAAAAGTCTGAGGAACCCTTTTACTGCCATTTTTCAATAAATAGACATCTTGAAAATGTGCATCATAACCTAAATATGGCAATTGATATGTTTAGCTAAATTTTACAAGTAGTAACACTTTTAAAATATAGTTTTTTTTTATTTAATCTAAGTGCATCCCTCACTCAGCAGATCAATACAAAGCAGAACAACAAGTAACAAAAACTTGACGTGGAAGGGTATAAATACATCCTTACATAAAGAAAGACATACAATAAGTTGAATTTACTTTTAGCAAAAACAGATGGTAGTGGTATTATAACAACAATTACCGGGTTCGTACTTGTGGTTGTTGTCGTAGTTACAGTATTGTCAATGTCGTCATTATTATATCTGAAAAGAGGTAAATTGTTAAAGCTAAAAGATATTAAGAAAACATATTTATAGTGTTGGGAAAACAAATAAGTCAAATTAAGATGGACTGTTCAAAATAGGGATTCGAAATAATAAGAAATGTTTAATAGCTTAATTTCTTGATGAATGAAATTTTAAAGAGGATTTGTGTTTTGGTAAATATATCAAGTCGTCATTCTTGCTGTGATTTAAAATTCGTTAAACTTTTGGAATACTGAGATTTATCAAAGAGTAATATTGGATTTTACAAGAATAGTAGAAACCTCTCAAATCAACGTAATACGAACAGTAAAACGTTACTTTTTTTTTATCAAAAGTAATCAAATCTGCTATAAATTAATACTAAAATTTTCAAATTTAAATGTGTATAAAAATGTCACATTGAAACAGGAACTTTATGTCTAATTGGTATGATTGTTTTTACTTGCTTGGCACAATATTTTAGGAGCTATTATGCATGTATCAGGCAAATCATGTACGTTATTGGCTTTAGACTTTGCTATCGATAATTCCTTGTCATTGTAGCATATACAAACTTTAAATAATAAATGTTATTTTTAGAATAAGCGTTCTTTTGTTTCTCTTGTACTTGTTATCATAGTTTATTGTAAGGTAAAACGTCAACCGAAAGTTTTTCAGTTATTCAGTTATACAGAAAAAAAATATGGTTAAAAACTCTAAAACATTTAACTATCTTGTCTCGAAAAAGGGATGGTCTTAACAACTGTATTAACTTGTTTTCACCACAATGGGCATCATTGGTGTTAATATAGTGTTTCCCTATCAAAATGCTTCAGTAAGATAATTAAACTTTACTTTTATTTTTCTTTCAGGCTATTTTCTCAAGAAAAAGTGTGCACGGTTTGTTTAAACTATTATCTGCTCTCATGGTTTTTTCTGGATCGGAAAAAGTTGTTTACCACTAACATTATTTTTGACAATATAAAATATGTATAAAATGTCACCGTTCAAAGTTATTTCACAATTAAACAATCTTTAGTCCGTTTGATATCTATAAGTCTAATAATTCAGTAAGGTTAATATATAAATGAGGGTCATCTTAGTCAAGTCTGTTTAAGTTTTTGTTTTCTTAAGACACTTTGGTTCTTCTACTCGGATTGTTCCGTGTCTCAAAATAGTAACCGTAGATTTTATTTAATTTTACATTTTTTTTTCTATGCAATACAAGGCAAAACAAGGTGGCAATATATGAACACAACTGTATGATAGTGGTGTATCATTTTAACAAATGTAAACAAATGTATGCATTGTAACAAATACATGATGACGGAGTGATCATTTAACTTTCACGTATTGCAGGCAGTCTAACATTCAAGATGACGGACTTCAAGGTACATATTCACTGGTTAATATACTATTCTCATATGTATTTATCAAATTTTTTTAATAATATTTCCATGAAAGGGAGTTTCCTTTATCATTATATTTTTCCGACGTTTTTGTTAACTTCATTTTCAAAGTTAAGGTAGAACAATACCAAGATGTCATACCTCCTATTCCCCAATTTTAAAATGATGTAAATTACTTTCTAATGCTTCAAAATTATAAAAGTGGTATCTATTGACAGCTAACAGATTACTCTTTCATATTAATGCAATGTTAATATTATACAAAAATTGTGTAATTAATTATAATGGTAACTGTGTCTACAAAATTTTACAGGAAATTACCACTTTTAAATAGAATTAGCTTTTTCTTGAACCCCCCCCCGAGAGGGTTGATTTCATTATATGTTGTTCCATGAGCCATTATCTACAACACTGTGTCTCAGATTTTTGATGGAATGTATAGATCAAATTTTACACCTAATCATACATTAGCCTCTTTTATGTGGTAGACATGTTTACAATAATGTCAAATTTATGTCAATGGAATACGATAGCGATAATTTGACACACTCCTTTGTAGCTCTTGTTGTGGTGATTAAGATAACGTTAAAATTTCTTGTGTAGCTATATAGATGAAAGAGCTATATTGATTCAAGTGAACTGACCAAGATTTTGCCATAAATTACATAATAATTGATTACATAATGATTGCATAAAAAAATGTTGGATTCATTTATCGATACCTCTTTTGTTAATTTATTAATTCATATGCAGTTTTAAGAAAGTCACAGCATTTTAGAAGTTTGAAATCTTTGTTTAAAGCTACCTTAAATGTGATAAAAATTATTCAAACTCGTGTACAATTATTTATGTTCCTTTCCATCGTTGAAGGGTAAAAGATTTTTAACATTTATGAATGTGTTCAAAATGAGAGTTGTAAGATACCAAAAATATATTCAAACTCATGTATCGAAGATAAACTGACGACATGGCATTTAAACGAAACAAGACGAAGAGACAAGCAAAAGTATAAAAATTACAATATAAAATGGAAAATGGAAATGGGGAATATGTCAATGAGCAATGATGAGACAACATCCCGACAAAAGAGTAGAAAACAGACGAAGAATACCATTAGGTCTTCAACGTAGCGAGCAAATCAGAAGGAGGTCGTTTTCAGCTTGCCCGAAATAAAAATTTGTACTAGTGCATTGAAAAAGGATGTCAATAAAAAAAAAACGAAACATATAAACGAACTAAAATTATAAAAGATACAATACATATAAAACTGTTAAAGTCTTAGCAGTACGAACCAAACCAGACAATTGTGGTGATCTAAGGTTCTCCGGAAGGATACGCATAATCATAATACATTCTGCTGCAAAATGAAGAGACAATTTACGAAGGAGAAAAGTGAGTTTGGTTTACTCGATCAAATTATTTGGCAAGCTTTAAACTAACTTCATAAGATTTGTATGTATACTTAATGTTGCCTTTTTAAGGCCAAAAAAGGCTTAAATTCAACAGCCCTTCATAATCTGCACTACACTAAACCATTTGTGCAAATTTCTTTTTTTTATAAATAAACTATGTGTTATTAATTGCATGGTTCCAATAATTATGACAAAACTATTGGGAAATGCAGCACATGAAAGATCTTAATTAAAACAAACAAGGGATATTTGATTATTGATAAAAACGTACGCATTATCAGATACTTGAAGATGATATTGTTATTTTTCTGCCATTAAAGTTGATGACATGGCTGTTGAAAATTACATTTATCAGTCGCAAGGAAATATGCTAGAAAATCGGAATCAACAAGTTCAAAATGACAATCAAAGTATCACCAATAGGCAAACAACTCCATTTCCTCAGGGCAGTAATGCATCTCGTCATCAAAATCATTCTACAGCTGATTCATCTGACAATGAAGGTGAGTTATAAAGATTAAATGACAAACTAAAGGATTCGAGATAAAATTATCTTAATCTGCCATCCTCAATTATATATCTCCAATGCAATCTGTGTTTTCAAATATTTGGGAAGCTCGGTTCGTAATTACATTAATTATGTTTGTTTATATCATAAAAATATGTTAACCAAACATTTACAGTTAGGTTTGATTTATAGCAGATTCAGGATTCAATATTTTATTATAGTCTCACCACATACAAACATAAAATGAGATTCACATACATAGATTTAAAACATTAAAACATTTGCATTGCATGTACCAATCTTAAAAAGATTTATGAGAGACTTTTAAGATATACTATATACATATAAACTTATTTTTACACATTTAGAATTAAAAATTCTGACATAATATACATTTTTACTAAATGATATTAAAACATTTGTTTCTTTAAAAACTAGTGAAATAAAATACTATTTCTTCTTAATAAAATGTTGTTGCAGGTTTTGGCAACTATAGCAGCAACATTGTCATTACTAAATAAAAATATAAATTTTTCATTATCTGATAAAAGGTTAAAATGTTCATTAAAATGTAAAGCTTCATGTATCATGATTTGTCTTAGATCCACATATAATGGGCATTTTAAAATGACATGCATTTCATCTTCAACAATAGAGCTACAGTTAAAACATGTCCTCTCGTGGACTTCTTTCTTTTCATATCTTCCAGTTTCTAGTTTTAGTGGAGCTACCCCACATCTAAATTTAGCAAATGAACTTCTGTTCTTTAAAGATATAATATTTTGCAAATAATTTTCAGTACAATAGTTATTTTTAAACAATTTGTAAGTTCTTAATTTACTTCCCTCTGCATATGCAGCAACTCTTGTACACCAGTTTGATTTAAAATTATCAAATACATCCTCCTCAATTTGTTTAATACAATTTTTGTTTAATACATTTGATTCAAAATTACAATATTGCTCATAATTATACAATTTTAACATTTCTATAACTCTAAAACTCCAGTTTTTAATTCTAGTATTACACTTTCGTATAGACCACTTAAAAATTTTAAAATTTATCCTGTGTGGGTCCATTATGGAACACCTAGCCCAATGTCTCAAGACACTTGACCATTGTTTAACGCATGGAGGTTTCCAGCCCATATCACCAGCTATGGCATCATTTGGTGTGTATTTGCCAACACCCATGAAAAATCTCATGGCCCTGTTTTGGACTGCATTTATGCAGGAAAAGTCTCTTGTTCCCCAAATACCTGCGCCATAACTAATAACTGACCATACCATTGTATCATACAGTTTTGAAAAAATTTTGTGCTGGAAACCACCATGCATTTTACTCTTTACAATTAGTAATCCTAATGCTCTACTGGCTGACTTCGCTACTGCCTTAGCCATTAACTGATAATCTAAATATTCAGTAAGTAATAAGCCTAAATATTGATAACTCTTTACACATTCTATACTATTACCACCAATAGAAAAAATACATTTAGTTTGTAAAACAGCTGGATTTCTAAAATGCATGATCTTAGATTTATTTATATTAACTGTCAGCTCATTATTGAGACACCATGTATTAAGCACATTCAACATTTTTTGTAAATCTTCTTCATTCTCTGCCATTAAAATAACATCATCAGCATATAACAATATAGCTAATTTTTCTTCATCTATGTTAATACCAATATTCAAAGCATTAATGTCATCAACCAAATTATTTATATATATATTAAACATTATAGATGATAAAACACAACCTTGTTTCAATCCAGAATCAACATTAAACCAGTCAGTCATATTACCATTAATACGTACACTACACTAGCATGTTGACTTCATGTTTGATAAATAAATAATTTTGCAGTTGAGACCTATGTATACCGTATTTGTAAACATATTTGACAAAAGGGAGAAAACTCCTCTTTGAATTTCGGTTTGCCCGTTTTGTTCTAAACAATTATTTACATTTTCCCCTACATTTACGTATATAACAAAGGTGATATTTTATCGTCCGTTGAAATATTGGTAATTAATCTAAATCAAATATATAATGGTATATAAAAACTACAGAAAAAATAGTATTTTTCGGATAATACTCGTTGTGAAAAGATATAGTTTTTGTATTATATTTAGTAAGATTAAAATTTTAAGGGATTTTCCATTTTGAATTTTCCTCGGAGTTCATTATTTTTGTGATTTTACTTTTTAAATCGTTTATGTTTTCTTTTTTGTATCTTTTTTAAGAAAAAATATATATAACCTTTATATGATGATATAATTTGTATGTGCTTTCATCTTCTCAAGAAAATTCAAATAAAAAATTGGTCAATAAAACTTATTCGGTGCTACTTGCAATCGTAGACCGGTGATATCACGGACAATTATAGATAAAAATAATGAAACGTGTTGTCTCGGTTTTAGTTTTGTGACTCGTATTTCTTGGCTCTCGACAGATTTATGACTTTTCATCAGCGTTATACTACTGTTGTCTTTGTTTTAGTTCATAGCATGCGTATTTTATCAAATATTCTAAGGTTACGTCTGTTTTACTGATCTTATTAGGTTTTTTTGCGAACCAAACTAATTCCTTTATTTTAATAATTCTATATGAATGACAATTTATATTATTTTGCTTTTGTGAATATACAAGAAAATAGCAAACAATATATATTTTTGTTTAAATAAACAGAGGAACGTGATTTGATTCAAGAAAGGACCTTCAAAATAGCACATGAGCAGGTATGATTATTTTATCCAAAATATGTTGTGAAAATACTGACGATAATTGAGGACAACTTATCAAAGATGGATATTATATCATCCTTTTCTAAGATATTATTTTTTAGTTAACTTTTTTTTCAATATTTGAGAGAAATGAATCAGCCAACTTAAGGCAATTTCTTTTAAAACCTTACATACAAGCACATTATACATACTCAAGCATATTTCTAATTGGTTGTTGTTTATTTGTTTGAATTGCTAATCTGTTTTCATGTCGATGCCTTTTATATTAAACTATAAGGCATAGGTTATGTTGCTGTTAATATGCATTAGGTAAGGTGACCATTAGTTGTTTTAAATTACACAATTTGGATTCTGTTGAATGGTCTTCTAAATGGCAACAACTGTCAACTCCTCGATGTAAAATGTTGTTATTTTTATGTTCACTAGGATAATGCAGAACTGAATTATGTAGAGGTAGTTTTTGATCCATTGAATCCGACCAATGATGCAGAAATTCATGGAATTAATGACAGGACAATGTATGCCGACATTGACACGGGAGCAGTTGGTGTGCCACTAGAAGAAAGTGCTGGAAGTGATGACGATGATGATTTTATGTATATTGAAGGGATTATTGACTATACAAAAAAAACTTGAAAAGTCTTATCATTTCTACTTAACGAGGTCGAGATTATCTAAAAACTATTGACTAGTTTTGTAACTGATTGAGAGGAAAACAAACAATTATGTTTATATATTTGAGTTTTGTGAATAACATTTGTTATTTATATATATTGATTTTATTTACTAACACGTCAACATGTTTGTATTACAGCAATTGAAAAATAGTACAATCTAGTTTAACATACGTATTACTATCTTGATGGGTCATGTTCAATACTTATTTTTTTTCAATGTTAATATTCTCTTTGTTTTTCTTTCTGTTGTTGGTTTAGGTTGTTTTATGTATCCGATTTTATTATGTAGTTAGTCACCACTTCAGTTTTATCATATATATCTATTATATAGTCATTTTATAAAAATTTACTGTTCGCCAAAATATGAATTATTCTAAATAATAAGGATGTTCTTAACCCTGGCAGAGAAGTCTAACCGTATAAGCCACAACTTTTTTGAAATGTTGGTCCTCAAAGCTCTTCAACTTAAACTAAAATCCGTTGGAATCTATAATCGTGTAGACAAAATAGCAATCCGTCTTTTGTGGATGGTTGTCTCATTGGCAATCATACCACAGCTTCTTTTTTACATTATTTGACACTAATATTGGTAACAGCATATTTAAAAAAAAAATGCCTTTCCTAGTTCAAACCCGATTCAAAATCTTAATCAATATCATTAACATACACGGTGGTATGAATTATGTTCATAAACACACTATATTTTCTACATCTACATTATTAGGCAAAGGATAAAATAATGTCACATTGTAAGGATGTATAACATACTCAACCAAATATCGCTCAAAAAGAAAAAAAAAGAAAATATCAAAATCGAAGTCCTTTATATCACTCAGAAATCAAATGAATGGAAAACAACTGTGTTAATCCTGACTTGGTACTGATGTAAAAAACAAAAAGAGTGGTGAACTATTTTAATGGGTAATTAAAACTCTTTTTTCGAAAACACACGGACCATGTCTTTGCAAGAAACGAAAAAAAAGGAAAAGACCAACACTCATTCATGTAACACAACATATAAATTTTCAGACTCAGCAAACACGAACCTTACCATTACCTGGGATAATCTAATGTAGGTGCTGGGACCGGATTAAATATTTCTCAGCTCAATGATTGCCATTAGATAATTTCCGTAAGAGGTTGGTTGACGACTGCATTTATAATGACCTACTTATGGATCTATGATGTGGATTATCATTTTAGCCTATCAATAACTTTTTTAAGATATTCGCTAATAACAAATAACTTTTATGGTAATTTGGCGTTAAATATTTTTGTAGTTTACATACATATTTATTTAAATAAAAATAACACAGATTTGTAAAAAGTAAATAGATGGAAAACAACAACGCCAGTAACAACTTTGTGTTTTCTCTTTTCAATCCTTTGGCATAAACTGTTCCTGATTTCCAAGACAACTAGGACTGGTGTAAAGCAAGATCAAACAGAACTGTTGTACACTAGAACAAATTGTGTACGTTTTTACATAGAACTGAGCTTGAGGAACCTGTAATTCAGTGGTTGTTGTTTATTTATCTCTTACATATTTGTTTTTCGTTCATTTTTGTACATATTTCTGGTTTGATTTATTTCACATCGTCAATTTATGGCCTATGCGGTATTTGCTTTGCTGAAGGCAGTACGGTGAATATAGTTGTTAATTTCCGTGTCGTTAGGTCACTTGTGGAGAGTTGTCTCTTTTACAATCATACCACATCTTCTTTTTTATATTGAACGTTTTACCATAGAACATAATCTGACAATTCCTAGAAAAGACCTCTCTCTTATGGCGTATTCATACTTTTCACAAATATAATGTTATAAGAATAAACATGATCTTTTAATTCTCAACTAAATGGTATAAAACATACAGTGCATTGTTCTACAAACTGTCTCTAATTAAACATAAAAAACAGCCAATTAGATAGTGCCACTTAAATACAACTTCTAAAAAATGAATATAAAGCATTAAATAGTGAGGACATTTTCTTATGGTTACTATTATTTCAAACAAAGAATTTATAAAATTAGGTACAACTACCTCGGGCACATTGAAAACCATGGCAATTCAAATTAATTATCTAAGTCTCATCTCTCAATGGTATATAACATTGTATAATACGACATACAATTTAGTGTAATACATAGGTATAAAAAACAAAACCATTATGTATAGAGATATATTCATTGATTTGAACAAGAAAACAAAAAGGATATGGGGTATCCATATATGAAAAAAACTACAACACGCACAGCAAAATAAGACACACACAAAATAGCCAAGGAACAGCATGTTACTGCTGTTTTTCATCTCAAAGTCACACTGACTCATTCAACAAGGAGCAACAACAAAAATAAATATACTTCAATGAAACTCAAAGACATCCCTTAGTACTAGATTGAGTAGAATGATTAAGGCCGTGTTCCCACTGACGTAAACTCGGTGTTGTGTAAGTGTAACTCACACGTAAACTAAACAAAATTACGTTCCCATTGATAAAACTCAATGTTTACATGTAGTGTAAATCATGTTTTGTCTACATGCAGTCGATACTCGATGTAGGCCTTGTGTAGATTCAGTGTACATAAAACTAGGCATTTAAAACATTAGTTTCACCGTGCATATTTAAAGAAGAAACGATTTTTGAATAAAATGGATATTTATAGCAATTAGTATAATAAAAATTCTGTACAGAAATATTTGTTTAGAAATAAAACTTAACGTAGCTTTATTAAGCCCTTATCAAGACTCAAAACAGCATCATTGCCAAACACATAATTCATTTGAAAATTAAGGTATTTCCGAATAAACTTGACTTACACAGAAATATTTGCCACTGGTCTTTACTCAAACAACGATTCACTCATAAATGCATTACTTAAAAAGTGTGAGGTAAATGTATTGTTTGTGCAGGATCTCGGATCCGTGAAATTATACTTAAAAAGTAAAAAAAAAACATTACCCCCCCCCCCCTTTTGCCAAATACTTCTTGGAGAAGAGTACCATTTAAACAAACAGAAAAGATAGAAATCTAGTGATCCCTAATATATCAATCCTTCTTCTTCGTCTGTAAGCACGCTGTTGTAGCGTACGTTTTCTAATGCTTAATCGAGACATCTTTAGTATATTTAAACTACTGCAAATCATCAAAGAAGCAACCACTTAACTTCAAAAAAAGGAGGGGGGGGGGTATTTTTTTTTTATTTATCTGAGTCAGAATTATTTCCGCGCAAACGTTTTACGGGTTGTTTTTTTTTTGTTTTTTTTTTAATGCTGGTAATCAAATTTTTTTTCTTCAATATTTAACACTATAATGTATGGGGAACTCTTGATTCAGAATATTTTTGATCATCTATAGAACCAGAATTGTTTTCTTTATCCAAAATATTTCCATCCCCCCCTATTCAGAGTCAAATGGTCGTTCCCTTACTGCTAGAAAAGTTGTCAGAAAACTTTTCATTCGATTCTACGTAATGAACATTTAAATGACATAGAGTTTACAAGTGTGGACGAATCTTACGTACAGGTAATTAAACAAGGTGTATAGATGTGAACAAATTTAATGTGAAACCAATGTCCAGTACATTCAACTAATTGTAAACAAGTTTACTGTACATGGAGTTTGGTGTGAACACGGCCTAAGATAAACTAAGATACGTTGATCACAATATAAAGTTTGTCTTCATTTGTTTCATATAAAGTAAGAATAATTTTAAATCATAATTATGTCAATTTAAAAACTAATTTATGTTTATCATGAAAAACTTAAAATCACTATTGAAGTTTCGTTAAACTTAAGTTTGAAAAACAGGCAGAATATGTGTTATATATATTTTTTTATGGTATAGGAAAATTGTTTATCTTCCCATACTACTACTCTTACTCTTTACCTATGATACCTCATGTAAAAAAAATTACACTCACACTACCCGTTATTAAAAGCATGCAATAAACAGTTAATATGGTAAATCAATAATGAAAAAAAAAACAATTGAATAAACCGAATGAATTATATAACGATCATGTAAACGTCTAATTAACAAATGGAAACGCTTGGAAAATATATAAAAAAAACTCAACGTCAATATATCAGCCGACTTGATATCAATGTCACATTCCTGTAATATTCGAACATAAATCTAATGAATTGACGGATTTAATTGTCGATCAACACTTATTGAAATAAATAGTTTTGTTGATTATACATTATGAGTTTGTACTAAGTGTAAAAAAGTGTAGAGAACTAAATTAAGTTCATACGCATAAATTGATTTATAAATGTTCTTTTAAAACGATACAATTACAAGGATATCGAGTTTCAATTGACTCAAAATGTTTTGCTTCATCGAGCATGTTTTTCCTAAAACCGCCATATTATGGAGACGGTATGATTATCAGGGCTTCATTTTCAGGGATTGTTTTACTATCGTCATAGACTCTATCTTTAGTAACTAAAATTGCAAATTTCCGTTTATCTTTTGTAAGAAGAAATTCGCAAATTCAAAATTTATACATTTATATTTATGACATTTGTTTCAGTTTTAAAACCATTATATGATCTAAATATATTATCACCTAAACATGCTAAAGTAGCTCTCTCTCTGACTGCAAAATGCATCGCCAATTGTCGATATATTAACTGATTAGACGTATTTCAAATATCAACAACTGAGAGGCTATCAATATATTATTTTGTGTTAGATACCTTTTCTGCATTGCACTTCAAATTATTATCAAGGTCTTTCACCTACGTGAGGAAAGACCTTATTGTTTTTCTAATGTTTTTTTTTTCTTTTTCTTTTTTTTTTCTTTTTTTTCTTCCAACATTTTTTTGACATGCCCGCCTCTTGTTTCTGTTGAAGTTATTAAAACCAAATATGGACCATCGCTAGACCACACCAAGATGTATTACCAAATGACCCTGTTAAGGATTTCATCATCCCCTTTAGGAGTTATTTCCCTTTTATTGATTTTTTTCAACATGGCCCCCTTCGTTGGTTTTTAAGATATCATGACCTTAATTGGACAAAATGTAGATCTCATCATGATGTATTACCATGTGAGGCTGAATAGGATTTCATCGTCCACTATGAGAGTTATATCCCCTTGAAACAATTTTTTTCCTTTGCATTTTTCTCAAAAAGTATAAGAGATAGAATCGATTTGATAACGGCAATATGTACAGGAACAGATGGCAATGTTAATTAACATGTACAATCATTTTGTTGTTAACCCTTATGAGGAGTTATACCCCTTGAAAAATTGTACATAATTTTAGAAAAATTGTATTTCGAAAACCAGAAGTCGTAGAGACTTGGGACCTTCACCAATAATATTTTATTCATGTGACCTTTAATATGCAGTCAAGGTCAAAGGTCACTGAGTGCAAAAAACAATTACGCTGCAATTTCAAGCTTACATATTAGGAAAACGATAAGAACTCCCGAAGTTGGTTGGTTAAGCCATGGATCGAACGGCACCTGATGTTTGGGCAGTATAGTACACTGATGCAAGAGTTGGAACGGGAATCTGTCGGTGATTTCGTTGGATTCATGCGCATGGAGCCTGACATGTTTCAAGAGCTTTTGCTGAGAGTCGCCACTCGCATCACAGTTGCTCAACAGTCGTACGACAATGGCACAACAGTAACACGACAGTCACACGCGTATCCCAATACATGAAAAATAGCCCCAAACAACTCACGATTGTCGTACGATTGTCTCACGACTGTCGCACGACTTCCACACGACCGACTTGCGACAAGCACACAACAGTGCAATTACACATTTTTTTCTGTCTTGTACCCATCGTGGAACCATCGTGGGCATGTCGTAGCCGATGTGACCACTCGAAATATTTTTTTAACATTTTGCACGACAACTATTTTATAGATCTTCCACGACAAAAAATCGTACGATCTGTTGTGACCGGGTCTTAACGTAAAATATTATGTTTGTGACGTCAAACTTTGATATATTGGGAAAAGTCGTTTTTTTTTTCATTTTAACAATTACCTTGATAACGAGTACACAGACCTCTCTGTTTACCTCTACTAAACAAAGCACCGTTTTTATTCTTCTTTTTCATTATGATATTATCTTCGTGTTTTATGTTCATGCAATAATTTATGAAGTTGACTGATTTTTGTTTACTTTGTGTCCAGTGGCAAATATTTTATGTGTGTCTATGACGAGAACACAGAATATAATAAAAACAATAGGTAAGAATTGCAATAGGAGGTCGACAGTTAGGATAGACGTAAAACTTAGAACCCCAATGGGGGTATATTAAATGAGGACAACACATTAGCCTTGCAACAGCGGGCCAAATCCGGACCCCTCAAATAATAGGTGCAAGAGGTTTTAATTTGCAGAGAGCGTTAAACTATATTAATACTGTGAATAAGACCATCGATATTTACTTGTAGTTTCCAATATTATATAACGCATTTAATTTAGGTTAGGTTCGCTTTTCAATTAATTACTGTGAGAATTCGTGAAACTGTATTACTTATTGTACTTGGTACATGTACATTTTTCTGTATAATCTTTATAAACGCTCTTCTTGATAATCTAATGGGAGTGTGTTTGCCTCGAGAATTGGAGGTCGTTGGTTCGAATCCGGATCGGATCAAACAAAGACTCTAAAATTAGTATTTTCTATTTCAACGTTTCAGCATATAAAAGTAAGAGCACAGACTGGGTGACTTTTCTTCCTGCGAACTGTTAACTCCTAAACTTCCACTTAAAAAATCTGAATCAGCGTGTTGGTCAAGTAATATTAAACGAGTTTGATATTGAATTTCATATCATATTTACATGGTATCGTTCTGAATATGCATTTATTTTTATGCTGGACGCCATTCGTTATCGTCATTTATTTTAACGTTACTATACAGTGAAGTGCTTTTCTTCTACTGGTTTATATCAACCCTACTTTAATTACAAGCGATAGCCTTTCAAAAAGTGCTAAATTCGACTCTTAGCTGATGAAAATGGAAAGAGCTCTCGCTTTGTAAATTAATTCATTTACTAGAATAGCCACGTGCATCAATCAACAAATTTTACCACACACGTGAGGTCACACGTTATGAACTTGTAGTATCGTTTAACGTTGTTGTTTACTCCAGAAGATTCGTCTATTTATAGATAAAAGTTACCCGTGTAAAATCTAATTGCTAAAATAGAGACGACAAATCCGATACTCTACGGGATTGAAGGACATTTACTTGGTTTGGATTGTCCTAACCAATCAATTTTAATTATTCACGTCTCGTGACATCTTCCAATCAGGTAGCAAGAAAAATTCACGCCCTTAGTGTCCATCGTTCAATTCTTAATCTCGACTCCTAGGAGTCGAGAACCATCCGTCGAAATTTAAAAAAAGGCAGGTGATATGTTCCAACAAAATAATCTGTTGGAAAATCTTTGACGGTGAAATAGTATTAAATCAAATGTCTCAAATACTTTGTTATTAAATGTAATAAGATATCTTTGAAAGTAATAATTTATTGTTAGTTATTAAGTACGTATTTTTCAGTCATGGGGTGGTTTTGAGCTCATTATTCTTGTGTAGACATCTATTCCAAAGACTGCATGTTAAATCTCTATGTTTGATTTGCCTGTGTCGTTGGGTTGTTGTCGCATCAATGTATACCTTTGTAACCTTTTATTTGACTTATGTATAGAAATAGTGTAGTCCACATCAGCACATTGTATCTTTTATATATATGATACAATGTTCTGGTGTGGACTACATTATTTAATGTTAAAAGAAATTAAATGAAAAGAGAAAAAAGAGGAACGTAGCGCTAAAATTTACGCTTGAAATATCAAATACAGATAAAAAAAAAACAAAAAAAACCAAACAAATAGAAAACTGTTTGATGAAATTACCAAAAGAAGACTTATGAAAATACATCACTAAATAAAGCTGATTCAATTTAACTGATTACTCATTTCATTTACGGTGGCAGATATTTCATGTATATTCACAACGAGATGCACAGTTGAACGACCTGAAGCAAATGGTAACAATTTTAGAGTGGCAAATTTATCAAAATAAACCTTTGGCTAGACGACATAAAACGTAAAGTATGCCCTACAAGGAAAGAGTTGACCTATGATCAAATCGTAAGTTAGACTAAATGTATAAGCTCCCCCCCCCCCCCCCCCTGTCCTAGCGCCAATCCCACCCCCATGGTTTTTTCTCCACGGTAGACGAATGCCAAAAACAAAGCGACATGAATTTACATTTTTTATGTACAATCAATAACGGTCACTATTAGTAAAAAGCTTTCTAAAATAACAGAAATTTCCCGATTTCGGACAGTTTTTTTCTCACTCAAATACCGTATGATTATTGACCGGAGATAACAAATCAATATCAAAATCGACGGTATCTCAGATGATTATTTTTGCTTTGAATAACAATGAAAAATGCACGAACAAATTTGTTTTGAACGAACAAAAATCATTCGATTTAGACAAAAATTATAGATAAATGTTTATTCAAAAATGTTTTTTTTGTGTGTGAAATAATAGAAGTTTGAAAGCGAAAAGACTATAACCTAAGGCGATAATTGCTATACTAGCTTATTTGACATTCAATACACTCAGGATGAAGGATAGCCATACATGTACTATGTTTTGATTAATTGTGGGTTAACAGTTAACTTGCATTGTATATTTTTAATTTAAAAGCAAACGATTGAGAAATTCAAGATAATATTCTGAAATTTATTCTTTATATAAAAGCACGAAAATTAAACGTAATTACTATTAATGTACGTACGTCCCAAGGTTGGTTTCCAGTCTATAGATTTATTTGCCTCAACCAATTGTTATGAAACTAATACACACTGCTTATTACTACAAAACACAGATAAAGTTTGAATTGTGGTGGCTTCACTTTAACCGTTCTAGAGTTATCATGCCTCTTTGCAAAGGACAAAAATGCCTTTTTCTAACTTTAGTTTGCCTCAACCAAATGTTATGAAACTTATATACAAAGCTTGTTACCACAAAATACAGATCAAGTTTGAATTTTGGTCGCGTCACCCTACCTGTTCTAGAGTAATCATGCTTCTCTACAAATGAAAAAAATGCTGACTTATATTCAAAACTTATTACCATAAACTCAGATTAGGTACAAATGTGGGTAGTGTCACTTTTAGCGTTCTTCAGTTTTGTCCCTTTATAAAATTGAAAAAGGAAAAAAGGAATGTCTCAAAGAGACAACAACCCGACCATAGAGCAGACAACAACCGAAGGCCACCAATGGTCTTCATAACTATTAAGACCAACAACTTTATATGATATTATCCTAGGGTCCACGGACACATTCCCCACTTACTCTTGTTCATATTTCGAGATTTCACTTTTTGCTCGTAGAAATGTGTTGATCTTATAAATCGACACCGCCATTTTTGCTTCAAGATGTAAATTAGTGCTATATTTGGGGCATTCATCATCAAATTAGATTTATCATTTATATCTTTTATGCTCTCGTTCTGGATATGTATGGAATATTTGTCACTAGACGTTCACAAATCATCAACAAATAATTATTCAAATAGTTGGTGAAAAAAACCCACAGAAGACGTTGTCAACCATAATATTGTGACTTTAATTGAGGTTAATATAAAAATAAACCTGAAAAATTCATTGAGTCTCGTAGCCTTAGCATTTGCACTAAGCTTGGCATGGTGAATTAATTTATTTCAGATAATTCTGGTATACTGCTGAACGTTAATCTTAAGGGCATATCCAACAGTTTATTTCTGACAGTGAGAATTTTCCCATTAATATGTATAAGCTAATTTTACCTGCTTAAATCAAATATGTTTTAAAAAATTACCTTAATGTGCTACTTTTGGGGTAAAATTAGGTCGAAATTACAGACATTTGCTCAAAATTCGGTTTGTGGACATAGTTTTCCTCCCGACAGAAATGCACAACTTTTTTGTTTTAAAAGATAAAGACAAGCTGTTTTTTTGTTAAATTATTTATAAGTTATCTTTTATATAAGTATCATATACATTTATAAAATATATTGTATAGAAATAACTAAAATTTATCAAATGTTCATGAATGTAGAAAACATTTTAGGCTGTATATTTATCAAATTTAGCAAAAATTGCATCATTGACTTTTTCATGAAATTTAGTACAAATAATCTTCATACATATTCAAACCAAATGTCATTTTAAAAAAGAGGGGTCCATGAACTCGTTTAAGAGTTAAAAAAAAATCAATAAAATTCCAATTACAAAACTATCTGTGTCTTACGTTTACATCGAATAATTTATAAATATTCTAAGAATATAGTCATAGCTACTGATGTAAAAGTCATGTTGATGGATTTTAAGGCTGATAGACCTAAACTCCTATGAAGGTAAAACAATGAGGCAAGCAGTAATATACAGTCGTCCAGTAGGAAATATTTGGCTTTTGAATTTTGAATATTGTCAGAAGAAATGAATAGAGTTATCTATCTTTGTACTGATTATTTGTATTACAGGGTTATGTTATGAAAGTGCCTATCTATTCATTGACCTTGGGAGAAAGTTTTATTATATGACCAAAAACAACTTGGTAACAAATAAACACTCAGTGCATCTAAAATTTTATTTTAATTTTAATTTAAACAGATCTATAATCTACCAAATAGTAACAGTGACTGTGCTAACTCAGTTGAATTTTTCGAAATATTGAACACAATGGTATTTTTTTTTATTCGACTATGACTTTAGAGGGAAAATATATCTCACATAAAATATGTTTTTAATATAAACGTTTATGATATCACACAGGGGAAATTTGATTTTTTTTACAGAATCGAGTAGCATAATCGATTTCAATTTACGGTTTTTCTTATTATGTTCAGTCGCAAATATCACAGTAATATCGGTAATGTACATGACGAAGTTTATCCTGAAATTCGTAAATGAAATAAGAGCTATTTTCGCTGAATTTAAAGAAACTCATTATTGTTCCATACCCGTTGAAAGGGAGGAGAAACGAAAAAATGTTAACCGCTTGTGGAATACCATTTACGAATATCCTTAAAAGTATATTGATTGGTACAAATGTATCATGATTCAAATATAACATTATGTTACATTTTTACCAACCAAAAAGTCTATAACATGACTTTTTAAGACAGACAAAAAAGTGCTTATCAAGATAATTTTGAATTATTGCACACTAAGCAAGTGTTTAGGAATCAGTATAAATATAAAAAGAGTCTTTGTCGAAGTTCTATGGATTTATATTATCCTCATAGAAAAACGAACAATTATTCAAAGTATTTCTTTTATTTATCCTCAATTGAATCATGAAATTAAGAAGATGTGGTTTGATTTTAAATTAGACAAGTCAACACCAGAGACCAAATAACATAAAAGTTAACAACAATACGGCCTATAACAATGACCAACTACCATGCCGCATAGTCAGCTAACACATACCACTGAAAGACAAATGTAAAACAGAAAACTAACGTGACAAAAAACAAATATGTTTTACATGTACAGCAACAAACGACAACTAAATTGTAGGCTCTCAGATTGGGACAGATTCATATAGAATATGAGACTAGTTTAGCTTGATGGCCCTAAACCCTCCCCTATTTTGGGACAATAGTGTAAAAGTACAATAAAAGAAAAAACTATGAAGATCAGTTGTTTTAGATCGATAAACTGTATGTTCGCTTTCTATATTTCAAGTACATGTACTGGAATCTGATTAGACAAATATTAAATGATTGATAAATGTCAGAAATATAGACTACATTGTAAGTATATCAACTGTTTCAACTCAATAATGACAATAAAGAGTATATTGCATTTTTGGTTTTATTTGCAAAGTGTACACTATAACGTCATGATTTGTAATCGTTAAAGACGTCATAACCAATGGCAATTTAACCAATTGCATTACGTTATCTAAATGTTTGGGACACCAACGAATAAATTACGCATTGTCCTTTAGATTCTGAAATTTACTATTAATTATGGAAATAAAATTAAAAAAATAAAAAATTAAATATGTTCACTTTCGTGCAAAAACAACTTAAAGCAAAAAATAAAAACTCTATTTCAAAATATAAAACTTCAGTACGAATCTGTTTACGACTCAAACTGAATTTCCGTGCACATTTTCGTAACACTTTCATGTCTGTCATACAAAAATGAAAATATAGGAAGTATGTGCATTAAATACTAAAGCAATAAAGAAGAATAAGATACAATTTTTTTCTCATAAGTCGTAGATACAAGTATCTTGTCTCAGGGAGGGATAAATCCTATTTGTAAAGAATCACTCTAAATAAAACAAACAATTCTCTGAAGTTGACATTCTCTAGATGCTTGACTTTTTAATCAACAACATATTTGTTACGTTTTAAGGACGTGTTTTTCAACCAACTATCGGCATTTTCATGGGAACCAATTGTGCCCTGTTCTTGCAGACTTGTTCTTTAATTCTTTTTTGGCTGAATTCATACAGAAACTTCTTGGAAGAAAGAAAATGCATTATCATTGTCCTTTTACTTTACTGTCCGCTACATCATGTATATATATATCATATTCTCTCACTAACTTATTAAACAAGTTGTTGACTATGAACGCATTTATCAAATCGGACTAGAGATAAAGGATACATCAGATACAGTTTAGTATACCTCATATCTTGACTTACATCTCGAAATTGACAATGAGGGTCAGTTGAAAACGAAACTTCACGATTAAAGAGATGATTTCAGCTTCCCAATTATGAACTTTCCATTTCAATGTAGCAACATTCCAGCAACGCCTGCAAATAAAGAATATGTTTCCTAATTGATATACCAGGGCTTGTATCATGATTTTCTTGATAGATGGTTGATGCTTACAAGGAAACCAATAAACCAAGAGTTCCAAATTGTGAAGTTAAAATTGATCCTTCTAAAATTTTACAGACACCATCACGAGTTTGTTGTCCGTTATGGTATATCCGTTTCATATATGACGATGATGATGGAAGTGTTTAACGACCTTGACTGGCTTTTCAGTCCTCGCACGGTCGGTGCGGTGCCCGAAGGCGTTTGGTGAGCTTTAAATATTTTCTGCCATAGGTCAGGAAAAGATGAGGACACTATCTTTTGGTAGGCCGCCATCTTGGTTTTGTTGAGTTGTTTTGTATTTTTTACTATTTTTATGTTTCTTTACCTCACAACGGCTGCTTTCAGGGCAAGATTGGTCAGCTTCGCAGCCCGTTAACCATGGAGTACTGGTAGATGAGTCTCGGACTTAGTATTAAATATGACAGGAAGCATTATCAGGACCAAAGTAGTGAGTCAGTGAAATGAAGTTCCATCATCTAACACCTAGTATACAGCCCTCGTACGTAAGTCGGCATAACACTCCCCTGCCACAATGGTTTTTGGAGTGCATGTTGACGAGGGAATTTACGTACTAATTACACGTTTACTGTACATACAGAGTTGGATTGGTTTCCATCATCTAAAGTATTAAATCGTTGATTCATCTAAAAGTAAACCCTCATCGACGATAGCGGGTAAAGGAGCTGACCCAGCACCTCCGTTCAGCTGTAATGACTAAGACGTGAATGTAATGAATGGTTTCACATATGATAATATTTTATATTTTTAATATAATCATTAATGTTCATCTTTAAACAGGTTGTGTTATTCAGTTTAGATATATTGAGGTAAATTCCACAATGCTGCTTTTCTCTACAAAACAAAAATACCTATACCAAGCCAGGAATATATCAGTTGGTATCCATTTGTTTGATATATTTGAGCTTTGAATTTGCCATTTGCCTTTCCGTTTTGAATGTAATTCATCTGAGTTCGGTACTTTTGTTATTTTACTTTTAAGTTACGCGATTCATGTTTACTGTCGAATAATGATACAACACATTCATTTTCACTGTGAGGCAAATCATTTATATTGTACATGCAGTACATTTTCAAAGTACTTTAATTTTTAAATGACAAAGTTGATGATGTGAATGCATAATGTGTCAAAGAAATAACCAAACCGAATAAAGTGAAGAAAACGAACGAAGGCCACCAATTGGTCTTTAACACAGTGAGAAAATCCCGCAACCGGAGACAGGCTTCAGCTGGCACCTTAACAAAGTTGTATACTATTTCAATGAAAATGGACGTCATACTTAGAAATGCCAGAGACTCATGCAAAAAAGCGGCAGTTTTAAACATGTTTTGTGAGAACTCAGCCCTCCCATATACAACTAGCTAGCAAATGTAGAATAAACAAATACACATCTTCTCAGTTTGAAAGAAGTATTTGTCTGATTTTAGAATAGGTACAAAAGAAACTCAGAGAAATGACAATGATCCATTACATAGATTAACAAAGGACTACTAGCAGGTACTGACATGCATGCAAGACCTCAATTAAACTGATTGGAAGATTATGTCTTAGTTTGAATTCATTTGTGAAAAATTTATCATTTTAATTATGAGTGGCCACTTGTTAACCATCCATCATGAGCATATGAATGTTGCTTTGATTTAGAAAAAAAAATATCTGGACATAATGGGTATATTGCGCATAAATTCACATAAGTAAAAGTTATGCAAAAACTTTCATATGTTTTAGTTTAATTTGAAACTTGTTTTTATATATATATATATATTTGACTTCTTACGAACATAACTATACCTAGTTCCATAGCGTGTAATGCTATAGATGCATGAAGTGATAACTAATGTTAATTTTAGTCCAATTTTGTTGTATCTTCTATAATTTAAACATGACTTGGGAACCAATAGGAACTCAGTCATAAAACTGATGAAAGTATTAAAGCTCAAATTAATTATGACCCGCCCCTAATGTAAATCTAAGACATAAACACTACATGTAAGTTTAAAACTAATTTTAATATAGAAAGCAAGTCAAATGGTATACAAACTATATACATTATGAGTGTATTATCAAGTGGCGATTTGAGACTCATACAACTGCATATCATATTTAACTTCTCTTTTGCACACTGGGAGGTAACAGCATATTTTTAAAGTTGATTAAAAACTTTAGAGTGACAACAAATTAAAATTTAATCCAAATTTGTAATCACAATAGTAAAAAACGATGTACTAGTACATAAAGTAAGTAAAAACTTTATAATAGAGTGACGATCAAATATATATATCATCATATACAATATAAAAATCTTTAAAACCCTCTAAGATCCCTGTATTTAAGACATATTCGACACTTTCATCCTTTTCAAAATAAAAACATATGCTATAATGTAAAATAAGTATTTAAAGGATAATACTTTTCATATAATACTAAAATTTATAAGATTCGTTTAAGATCATTTACAGACTATTTTATCTTCCTACGTCTAAACATAAGATGCATTGTCTTGACTAATCAAACATTGGGATAATCATGATATGAAAATCAACAGAGTTTAAACCATTAAAAGGGTTGTTCAGAACATTACTATAATTTAAAAAAATATATATCTAATATCTGAGTAAAAATTACAGTCTATCAAAAAATGTTGTTCTGTCTCTATAACATTGTTATTGCAGAAAAGACCAATTCTATCACATAATGGAGTGGTCGGCTTGGTGTAGCATGCGGTCTCAACCACAAGCGGCAAAAAAATGTATTTACATATAAAAAAAAAGATATAATCGTTGTAATAAATATATGTTTAACACTATAACAATATAAACCCTAGTGAAAAACATATTGGTACACGATACTACAAATGATTTAGTTACAATCATATTTGACGTATAACACAAATACATGTATACATATAAAATCTTTTTGACATAAAAGTCGGACCACACGTCAGTAGAAACAAAACAAAAACAGCAAGATCACACTGTACGTTAACATATCAATAGATTGTTTATTTAAATCTGCATACATTTACCAAAGCACTGCAAAGCACTGCAGACAACAAAGAAGAATGAAGAGATGGTGAAGGTAAAAGTTAAAACAATAAATTTAAAACAATGAAAATGACAACATGGCATCCATCTTAAATTGCAAGCAGTCTACGGAACTGCTCAAAATCATTCAGATAATTGGTGATAATAAATCCTGGTACCAGTTGGTAGATGTGGGGACAATCTAATTGTCCAGATACATTGTAACTGTCATGATATGACTTCTGACAAAAATAGCTGTAACTAGTTGTGAAGTGGAACGGATGCATGAGGCGATTTTTAACCACTTTCAAAACAGTCTTAACACTCACGAAAAACGAAATGTAATGAATCTGCATGTAATTTGAGACCAACCAAATAGGAATTTAAGACATATACACTGAGTACTAAAACTTATTTTCATTCAAATATAAATTAAAAAAATATACCAAATATATACTTGGTGCAAATTATGTACTTATATATAGTTCAAATGATTCCCAAGTTTTAACTGCACATTGTTAGCATTAACCATCATCCTCTGTGCAATATTTGAATATGAATCGAAATATTTCAATCCAGAAGCTTGCGGTTGTTGCCCTAAGCTGAAATAAGTAGTTGTAAGTCACAGCTTTCATATTTAGACAGTACATTATTTTGGTTTTTTTTAAATGATTGTTTTAGCGAATACCAGCTTAAGCTAAAACGACGATAAAGCATACTGACAAAGCTGAAATATATTCCTAACCAATGATAATGTGTTACCATTATGTTTGTAGGTGTAAGGCGTAAATACCAGTCATGAAGAATGCGCATGTCGGAGTCTCATCTATAATTGATATAGTATCATGGATGTTATTGTGTATATTCAAAGTTTCTGGCTCACTTAACTGTCGGATATTTCATCATGGTACTGCTTTTCTTTCCTGAGTTTCGTACAGCGTCGTCTTAATGTAATTTTGGAAACCCATCATTTACTAAAACTATGTTTCGTATATAAGTCATTTAAATTGTAGACTGAATAAAAATAAATAGTGCTAAATGATTTAGTTATAAATTAAAATGATACATGTAGAAGTGTGTTAAAAATAGAATTACACATTCACAAATAAAAATTACAAAAAAGTTGTAAGAGCATTACAATTTTTTTTTTTCTTAAATGAATAATATTTATTTACCAATGATATTAAGATCTTTTACAACTAGGAAAATTGAACGTGATTCTAACATGGATATTTTGAGTAATGAGTTTAATGAGTGATGTTGTTTTTTTTATCAACTGATCTGAAATGGAAACCAACTCAGAAACGAAAGACTAATATGTAGAGAACTGAAGCAAAACAAAATAAACAAACTTAATTAATAAACATTAAAAAAGACGATAAACTTTTAAAAAAAAAATGATTATATTGAAAATGTATGAGATTTGTCATTAAGATCAATATATGAAGGTGTGGAAAGATGGATTGATGTTTTTGAGCTTTTGATGAATAACGTTAATGTATTGAGAAGGATGGATGGTTTATAATATTTTTTTAATGGATGGTGTAATGTGAATGATATGGTGTATACTATTTATAGAATGGTGTAAACTTGAGAATTCAGACCACCAAGGACTGTTGATGACATGGTAATAAATTTAATTTGGTTGCTGCCATTTTGATATTAAGCCATAGTATTTTTCAATTCATATCTATTTATATTCATGAGTATTTTCTTGGTTTATTTGTGTCGTTAAATAGCTGCCATATTTGCTTTTAAATTCATTTATTTAGGGTAGCTTCAAACTGCACATCTTTAACTGTAAGGTTTTTCAGAGAACTGTGTCATTCGTTCGTACCCTACCATATATTTCCTGGCCTACAAAAGAAAATTCAAACGTTAAGGGTCACTTAACAAAAATTGAAATAATACATACAACGTAACAAGCGCAAATTGCGGACAAAAGGCAACAGGTACACAATGTACACATCAGAATACAATAAGCCACCACTGTTAAATGCATAGTATACATTACTGTAATAGAGTATAGAACATAAATGTATGGTATTATATTCATTTTTCTTTTTTGAATTTCAAAGTCTCTACATTTATTTAGTACAATGTAATTAAGTAAACCAATTAAATTGAAAAGTGTGTATATGGAACAAAAACAATAAACAAACAATAAAAATAAACAAAAAACTTTTTTTTTTAAATTACAAACGAATCTAAATAATAAGGGAAAAAAGTTTGTTTTAAAAATATTCGAATGTTGCTTTATATAAATTATGCATCCGTATTGTATTTAATTCGTTGATTCTAAGTGCTGTCAGATGGACTGATACCGTGCCTTATTGCATAGTAAAGTGTTTATTACTATCTAGTATCAGTTGAAAGCAGTTGGAAAGCAGTTGGACAGACATTGTGTTCATAGTGCTATTGCGAGAAAAAAAAATTAATTAGGTACACTGTCTTGGTAAAAGTCTCGGGAAGATGAGCATATGAATTTGCATATAATTCTTAATTCTTAGGCTGCAATTACTCTCATATACATACGTTTTTTTATTGTTTTTTTTTTAAGCAGAACAAAAGCAGAACAACAACTATTTGTATTTTATATAAAGTGCAAGTAAAAGGTGCATACTTTTGCGAGTTAAAAATCTAAAATGAATGCCTATTATCTGGAATCATTTGGATATTATTCTGTTTGCTCTAAATATTTTTTGTTAATTTTGTGTTGCCTTTGACACAAACCAGAAGCCTTAAATAATATGCACTATTCATGAACTGTGATTCATAGATGCAGTCTATGCCTAAAAAACAACACAATTATATGAAGCCAATTGTTTGTCAAACAATTAACTGATAATATTATTGGTTGTTCAAGTGTTGTTCTTATGTTGCAAACAATTTTCTCTTAACTTCACATTTTTACAAATATATAAACAAGAATAAGTACTTACATCTGTTCATTGACCTTTTCCAAAAATAAACTACAGATACAATTAGCATAAGCAATATGATAACAGACGCAAGGCAAATAGCTACACTTGATGTAAGTATTCCAGTTTCTTCAGTCTGCTGTGAAGCTAGATAAAAAAAATAAACAAATCCGGTTTATTTGAACAAAACAAATATTCTTTAATAAATTGATTCATTTTTTTTTTTATTTTAAAGTCTGAAAACTATGAATGATTTTTTTTCTTTTAATAATTTACTTCAAAATGCAGAAGGTTACACATTTTACTATACAAATATCAAAAGGTTATTTAAAATTGCTCACAGCTGATACATTTGTTTTAAGGTCAATAACCATTAATCTTTCATACAAACGTATCCAAAACCATTCGAAGGTACGTCTTTTCTCGTACAGTATCATAAATGTTCAAACTGAAATTCTAGATACCAAAATTAAAAATGTATACAAAAGTGTGTCCGATGCCATTAACTAGATTTTTATCTTGAAATAATATTCATTGTGACCTACAAAAAACTTACATTTAAGTTTACATCCAAATGTGTGCTCTGTGGTGATTGTATGAGTCCTTCTCCCTATCAAACATTCAATTGTAATGGGCTCAAAACACTTATGAAGTGGTTCATCAGATTCAATTCCATATGTAACATTTAATAGGACACGTGCCTTAACTTCCTCTGTAACAGTCAAATTCCGTATAGCTCCCTGAAAAGATAGCATATGATCAACGGATATGATATTTGTAAGTGTGTTGCTTGGTTTTTAATTTTCTATGCTATACTTTGTCAATCTGATTACAATACAGATCCGTATCAATGTTTTTTCTGGTTATAATTACATCAGCCAATGAAATTTCAGTCTTCCAATTACATGAATTATATTAAGAAAAACAAAACCTGAAAACAAAATGGAGTATTTCAGATTCTTGAGAGCAAACCTTGGACACATGATCTGTGTTTTTTTTGTTAATGTTGTTTGTCCTTTTGTCGTTTTGACTTTTGTCAATGAAGTTGTCTGTTTTATTGGGTTTATGACGTTTTATAACCTGCTTTCTCTTTTTATATGAAAAATGCATACGAGTAAATGTGTAGTTATACATCAATTATATAAAAAATAGTTCAAGTGCACATCTTAAGGTCTGTATTCTTCAGCATATTATAAGACACTTTAAATATCATATTACCATAACATTTATGTAAATAACTACGCAGTAATTTTGAAGATTTTTTTTTCAAAGATAAAGTGCGTGTATGTTGTTATGTATTAGATAAGAGAAAAATAATGAAACATTTATCCAAGAATAAAATGATAATGATGATCAAATTACTTTTATCCGACGCACAGACCATAATATATTTTTGGATATTTGTGTTCTGTGAGTTTTGTCTCATTACTGTACATGCCAAAACCACCATTTGGTTTTTTTATAATCCTGGTTGTGAATAAATACCTACATTTGAGATCACCATACAAACTGGTTTTGGGTAGACTTTATGCAGTTCAAAACTGAGTCTGTATATACCATATCGCTGTTCGTAAATGACATTAGTTGCGTTTCTATCTGGCATATCTGTGAATATAAAATGACACTGTTTGTGTGTGTACCTGTTTTAATGCACGTACATGTATACGAATATTGCTATATGCAAATACTGAAAATCTGCTTGAGACTCCCATGCATACTACCCACAGTAGCTACACGTAGTGAAATTTCTTATTATTGCTGGGAAGTCAACATCTATGCCATATTAAAAATACGTCTAACATTAAATTTAAACAAGCACCCTCCGACCAATACTATGATGGAATCTTTTTTTATACTTTATTACTAGAATAAGAGAGTGAACCAAACAGATTATAAACCTCTCATTTTCAATGTTATCAACTGATCAAAAGGGGAAAATATTAGTGTGTTAGTATACATATATTTAATATTTTATTTCCATGTAGACCGACAACATTTTGTTTATGAAGATAGTTTAAACAAGACACGGATCAACCTAGACAATTTGAAAAAAAACCACTTGTAAACTTTACTGCGCATTCACTTTTCAATGATTAGTTACAAGTGAAAGCATGTGCTTCTCAACACTATTCATGATATCAATATGCCCTGAAAGTAAGCAGACCAAACACCCCGAAGTGACAAAGCAGTGACAGTCTGTTTCAAAGTATTACTAACATTGTATTTTTACAGATGTCATGATTCCTACAAATATACACCAACATTACTTATTTTAGCAGATTAAGTAAGTGGATCCGATAAAACGAATTACATTGTTACAAAAAGACAAGAGTAATCACACAGAATCCCATGTTAATATGACGAGATTCATTTGCTTTGTGAATAAATCCATATTCTAAATCCAATAAAATTAGTTGCACATGCGTATATATTGACTTCTGCAGAATAATGCATTTTATCAAATAAGCATGCATTTAATACATTTGTATTTTTGATTAACTTAAAACACTGCTACCTTTTAAATGATGCACATGCTGTTACTAATTAATTTTATATGACATTAACGTGTTGCAATTCGAAATTGATATTAGTGTAATTTTGACCCTCACAATTGCTCGGGCAAAACAAAATCAGGAATATAATATCTACCCATATTCAAACTACAATACAGAATATCTTGCATCAATTATTTCTTAAATTTAAAGGAATAAGAAACTAATTCAGCGTCTAAAATGACCACAAGAGCTGCTAACGTTTTAACGGTTCCTGATCTCTTTATTAATATTGTTTTCGGAATATATTCATTGAGAAAATTTCAAGTTGCCCATTGATGGATATCGTATAACTAATGTTAAGCCATTGTATTGCCTACATATTCTTAATTTCAGAACTGTGTGGTGGTTTCAATTAATTCATATCATGCATCTATGACTATTACAAACTACATAAATCTTGTAGTGTAATAATCGCACTTTCGTCGTGAACCAAACCAAGTTCATTGTCTGTTTCATGGAGAAAGACAAACAAATTCTCATGGTCGAAGCCACAACACCATCCTCATTTTCCAAAATTCTGATCTACCGTGTGTACTTACCTGCGCAACACGACGTGTGTTACTGTGAAGCTGGGTCTGCTTGTCCTTCCGAATCACATACAATCAATCTGTATTTTTTTTCTTTTTAAGAGGGGGAGCGTTGTCGTGTTCGAATTGCGAAGTCTTTAGTTTTCTACCTTGTGTTTTGCAAACTATTGTTTATAAAAATAAGTATGGAAATGGGGAGCGTGTCAAAGAGACAACAACCCGACTATAGACAACAGTCGAAATCCACCAAGGGGTATCAATGCAGCGAGAAACTCCCGCATTTCGACGCGTTCTTCAGTTGGCTTCTTAACAAATATGTATACTAGTTCAGTGATAATCGACGTCATACTAAACGCCAGATTATACAGAAGCTAAAATTAAAAATCATACAAGACTAACAAAACATTGTCTGCATATATTTTTTTTTCTTTTTGCATATCCAATTAATACTTTCCCAAATATAACGGTGCATATGCAAGACTTAACATCAAAACAAAATCAATTAATTGTCAGTTTATTTTCGACGTGTGCGTTTTAATGTTTATTTGGTATTCGTTAGTTGCATTTATTTCAACTTTTCAACATTTATTTGAAATAGAAGCAAGTTAAACCGTTGCATACTAGTATGGTAATATTATACCATACATGCTCATCCAAGCTTTCAACCAAAGAAACACTGCAGCGGTAGGAACTGACATGAAAGCAAAATTAACTACTTACGAATAAAATTCTCTTCGTTTACATTTAAAAATTTCTGATCGATGTCAAATCCAATTCGGCAAGCATAAGGACACTGCAAGTCATTTTCCGATACATTTTCAACAGTTAGTTCATAAGCAGTTGAAGATTTTATTTCTTCCTTGTATTTCTGTGAATCAATTGTTACACCGTCATAGCATATAAGTTTATTGTCTTCACCACCTCTCCACTGTCTGCTTTTATGTGGGGGAACGTCTTGGAGAGATTTGCATTTTAATTTTAGTTCTTTCCCTAATTCGATCATGCCATCTGGTAGTTCTAACATAACTGGAAATAGATAACAAATTATAATCTTACAAGGTCAAAGAAGATCGATTCAAATTTTAAAGAGATACATTGACTTATTAGTTTATCTTATTTAAAAATTTTGCAAATTAAACATGTTAAGTAGACATGAGTCTTAGAGAGTTGGATATCTTATCATATTTTTCAATTCTATATAGACTATAAAATGTGTTATTGGTGCAATGTATGCAAGGCGCTTTTTTCAGATGCAGAGCTATATAAAAACAAATACTTAAACAATCGCCAAATCAATCCCAAGGTAACGATGAAGAAGATACAATTTCTTTATAACTCAACTTTTTAAACGTACATCATGTTAATATCTAGTATAGAGCTATATATTTGACAAAAATATACTGATTATAGATCTAGATACCAGGATTGAATTTTTGTATTTTCGCCAGACGGTCGTTTCGTGTCCAAAAGACTCATAAGCCACGCTCGACTTCAAAAAAGTTAAACAGGCAAAATGAGGTTCGAAGTTGAAGAGCATTCGGGACCAAACACTCCTAAAAGTTTTGCCTAATACAGCTCAGGTAATCTATTCCTGAGGTAGAGAAGCCTTTAAGTTAGTATTTCAAAATTTAACATTTTGTAGAGAATAATTTATTATCATGACCACATATTCACTGATAATTCATGTCAAAACAGAAGTGCTGACTTCTAGGCTGGATTACCCTCGGGGAATTAAAACTCCATCAAAGGTGGCATCGAAAGTGGTTAGAGGAAAATAATCATAGATACCCGGATTGGATTTTGTATTTGCGCCAGACGCACGTTTCGTATACGGAAAATTCAGCAGTGACGCTTGAATAAACAGAAAAAAAACTTTGCATCTTATGTCAGATTTTCGTGAGGGAGTTAGCATGGACTGACATTTGTTGTTGTTCAAGTTTTGTAGTTATGGTACTGCTTCTTTTGCCTTTTTTTCTATAAACAATCAGACATGTTTATTGATTAGATATATTTTAAAGGATATATATGTTCTGTGTTAGTATGTGTTTTTTTATATCATTCCTTTATATTTCAATGTATATTTGTTCCACATTACAGAATTTTGCATCGAAACGTGATAATGTTATAATATCTGTTCCTGATAAAACAAAATATTCAATGCCCGTATTTCATGAGAAAAATACTGTGCTGTTTATTGTAGGGGAAATACTATGACGCATAGAAATTCCAATTCTAAACTGTTTTATATGAAAGACAACACTGCAGCTAATGAATACACCTAAGCAGCACAATGGCAATACACTTTCGAGTCAGGAATTGATAGTGTTATTTATTAATAAAAGCTTCAAATATTGAAAATGAATAATATAAAAGAGATTCAGTACAATGAAACAGATGAAAAGAGACAATTTCAAATGTCAAGGTTCATATAGCACATGCATATGAAGTGGTGACATGTATAAAAGAGGGACGAAAGATACCAGAGGGACAGTCAAACTCATCAATCGAAAATAAACTGACAACGCCATGATTTGAAATGAAACAGACAAACAATAGTACACATGACACAACATAGAAAACTAAAGAATAAGCAACACAAACCCCCACCTAACACTAGGGGTGGTCTCAGGTGCTCTGGAAGGGTAAGCAAAAATGATTGTTTAAAGATACAGTAGCATATCCAGTGAAAAATAAACTATCCTACCTTCTGCCTTCGCAATTTGTATCAGACACAGGTGTATGACTAAGACAGTGATGTGCATTTGGTTTTTGGTATTGTCAAGATCTGAAAAGTGGAATTTATAAACATTTTGGACAGCCATATATTTCTATTGATCTGATACATAAAACTTAAGGATTGGAAAAAACGAAATTAATCTTGTGAAGTTTATTTGTATGTGCATTAAGATTGATTGACAAAAGACCATTCAATATGTCAGACAAAGTATAAAACAATAAAATCTCTCAAATGTATATGACAAATAGTTTGAGCAGGATTTTTATAACAACTATTCAAATAGGATGGGATAAGGTAAACGTATTTCATATTATCTGAGTGTTGATGTAAAATGTATGTGCACCGTCTGCACTTGTTTTCCAATCTTCAAAAAAAATTATTCAATCAAAATTGGTGTCTTTTTTTTACTTCTACTTTAACAAAATGTGATCCGCAGATGTAAAAACTTAAGAGAAACGAAACATTACATGTATCATAAAAAAAATGTCCAAGAAAACAAATGTTTAAAAAAAGAAGAATACATTATACAAGGTTAACCAAAAACACAATTGAAAGTAATTTACTATATAGATCTGGCATATTTTACTTACCATTTGATTGTCTTAAACTGCAATGCCTGTATTAAAGTTGGATTTGTTTTCTCGTCACTCCTTGCTGAAATAATACTTGATTTACGACTGTTTTGTCGAGTAGGCAATTGTAATTCCAAGTTGAACAAAGACTTCATAAGAAAACAAATATAAAAAGTAAAAATGAGCATACTGTTACCGATCACGTGTTTTGAAAGTAATTCAGACCTTCTTACACTGTTCAGTATTGTATAATTTAGAAATGTTGTTATACACACGGTATGTATAGTGTTCGGCTAAGACTGTAGTTTTTTGAGTGGTTTGATCGGGTTTTTTTCGAGTATGAGCATTTTTTAATCGTTGAATATGATGAATAAGGAAAACATCCTTTCTGATAAAACGCGAAAATATACTCTATGTAGGTAACCTTATACACAAGGTGATAGAACTTAAGGTAAACTAGTATTTTTGATAAAAAAATATTACAAATCTCTAAAAGATTTAATAATGGAACGTTTTATACAGACTCAATAAAATGCTTAGTTTGAAAATATATTCAAAGTCATTTTCATACACATACAAATGCGAATGTCAATGTAAATGCACACATGGAATCTATGTATGCTTGGATATACAGATACTTTACAAAAAAGTTTGTTTGCTTGTAATGGACATTTTAAGAAATTTGTATGTGTCCGTGTTTTTTCGAGACTGTCCTTGTTTTATCTAGTAAAACAAATTTCGTTTGATTTTAAATGTAATGTGTCAGTGCAATTTCCTTTAAAAACCAAAATGATTTTGCAAAGAACAAAACAATGCATTTAAACAGATCGGTAATGCTGTTTTAAGATGTTATAAAAAAAATAATCCGTCAATTGCATTCAGAAATCTTCATTTTAGTGTACCGAAATTGACTTCGTACTGTAAATATTTAGTGATGTAAACAATCGTATTAGGATTTTCTTATTCCAGGCATAGATTACCTTAGCTGTATCTGACACAACTTTGTGGAATTATGGTTCTTCAATGCTCTTTAACTTTAGACCTGTTTTGGGGGTCCTCTCTCAGTACAATATTTCAGTTTATTTTGAAATTTTCTGATTGTTTTTCATTAGTTTTCTTTGGCTGTAAAAAAACAAAGGTAACAATGTACAATGAAGTTACCATATATAAAATATATATACAATATATATAATGGTTTACTTTTTTTTTAAATTGTTATTTGGATGGTGAGTTGTCTCATTGGCACTCACACATCATCTTCCTATATCTAAATATGAGTTCCTGTACTCGGTTCTTCATGCTGTATTCTTGTTTATCGCAATATGAGCACTGCTAAGTTATAGAAAATGTTTTCAGATCAGAAAGTTATCATGAAATTGAAGAAAAAAATTAATAATATAAAATTATTGTGAATAAACCATTATGAATTAGTGTCAATACATAAAATTGTCCTTTGCTCAATTACAGTTATAAACTATAAAAGGACAGTTTATAGGGTCAGGAATGCCTTATTTGTTTTTCAAAAAAACGGATTGTTTGTTAAAAAAATGTGTCAACTGTTGCTCTCGAAAAACACTGACAATGCAAAGCACTGAAAACAAAGAAATATGCGTTTGTTGTTCTCAAAACATGTTTCAGAATAAAATGAACAGTTATGGATAAAACTTTCATAATTATGAAATAGCTTTTAATTGAACTGATTGCATATTTTATCAATCGTAAAAAAACTATCTAAAGTTGAACAACGTCGAACGATTCACTCGAGAAAAAATAATATATACTGTACACTATACCTTCTGTGATACAAACATGCCTAATCACTTACGAAAGAAAACAGAAAAATACATTTTCATAAATCATAGTTTACACTATATATTTATATAGTAGTTTCGTTTTTCAATTTCTATTAATAAAACGTTTTCTAAAAATTAACATTACAAGTAATATCAAGAGTAAATATTTACAGGAAACGTTAATGTTAAATGTTATGTAATAACTAACAAGATCTGATGTTTAAGTTCCACTTTACTTTATATCGAGAATGAACGTAAGATAAGAAACAAGTATCACAGAAGGTTTATTTCTGGAATGCCAACATCCCTTGATCTACCGACATTTTACCTGTAAACAAATGTTTGCGTTCGAAGAATGGGTGTAAGTAGTTATCACTAAAACGAGAGGCTCTCAATAGTCTGAATCGCTCACCTGTTAATTTTTTGCCTAAATGTTACTTGACGTACAAGGAAATGAAATACAAAATCTATACTAGATTCATTTTAGAAGATTTTAAATGATAAAAAACATAAATAACTTATGTAAAATTGTCCTTAAGGGGCAATAACTCCTTAAAAGGTCAATCGACAATTTTTGTCAAATAACTGTTGTTTAGATCTTACTTCTGTTAACACTGTATATCTATCTTTAATAATAGATATTTACAAAAAAAACTGCAAAAATGTCCTTAAAAGAGGGATGAAGGATGCCAAAGGGACAGTCAAACTCATAAATCTAAAACAAACTTACAACGCCTTGGCTGAAAATGAAAAAGACAAACAGACAAACAATAGTACATATGACACAACATAGAAAACTAAAGAATAAACAACACGAACCCCACCAAAAACTAGGGGTGATCTCAGGTGCTAAAACTACCAATATAGTGGCATCAACCCAACAAATAGGTTGCTCTATTCGTCGGAACATTTCAGGGCTAATAGATGTTGACCAATTGAACAATCCTACCACATATTTGCTTCGAAAGCTTTAGTTTTTGAGTTATACATGATATAAGCAAAAAAACTGCCTTTGACCACTACGTTCTATTTTAAGTTATGGTAGTCATGTTAATTGATGGATCAAAACTTCGGAAACAATTTATAAACTGTATACCCTAAGTAAAAGTTATTTGGTCCATTAGTTTCTGAGAAGATCAATTAAATAGTTTACGACAACAGACGACGACAGACAATGACGACATACGACGACGACAAACGACGGACGCCAAGTGATGGCATAAGCTCACAATGAATTAGAAAATGAGTGCTTAAAAAAATCATACTATTAACAGATAGTAAAACAACAGGAAGCCAAATTTGGTTCTTGTGTGTCAAGTTGTTGAAAATCATTTTAGTTGTTTCTGCTTGAAGAAATATTGATTCTCTTAAAATGAAAATTTAAAAAGTCTTGCATCACAAAGTCAACATGTACATATTGTCAGGGATATCATTAAGCACAAATTTTACATTAGACTGTTTGGACTTTGGTGTTCCTTTTTAATAATTTCATAGTTGTGTGTGCTGATATATTTTTCAATAAAACTTGATTGAATGTCTTTATATTTTACCGTTGTTCCGGATATTTTGTTGGGGTGGTAATATTACACCGTTTTGTTGTAAATATATAAAAAAAAAGTAGATGTGGTGTGATTGCCTTTTAGACAACTCTCCACAAGAGACAAAATGACATGGAAATTAACAAATATAGGTTATCGTACGACTTTAAACAATATGCAAAGCCAATACCGCATAGTCAGCTATAAAATGCCCCGAAATGACAAATTTAAAACAATTAAAACGTGAAAGCTAACGGCCTAATTTATGAACAAGAGATAGACAGAAAACATATATTAAGTAAAACTTCAAAAACCGATAACCAGTTAATTGCAGGCTCCTGACTTGAATACAAACAGAATGAAGCAGGGTTAAACATGTTAAACATGCTTGTGGGATCCCAACCCTCCCCTTACATGGAACATTGTTGTAACAATACAACATAAGAATGGACTATAAAAATCAGATGAAAAAGGCAAAACTCATCCGATAGAAATAGATGTACATCCAACAAAAAGTAAAATCACAATTAATACTAAACTTAGAGGAAAATTAATTCGGAAAGGCCATTATCACATGGCAAAATCAAATAACAAAACGCATCAAAAACGAATGGACAAGAAATGTCATATTTCTGACTTAGTACAGACATTTTCAAAGTAGAAAATGGTGGATTAAACCTGGTTTTATAGCAAAAACACGGAGATGACGTGGCCGGGTACTTGTATATCCAAACAGCAAAAAGACACGTAGTCTAATAACTGATCTAAAAGTACTTACAGTTACTGACAGCTAGTTTATCATTGATAAAAGTCACTAACAACTTATAAAATAATCATGCATCTAAGACTAAATGTAAATATTACAAGGATTTATAAGTTCATATTAACTTATAAATCGATTAAAATGATAAGGAATTATCTGAATCTCTAGTATTCAGTTTTCGTTTGGAATCTTCAAATAAAAATTCTTCAATAATTCTGATATTTCCTATTTTAATAATTAAACCGTTCCATTCCCAAAATATTTTCTTTTGTTAAGAAGTAATAAAATGTTTTCATTTAATTTATTGTTTTTAAATTCACAATAATTTTAACCCAAAAATTACTTTTATTTTAAAAGCGTAATACTTATAAAAACATTTACAGATGGGTGCAGTCCTAACCTGTACAGCAAGTTAACTTGATAACCAGTCATTTGGACTGGTCAAAGTTAACCTGTGACCAAATTTAGGACTGCTCTGACCAGTCCTAGGACCAAAATCTAGTTAACTTGCAAAGCGGACTTGGTCCTAGGACTGTTTTTATGTCTGCCAAAAAGTTAACTTCGAAACAGGTCCGCTATTGATATAAGTTAACTTCGAACCAGTCCTGCCGTAAAGTTAACATAAGTTAACTTCGAAACCAGTCCTGCCATAAAGTTAACATAAGTTAACTTCGAGACCAGTCCTGCCACAAAGTTAACTTTTGCTTTGACAAATCCTATCGAAACCAGACCTGTTCCCAAGTTAACTTTTGACTGGTCTGCTCAACACTAAGTTAACTTGTAACCAGGACCGCTCTACATCGATTTTTTAAAAATATTTTTTTAATATCTTTGTTTCGTAGTATAAACATCGAAAATAAAGTAAAACTAATACTTCCGTTATATAAACAGGATTTAATACAAATATTTGAAAATAAAGTTCGCATAAAACGTTGCTTGAAACACAAATTTATCTGTGATCTGCCAATCTATAAATTAAAAAACGATCTTGGTTACAATGATAACGGGCACTGAATATATATTCCAATACCTATCAAATTCAACCATATTTGCACTTTATTTATATGTATATCTATGAAAGGACATATTTTAGAGGAAAGCATCATTTTAACACATGACTACAATTTTTTGTTTGCATAAATTTAGGGTGTCTTCATGTCCTCCTTTTATTCAAAATTTTGATACGTAACAAAATTTCAGTAGTTTTGATACCTCATACTGACTTGTACAACAAAATTATTTGACTGCATCAACTAAAACTGACCATATGTGCACTTTAGTTTGTAAATCTATTTACCAGCATAGTAAATCAGCCATATTTGTTATGTCAGGATTCAATGTATATTACAATGGACAGCAATATTGCTATACAATAACAACAATTTTTTGTTCGCATAAATTTAGGGTGCCAGCATATGTCCTCCTTTTATTGAAAATATTGATACGTAACAAAATTTCAGTAGTTTTGATACCTCTTGCTGACTTGTGCAACAAAATTATTTGACCGTGTTGACCAAAACTGACCATGTGTGCACTATTTTTTATAAATCTATATACCCGCATAATAAATCAGCCATATTTTTTCAAATTTTTGTTCGCATAAATTTAGGGTACCAGCATGTCCTCCTTTTATTCAAAATTTTGATACGTAACAAAATTTCAGTAGTTTTAATACCTCATACTGACTTGTACAACAAAATTATTTGACTGCATTAACTAAAACTGACCATATGTGCACTTTAATTTGTAAATCTATATACCAGCATAGTAAATCAGCCATATTTGTTATGTCAGGATTCAATGTATATTACAATGGACAGCAATATTGCTATACAATAACAACAATTTTTTGTTTGCAGGAATTTAGGATGCCATTATATGTCCTCCTTTTATTCAAAATATTGATACGTAACAAAATTTCAGTAGTTTTGATACCTCTTGCTGACTTGTGCAACAAAATTATTTGACCGTGTTGACCAAAACTGACCATGTGTGCACTTTTTTTTATAAATCTATATACCCGCATAGTAAATCAGCCATATTTTTTCAAATTTTTGTTCGCATAAATTTAGGGTACCAACATGTCCTTCTTTATTCAAAATCTTGATACGTAACAAAATTTCAGTAGTTTTGATACCTCATACTGACTTGTACAACAAAATTATTTGACTGCATCAACTTAAACTGACCATATGTGCACTTTAATTTGTAAATCTATATACCCCCATAGTAAATCAGCCATATTTTTTATGTCAGGATTCAATGTATATTACAATGGACAGCAATGTTGCTATACAATAACAACAATTTTTTGTTTGCATAAATTTAGGGTGCCAGCATATGTCCTCCTTTTATTTAAAATATTGATATGTAACAAAATTTCAGTAGTTTTGATACCTCTTGCTGACTTGTGCAACAAAATTATTTGACCGTGTTGACCAAAACTGACCATGTGCGCACTTTTTTTATAAATCTATATACCCGCATAGTAAATCAGCCATATTTTTTCAAATTTTTGTTCGCATAAATTTAGGGTGCCAGCATGTCCTCCTTTTATTCCAAATTTTGATACGTAACAAAATTTCAGTAGTTTTGATACCTCATACTGACTTGTACAACAAAATTATTTGACTGCATCAACTACAACTGACCATATGTGCACTTTAATTTGTAAATCTATATACCGGCATAGTAAATCAGCCATATTTGTTATGTCAAGATTCAATGTATATTACAATGGACAGCAATGTTGCTATACATGCTATACAATAACAACAATTTTTTGTTTGCATAAATTTAGGGTGCCAGCATATGTCCTCCTTTTATTCAAAATTTTGATACGTAACAAAATTTCAGTAGTTTTGATACCTCTTGCTGACTTGTGCAACAAAATCATTTGGCCGTGTTGACCAAAACTGACCATGTGAGCACTTTAATTCATAAATCTATATACCAGCATACTAAATCAGCGTTTGCATAAATTTAGGGTGCCTTCATGTCCTCCTTTTAATCAAAATTTTGATACGTAACAAAATTTCAGTAGTTTTGATACCTCATGCTGACTTGTACAACAAAATTATTTGACTGCATCAACTAAAACTGACAATTTGTGCACTTTAATTTCTAAATCTATATACATTTGTACCAGCATAGTTATTCAGCCATATTTTTTATGTCAGGATTCAATGTATAATACAATGGACAGCAATATTGTTATATACAATAACAACAAATTTTTGTTTGCATAAATTAAGGGTGACAGCATGTCATCCTTTTATTCAAAATATTAATACGTAACAAAATTACAGTAGTTTTGATACCTCATGATGACTTGTCCGGCAAAATTATTTGACTGCATCTACTTAAACTGACCATATGTGCACTTTAATTTGTAAATCTATATACCCCCATAGTAAATCAGCCATATTTTTTATGTCAGGATTCAATGTATAATACAATGGACAGCAATATTGCAATACAATAACAACAACTTTGTGTTTGCATAAATTTAGGGTGCCAGCATGTCCTCCTTTAATTCAAAATATTGATACGTAACAAAATTTCAGTAGTTTTGATACCTCATGCTGACCATGCTGACTTGTACAACAAAATTATTTGACCGCATCAACCATGTCAACTAAAACTGACCATATGTACACTTTAATTTGTAAAGTTATATACCTGTATAGTAAATCAGCCATATTTTTTGTGTTAGGATTCAATGTACAATACAATGGACAGCAATATTGCAATACAATAACAACAAATTTGTGTTCGCATACATTTAGGGTGCTAGAATGTCCTCCTTTTTTAAAAAATATTGATACGTATCAAAATTACAGTGTTTTGATAGCTCATGCTGACTTGAACAACAAAATATTTTGAGCGCCTCCACCAAAACTGACCATATGTGCACTTAAATTTGTAAATCTATATACCATATATCCCGGCATAGTAATTCAGCCATATCTTTTATGTCAGGATTCAATGTATAATACAATGGATTGCAATATTGCAATACAATAACCAGCTGATAACAACAAATTTTTGTTTCGCATAAATTTAGGGTGCCAGCATGTCCTCCTTATATTCAAAATATTGATACGTAACAAAATTTCAATAGTTTTGATACCTCATGCTGACTTGTACAATGAAATAATTTGACCGCATTGACCAAGACCAAAACTGACCATATGTGTACTCTAATTTGTAAATCTATATGCCAGCATAGTAAATCAGCCATATTTTTTTATGTCACGATTCAATGTATAATACAACGGACAGCTATATTGCAATACAATAACAACATGAACAACAAATTTTTGTTCGCATAAATTTAGGGTGCCAGCATGTCCTCCTTTTATTCAAAATATTGATACGTAACAAAATTTCAGTAGTTTTGATACCTCATGCTGACTTGTACAACAAAATGATTTGACCGCATTGACCAAAACTGACCATATGTGCACTTTAATTTGTAAATCTATATACCATGTATACCCGCATAGTAAATAAGCCATATTTGTTATGCCAGGATTCAACATGTTCAATGTATAATACAATGGACAATAATAATATTGCAATATAATAACAACAAATTTTTGTTCGCATTAATTTTGGATGTCAACATGTTTTCCTTTTATTCAAAATATTGATACGTAACAAAATTTCAGTAGATTTGATACCTCATGCTGACTTATACAACAAAATTATTTGACTGCATCGACCAAAAACTGACCTGCATATGTGCACTTTAATTTAAAAATCTATATATATCCGCATAGTAAATCAGCCATATTTTTGATGTCTGGATTCAATATATAAAATAAATGACTGCTGTTTGGATGGCGCCTAATTATGTCTTCTCCTGGAACTTCTGTGAACATGTTAGTAGGACGGCAAATGTAAGCAATAAGGAAAACAATTAATGCAATTTTTTTCCACGCATACATTGAGAATGTCAGCGTTTCATCTCTGTATTCATAATATTGAACAGTCACTAGGATGTGTAAAACGAAACTATTAGGCCACATCATCCAAGTACATGTACCAACACTGACATGTCTGAATTCATTTGTGATTTTTAATAAAAAATGTATTTGTGGCTCTCTTCTGGTAATAGTTTACTGTTAATCTATTATGTCGGTTGATTCATTTTGTTTGTAGTTAAACGTCAAGTAACAACTATTTCATTCATGTGCACAAATCTCCCGACAAATCTGGATTGTTGGTAGTTTTACCACATCGTACATATCCGGACACTGTACAACTGTACAATTTTCGTTAGAATATTCTGCGGAAAAAGAATAGTAAATCCAATCCAAATAAGTAGAATAACAATGAAATATCCATGCATGTATAAATGCGTAAAGTAAAAATTATGAAGGGAAAGGTAAAACACGGGGAAAGAAGTAACGTCGACAAAGATGTTGATATCCCATGATATACGAATGTTTTTCCGATGCGTTGGATAACCCTAATTTCTATCCGCCTTCCAATTAAAAAAATATGATAGCTCTATGTAATTGACTAATGTTTAGAAGAATATATAAAAATAAAGAAAGAAAGAATTGTGTTGTTATTAATAATGTCTAGTAGAGTATAGCGAGTAAAGTAATTTGCTATTATAGAGGCCTTCTTGGGAAGAACAATGCGAATGTTGTTTATACATATTTTAATAAAGCTCAAGTCTGATATGAAAAGTCGCAAAAACGATAACATTTCATAAGCAGACATGTCCCCAGGTCTGGTCAATAGCAGACTTGTCCACAGGTCTGGTCAGAAGCAGACCTGTCCACAGGTCTGGTCAGGAGCAGACCTGTCCACAGGTCTGGTCAGGAGCAGACCTGTCCACAGGACTGGTCAAAAGCAGACTTGTCCACAGGTCTGGTCTGGAACAGACCCGTCAATAGGTCTGCAGCAGTCATAAAAAAGCGGACCGTAGGTCTGGTCCACCGTAGACGAAGTTAACTTGCTGGTCTGCTTAAAAATTCTCAAGTTAACTTAAAAAGCAGTCAACAAGTTAACTCTAAGTTAACTTTTGTCAAGGTTAGGACCGCACCCATCTGTATTTGATTATTTTTGTTGGCGTTTAAAGAATAGCTTACATGTAAAATGTTGGCATCCGAGGACGACATCTCACAGAAATCTAAAATTAGTAATGATTCTACTAAATTATTTCATTGTCAGATGAACCTTGTCAGAAAAACATGTAAGAAACATCATATGTATTAAGCTTATTACTTAACAAAAAGAAACAAATAACAACTGAAAATTGTCATTATTGAGTAATAAAACCAATAAAAAATTTACCTTATAGTCGATCAATACACCAAATCTATTGGTGACAGTATCTGATAAACCACCGATATGAAAAAGTAAAATAATTAAAATACCGAGCTCTTAGTGAATTTCAAAACGAAAAGTCCTTAATTTAATGACAAAACCAAAAGCTCAAACACATCATTTGGATGATTAACAACTGTCATAATCCTGACTCGATACTAGCATTGTCTTATGATTAACATTGTTTCCAAGGGCAGATATCAAAATGAAGGCCATAACAAATATTTGTTTCTCTAACTTGCAATTGGCAGATGCATATAGTAGCTTATACTTTCTAGCTCTGTAGTTTATTAATAAATACATGTTTATAACAGTAATCATAAAATATCAATACAATTGTTTTGTACACAAGATGCGTATTCATGAATTCCTTTTTTTCCATTATAAGTCCTTATATGTTAATAGTCTATGCCATAGCCGCAACCGCTTTTTTTTTTACATACACAATCTTTAAACTACATTATAGCATACTGGTTGTATGTGTCTTTGAAAACAAGTTAATGATACTTATAAAAACAGACGATGTACATGTAGCTACATTGTCAATGAGACAGCTATCCTTTTACCTAAATGTCTGACACAGATTTAAATAATTAAAGCACACAGTACGGCCTTCAGCAATGAGAAAATACCATACCGTATAGTCTGCTATAAAAGGCCCAGATTTGAAAGAGAAAAAACAAATATGACAATCAACAAACAACAAAAACTACTACATTGCAAGTTCTTGACAGGTTCATATAGAAACGTGGCGATTTTCAATGCTTGTGAGCGCTCAAATATGTCCTCACAAGGGACAAGTAACAACATATAGATAAGAATAAACCTTTTTCTTTTAAAGAAAAAGTTATTTATATTTAGTTTATTATTTTAACTGTGTTATTAATCTAAAACAATATTTTCTGACCTGAGCCTTCAATATCTGTGTAAATAGAGAATATCAGGAAGACATTTTCCAAGAATACTTAACGATGATACAAATATGTTAAGTGTAAGTCATTTGTAATTGTGTTTGAAAAGATTTTATCACAACAAGCACAAGGTTTACATAGTTTAAATAGTCGAGATGCATGTTACATAAAATGTATATTTAAATAATTATCAAAGGTATAAGGATTATAATGTATTACGCCAAACGCGCGTCGCGTCCATAGTAGACTCATCAGTGACGCTCAGATCAAAATGGTTATAAAGCAAAACAAAATATAATTTGACTTTGGTTTGCTTATGACAGCTGTCGTGTAACCATACGAATAATCTGCCAAAGACAACGCAAAAATGTAATATCTGGGAGGGAAAAAACTGATTTTTCAATTCCATCAGTTTTTCAAAAATTGCCTACATTTTCATATCTGAATGACAAAGGAGAACTCTTGTATAGGTTAAGATATAACATGCGTAATTAGGTATTTGAACCTTACGCGCTATTACATGAAAAGGACGTCATACATGTATATGGGTTTTTTTTTTTTTAAACTAGCATGTTAAAAAAAAAGTTGTCGTACCCTAGGCTTGATTGGTTTTTATCTATTTACGTTAAAAAAAAAAGCATTATTTATAGCCCATTTCGGCAAATATGAAGTTACACAGTCAATCTCAGTCCAAAAAAGGGTATTATACAAAGTATTGTCTTTGTTTGCATACAAAACTAAAGCACTATCCATCAGCAAATAGTGTCGACACCTCATTTAACTTAATTATAATCCTGGTACGTTTTATAACTATTTAAGGTAGCTCGGGCGTATTCAAAATTTCTGATAAAAGTGCCGTTATCTTTTCAGTGAGTGAATCAAATTGTTAAAAAGGGGGGTCCCGTACAATTTGTACTTCATTTTTTACTTTTAAACAGGTATGTAATAGGAATCATGTTTCTATGAAATGATAAGAAAATGCAGGTGTTGACATATTTTTATCGGAATATTAAAAACAAAATGTCTGTGACACTTGGTTCAAAACCGTAATATGAAAAGATGAAATATGCCGTCAAAGAATTAGCAAATAAAACATATAGGTCACCGATAAGGAAAACAAAATATTTGGCTTAAAACCCAACAGTTTTGGCGGGATAGTGGTAAATTTGAAGGAAAAATCAGATTGAGCCTTTCACAGATAAACATAATAACGATACTAATTTTTAGTGGCAACAATACAATTACTTAACATTTTTAGTCTATCAAAGTATCAAAAAAATACTTTTCATGTGCATGGCAATTATGGGAGTTATGCGCAGTCGAATAGTCCCGGTCCCCTTTAACATTAGACATAGTTTCAAGTAAATAATTTTATACCTTGTTCATTTTTCTTTTTTTTTCTCAGATTCATTCGTGGCGATTATACACAGTGTTATTCTTAATTTATATTAAACCCCACTTATAAAAGTTGTATACATGTAATTATACTATTTTCGCATACAATTTAATACGATACAAATTGAACAATGTCTTCCATGAATAACGGATGAGAAAATGAAACAAGATGTTATCAAGCTATTGTTGATGAACTTTACGTAGGCAAAAGTGTTTCAAGTAAAGGGGAAGAAGATAACAATTCATCTATTTTTAAAATGGGATCTGGGGTTCCCAACCAGAGAGTTAGAGTTACAAGCATATCATGCATATGTCCCCGTTCAAATGCATTGATCATCAAGAAGGCGGGTTCCAACCCTATCCTCCTAGATCAGCTACTGAATCCTACTTACGTTTAACTTTAGCAAAATAAAAACTGTTGTCTGTGTGAAATTTCTACAAGTCATAAATATTGCATAATACATGGCAGATCGTGGTATATAGCAAATATAGCCTTGAATATGCAAGAATATTTGCCATTATAAAACACTGCTGCCATTGAAAGACTTTTTATGAGTCGAATGGACAAAGACAATCCTTTTGATCTTCTAAAATCAATTATCTTTGCTTTGCACAGTTTTTTAAATTGTCCAAAGGCAACTCAAAAGACAGAAATCATGTCCTAGTTCAATATACTTGTAAGCAAATAGTGAATGAAGGAGATTACCGTTATTCTTTAATGCTTCTTTTTTATTTTTCTCCTATTTCTAAGAAAATTGTCATATGCATGATCATGTACATCAAGAAGTTGAAATATACCTAATTTGAGTTATATAAAGCCTTTTTAGATTCTGTGTTAAAAAATGTGCTTATATGATTAAGACAAGTTGTACTGCTAGCTAATCTAATAATTATACTAAGTATACCCTAGGTCCTTGTGAAATCAATGTAATCAATCGTGTTTATTTTCAATGATTACTAGTAGTCATTGGTTATACACACTAACATCAAATAAAGCAAAATTCTTTGAACGATGAATAAATACATTTTCTAAAAATGCTAAAGGGTTCAGTCGAAGCTATAGATACAAAACAGTTTCTCCAAAAAAAGCAGATACAAAATTAATGTATACCAACATTCTATAAGATGAGATGAAATTGCAGATACAAATTGTGTACGACCGAAATTAAGCATATTTTGACCATGGAACACAAACAATAATTAAGGGAAGAAAAATAATAAGGAGAGGACATTTTAAGAGTTATACTAAGGCATTCAACTAGTAACAAACACTATCTGTCTTGCGTACTTACTTATATGCCTGGTAATTTATTAATTGTTAACGAAGTATATGAATAATGCTTATTTGCAGATGTTAGAACTTTACAATATTATATTGAAAGCCAACTAAAGGTCCGGTAAGGGCCGATTTTGGTCTCAAATTCGAAGTTCATCTAACGAAATATTTTGGACACTTTTTAAACACTTTAGTGTCAATTTCAATTCATTCCATTAGTTTTTGTGAAAGATTTCAACTGATTTAGTAATTAAAATCGGTCAAATTCAAGCTTAAATATGCAAAATTTATCAAATGTACAGAACATCGTTACTTTTCCATTTTTTCAGAGGTTGTTTTTTTGTTGTAAAAATGAAAATCGCCGCATCCGTGTTCATCCTCAACCTTTATATATGTTATGCATTATCATCAAACACAACTTACATTTCAATATTATGAATGAACACGAATGTAGCCACTTTCATTTAAGACAGAAACCGTCTAAAATTTTACTAAAATGCTAAAATTGTAAAATTTCAGTAATTTAGCATGACTTAATGAAAGTAGTACCCGATATAAGTGCAGTTTTTTGTAAAAAACAGACCATATTTGTCTAGCAGAAGCATTCTGCATTCCATTTGATAGCTTAAAGATTACAGTTTCACAATTTTGTAAATCTGCTATATTTTGAGGCCCAAAAGGATTCTTATTGAACGTATCCCTTTGTTCACAACTATATAAAAAATGCTCCGAGGCACAGCTTGGTTCGAACACGGTAATTGAATTCCGAAATTCAATTATTGACACTACATTCGAGCGAAAGTTAATATTTTATCGGTAAAAATATGACAGCTTTGTAATTTACTTCCATTAAATTTTGAGTATGCAGTTCACCCTATTTTTGCTTTTATTATTGCTCAATATTCATATAACTGAAGACACTAAATTAAAATTAATGTTAAAATACATATATATATATAATCATTCTATAGATGTTACAAACGTTTGAAGTAAAAGATTACATACGAGTCGTTCTACTGTTCTGTTCGCTACATTCAATGCAAAAAGTTATTCAGGATGTTTACGTAAATATGTAAATACAAGTATTAAGATAAACCAATCATAAAGACTTACATTTTTTTTCTAATAGTTGATAAAAATATATATATATAGTTTGTCGAGTCAAAAAAGCATAATATACATGTACAGGAAGCTTTTTCATAAAAAAAAAGTATTTGAATGGATTAACTGAAATAAGTCCTTACCGTTCTTTACACTTAATATATGACAAACATGTGAGGAGAAAGCCTGCACGATTTAGATTTATTTCATTTACAGGGATTTATATGTATATATGTTTAGACGAGTTGTATATACATTATGTACACAGCCATGTATCACCATCATTGATGGCGATCCGATGGATACATCTGTTGTAGAGTTGTCACTGACTCAGACGTACTTATAAATATAATTATTTTCTGTGACTGTATCTTATATTAATTTGTAGGATCCTTTACTATAGATAATTTAGCTGATCTGTAACAATAACATCTTCATGCCTTATATATCATGTACTGCAGTACGCCGCTAGATTAAAACTGACGTGGAAAGGTAACACACGGCCAGCGAAAGCTTTTTTTTTGAGAGCCCAGGTGGTCGTGTGGTCTAGCGGGACGGCTGCATTGCAGGCGATTTGGTGTCACGATATCACAGTAGCATGGGTTCGAATCCCGGCGAGGGAAGAACCAAAAATTTGCGAAAGCAAATTTACAGATCTAACATTGTTGGGTTGATGTTTAGACGAGTTGTATATACATTATGTACACAGCCATGTATCACCATCATTGATGGCGATCCGATGGATACATCTGTTGTAGAGTTGTCACTGACTCAGACGTACTTATAAATATAATTATTTTCTGTGACTGTATCTTACATTAATTTGTAGGATCCTTTACTATAGATAATTTAGCTGATCTGTAACAATAACATCTTCATGCCTTATATATCATGTACTGCAGTACGCCGCTAGATTAAAACTGACGTGGAAAGGTAACACACGGCCAGCGAAAGCTTTTTTTTTGAGAGCCCATGTGGTCGTGTGGTCTAGCGGGACGGCTGCATTGCAGGCGATTTGGTGTCATGATATCACAGTAGCATGGGTTCGAATCCCGGCGAGGGAAGAACCAAAAATTTGCGAAAGCAAATTTACAGATTTAACATTGTTGGGTTGATGTTTAGACGAGTTGTATATACATTATGTACACAGCCATGTATCACCATCATTGATGGCGATCCGATGGATACATCTGTTGTAGAGTTGTCACTGACTCAGACGTACTTATAAATATAATTATTTTCTGTGACTGTATCTTACATTAATTTGTAGGATCCTTTACTATAGATAATTTAGCTGATCTGTAACAATAACATCTTCATGCCTTATATATCATGTACTGCAGTACGCCGCTAGATTAAAACTGACGTGCAAAGGTAACACACGGCCAGCGAAAGCTTTTTTTTGAGAGCCCAGGTGGTCGTGTGGTCTAGCGGGACGGCTGCAGTGCAGGCGATTTCGTGTCACGATATCACAGTAGCATGGGTTCGAATCCCGGCGAGGGAAGAACCAACAATTTGCGAAAGCAAATTTACAGATCTAACATTGTTTGGTTGATGTTTAGACGAGTTGTATATATATATATACAACTCGTCTAAACATGGGTTCGAATCCCGGCGAGGGAAGAACCAAAAATTTGCGAAAGCAAATTTACAGATCTAACATTGTTGGGTTGATGTTTAGACGAGTTGTATATATATATTATATATATATATATATATATATATATATATATATATAAACGAGTCTAAATTGAAAACTACGTTCAAACCTATGATTGCGTTGGATAAAAACCGCAATTTTTATACGTGTGCATGTCAAACAAATAGGTAATCATAGGTTTGAACGTAGTTTTCAATTTAGACTCGTTTATATATATTTTTTGTTTGGGCATGTATCATATTTTCCCTCCGGTTTATATGATCCGTTCATCCTATATTGACTCTTAAATTCAAGAGTCAATCTTAAATTGAGAGTAAATTATATGGCCTTCCAAATACCGTTTCGATCCCTAACATCACTGAAGAGACATATATTGTCGAAATCTAGATCTGGTGTACTTAAGAAATATTGACACCGAATGTTTGTGGTGCAACATCGTGGCCACAAGTTAACAAATATTTTTTTCTGTGACGTATTAAATTTAAATTAAGATCCAGTTTGTTACATCTTGTGATCAATTTTATTTGGCAGTCGCCAATGGCAGTCAGCAGGGTTAAAGAACATCAGTTGTTCGACCTGTTAGTCAAATGCGTTTTGTTTAAATATACTTTTTTCACTTTGTTGGTCTTTTGGAAAATGTTATATATATATATATATATATATATATATATATAGTGTCTAAAAATAGCAACAATCAACATTCAATCTATCTACATGTAGGTGTGGATCAGTTTGTAAATAAACTGATGCAGTTACTAAATTGAATTATATAAGTGTCTAAGAATGTAACTTTAACACACTAATGAGTGTTATAAAATTAGGTGTTATATTTTATATATTATTCACGCAATATTTCGCTAAACAAATTAGCTTCATCGGGCGTGTGCATCTATCTAGGTGAGATTGGAAAATGTGCGGTTTTTTTACTGTTTACCAACATATCTGTACCTAGTTACATGTACATAGTGTTAACGTTTATTAAACAGATGCATGAAGCGATAAATAATGTAAATTCTAGGTCGTTTTGTGTTTATCTTCTATAATCTACAGCACCTAATTTATAACCGCTTTGAGAACAAATATGAACTCAGTCATAACACTGATATAGATATTTAAGCGAAATTAGGTATGGCATCAACTAAGTGTAAATATGACAAAAAATGTATGAGACATATACACTACATGTAAGTTTAAAACTCATTTTAATTCAAAAACAAGCAAAATTGTATACAACATGATGAATTTAATATCAACAGTGAAGATTGTGGACGTAAACATCTGTATGCAACATTTAATATTTTATTTGGCAAACTAGAATATAACAATGTCTTTTAAAGTTTAACTCAAAGAAAAACAATAAAATCAAAATCAATGAAAATAACAACATGATATTTAGCTCAAATTGCAAGCATTTTTTGTTATCATGCAGATAGTTAGTGACACAATATCGAATTAAATCATGGTAACAGCTAATAGAAGTCGTAAAAAAACTAATCATTCAGATGATTGCTGTTTACTGAATTCTTACAAAATCAGTTGCCGCTAATTTCATAGTTTAAAGAGATTGATGCATGCGAAAGGCAATTTTTAAACGCATTAAGAACCAACATGATTCGGTCATAACGCTTACGAAAAACGAATGTAAATGTTATGAATCTGTATGAAACATGAGACCAATCAAATTGGAGTCCAAGACATATACAATGTACATGTACGTTTAGTACTTGCACTAATTTTCATTAAAATACAAACAAAAATGATTGACAAAATATATACATGCTATACTAAATTGAGGTTAGGGACTCATGCAACTGTATGAATTTTTTATTTATGTCTCTAGCATTGAGGGAGGTACATTTGTTGTAATTTATACAAACAGTAAAAACATAAGAAAAGATAACACATTCCATTTGAATCTTAATGGCCAAATCCAGAAGCTTTCTGACCTTGCCAAATATTGAAAATATTAATAGTAAACCCCAAGTTCAATTTTTTGTCACTGCTTAATTCGGATTTTTTTTAATTAATTTAATATGAATATAAGCTTTTCTAAAAAAAAAAAAAAAAGGTACAGTGAGCATGCCTTGCCTCGTATACTGCAATACAAAAGTCCTCACGGTATGATCTTTTAAAAGGCTATATTAGTTTTGGTTGCCTTACCACTACAAAAAGAATGGCCGTCTCTGAATGATCAACAATGGTTTGATTTTTTATGCGTTTTATTATTTGATTTTGCTATGTGATTATATACTTTCCGAATTGATTTTCCTCTAAGTTCAGTATTTTTGTGATTTTACCTTTGACATGTGAAATGGAACAAATAATATCATGTTTTTGCACTATGATTTTGAACTACTGTACATTTATATTAATTAAATATAGATCAATAAAAGACACCATACATGCCTTATAATCATTGTTTAATAAAGGAAGAATATTAACGTGTACCTAAATGGGTCTGTGTTTAATTTCTTTAAAGATACAAACACATTCACTAGTAACTTAAAAGTCTGATAAGCATGGCTTTGAATCAGCCTCAACATTATCACGAATAGTAAATTTCAACATTGGAAAAACTGACAAAAAGCCATCCTATAGGCAGCTTCTAATACTACATTTGTGAAAAAAGTAATAAACATTACTGCCAAATAATTCAAAAATTAATACAAAAGATTCAATGGTTTTTGCAGATATGTTCCTTTGGATATTAACCGTTTTTACATGGTTTAAGCAAGTAAAAATAGATTTAACACTCAAAAAAAGCTGTCACAAAACCTTCTAAAGTGTTATAGCAACTCTAAAAAAAAAAATTATCTAAAAATGAAAACAAATTCAACATATTGACTAAGATTTGGTTTTAGAATTTCACCGATATTTCTGAGATTCATTCCAAGCTACATATAAAAAAGAAGATGTAGTATGATTGCCAATGAGACAACTATCCAGAAAAGACCAAAATGACACAAACATTAACATATATAGGTCACCGTACGGCCTTCAACAATGAGCATAGTCCATACCGCATATAGTCAGCTATAAAAGGCCCCGATAAGACAATGTAAACCAATTCAAGCGAGAAAACTAACGGCCTTATTTATGTAAAAAATGAACGAAAAACAAATATGTAACACATAAACAAACGACAACCACTGAATTACATAAGCTATTTGTATCACAGTTAAATCATTCATATATCATGTACACTCTTATTATGATAGACACCTAAGAAACAAGTCAACATATATGCAGTCTCATACTGGGTGAAGTAAAAAGGCATAGAATAAAACTTGTATTAGATGGTGAACGTCGTCATTAACTATAGTGCATTGAAATATCGTTGAGCGTGTGACAGACAATTTAGAATGCATAGGCTCGAGGTAAACTAGGTTTATATTAATTAAAATAGAAGTCAATATAATAGCCTTAATGTATATGGAAAGTAATCATCATTAACTAAAATTATGTTTTATAAACATTTTTTTTTCAAATTGTAAAATAAAACAAAATGTGCAGTGCTAAAAGATGTAGATACATGTTGCATATATTGTAAAAATAAAATTATACATTCACAAAAATATTTTAAGAAAATTGTAAACAAATAATAAAAAATCTTCGTTTTTAAATGAATAATATTAACGATGATATTGAGATCTTTAATATTAAGAAAAATTGAACCTGATGCTAACATGGATATTTTGAGTAATGATTCTAATGAGTGATGATGCTTTTATATCAACTGATCTGAAATGGAAACACACTTTGTGTTTACTGGTTTCAAAAATGAAAGACGTACATGTAAAGAATTAAAATAAAAAATAAAAAAACATACATCGGACATCGGACTTGGACTTCTCCTAAACTGAATTTTACTGTGCGTATTGTTATGCATTTACTTTTCTACATTGGTACCGGTATAGGGGGAGGGTTGAGATCTCAAAAAACATGTTTAACCCCGCCGCCTTTTTGCGCATGTCACAAGTCAGTTTTAGTTTCTTGTGTATAATTTGGAGTTAAGTATGGCGTTCTTTATCACTGTTCCAATATAGATAGTATGGCATGGTTTATAGTTTCATGATGTATAGTATTATGTGAATGGTATGTTGTAATGTTGTACAGTCCTTGGATGTTGTATACTTCCCAATAGAAACGTATAGGGTGTAATGGCGTATTTCATATGGTACATGGTAGAAGGTGTATGGTGCTATGGTGTAAGGTGTAAGAGGAATGATGTAATGTTGTATGATGTATGGTGTGATTGTGTAAAGTGTATATGAAGTGTGGTTATCAAAGTTTTAAACTATGCAAAATATTGATAAGAACTAATTATTCATTTTAAACACTCATTTACAATATTGTGATCAAAATTTGTTTATTAAAAAATTAGATAGTTGTGTAGTCCTACGCTTTGATTTTGCCATGTGATTAGGGACTTTCCGATTTGATTTTCCTTTGAGTTCAGTATTTTTGTGATTTAACTTTCAACTTTGAAATTAAATTGCATTATGGATCATTTCAGATGGTGTAGATAGAATGTGTAAGGTGTATGGTGCAAAGGTTGTACGTGTGTGGTGTAATGACAAAGTGTGTAAGGTGTAATGATTTATGGTGAATGGTGTAATGGTGTATGGTGTTAGCGGGTATTTTACATCATCCAAGGACTGTATAATGTTTGTTGTATGGTATATGGTGAACGTGAAAATTCACATCATCCGTGAACTGTTGGTGACATGGTAGTTACTATAGTTTGGTTGCTGTTATTTTGACAATAAGCCACATTCTTCTATTCATATCTATTTATATTCATGAGTATTCTATTGGTTAATGTGTGTCCTTAAATAGCTGCCATGTTTGCTTTTATTCATCAAGGTAAACCTCTTAGTAGACAATCTTTAACTTTGCTGTTTGCCAGAGTATTATGTCATTCCTTCGTACCTGAACATATATGTTACCGCCTACAAAAGAAATTTTAGTGGTTTAGGTTCACTTTACAAAAATTAAAATAATAGATACAAAGTAGCACTCGCAAATTGTGAACAAAATGCAATAGGAACAAATCAAAATACAACAGGCTCCCACTTAAATATATCATACACCGTACTGTACATATGTTATACAGTATAAAATATAAATGCATGGCATTATATTCATAATATTTCTAAACAATCAAATTGAAAGGTGTCTCTTTACCAATGTATGGACAGAGAAAAAAACATGCAAATAATTAAAATCACAATAATCAAATAGATCATTCAAAATTACAAACGAAGCTGAACAATAAGGGTAGATATTTTTTTTTTTAAATCTGCCAATGCTGCTCTTTTCAAAAGAGAAGAAAAAAAAGCAGCACGATACAAATTTGTATTTCATATAAAGTGCAAGTAAAAACTGCATAATTTTGTATGTTACAAAATCTGAACCGAATGCTTATTATCCAGATTCATCTTTTCTCTATGCTCTGAATATTTTTCTTAATCTGTTGTTGCTACACACATCAGACGCCTATATCAGTATGCAATTTTCATGAACAGTGATTCATAGATGCAGGTTTTGCATAAAAAAAACCACAATACTAGGAAACCCATTGTTTATAACAAACTGTATTAATAATAAATGTTATTGTCGTTTAAATTTTGTTCTTATTTTGCCGGCAATTTTTTTTATCTACTTAACATGTTTTACCAAAAAAAAAGGATACTTAAATACTTACATCTGGTCATTGACCTTTTCCAAAAACAAATTGCAGAAACAATAAGCATAAGCAATATTATAACAAACGCAAGGCTAATTGCTATACTTGATGTTAGTATTCCGGATTCCTCCGTCTGCTGTGAAGCTAAATAAAAAAAAAATTAAACAAATCCGGTTTTTCTGTAAAAAATAATATTATGTGATCATTTTGATTTTATTTAAAATTTTAATATATATATATGATTTTGTTTTTGTTTTTCTTTTAATAATTTAATTTCAAAATGCAAAAGGTTACATATAGTACTATACACATATCAAATTGCTCACAAATGATACAAGGTGAATAACTACTTATATCATAAATCTTTATTATTTCATATCGGTTAAGAATAAACTTTTTTATTGGATAAAAAGGGGCCACATGACATTCATTATTCTTAAGTAATAAATTCATCGGTCATTAACAGTTGTACTGTTATACCACTGTCCCCGGTTAGGGGGGGGGGGTTGGGATCCCGCTAACATGTTTAACCCCGCCACATTATTTATGTATGTGCCTGTCCCAAGTCAGGAGCCTGTAATTCAGTGGTTGTCGTTTGTTTATGTGTTACATATTTGTTTTTAGTTCATTTTTTTACTTAAATAACAATGAATAAGGCCGTTAGTTTTCTCGTTTGAATTGTTTTACATTGTCTTATCGGGGCCTTTTATAGCTGACTATATGCGGTATGGGCTTTGCTCATTGTTGAAGGCTGTACGGTGACCTATAATTGTTAATGTTTGTGTCATTTTGGTCTTTTGGATAGTTGTCTCATTGGCAATCATACCACATCTTCTTTTTTATAAAATGGACAAGAAAACCCGTGGTTAACAAACTTTTACATGATAATGACCTTTGGGGCATGGTTTCCGTCTGATAATGACCGCTAGGGCGTGGTTTCCGTCTGATAATGACCGTTGGGGCGTGATTTCTCTGTTAGTGACCGGTGGGTCGTGGTTTCTCTTTTAAGAAGAGAGATGTCCCTTTAATAAAACATTTTCCTGTTTTCAATATTATATTTAAGTTGTTGAATTGTTTATTATATGTTTTCGTTAATTATAAAAATTTAGAAAACTTGATTAAGATTTATAAACTGAAAATTGCACTAAAATGAATGGCAGTTTTACTACGACTGGTCTTCACTCTTTGCCATAAAAATAATAAAACTATGCGATTTTGCTTTATGCATTTTGAAATTATGCGAATTTTCAAAATCATGGTTTCTCAATGAAATAAACATAGTTCTAAAAACTTGGCATTATCGTGATACATTAACTGCCCGTAGGAAAGTGGTATTGACTGCGACAGCGATAATGACCTCGCCTTCGGCTCAGTTATTATCACTATCTTAGTCAATACCACTGTCCTGTGGGCAGTCCATAAATCACGATAATGACCAGTTTTTCAAGAACTATTATATAAATACAATCATACAAAAACCAGTCTTCGAAAAGCATCAAATATGTTCAAACTGGTACTAGATAATAAAATGAAAAAAATAGAAAAACGTGTGTCCGATACAATTAACTAGATTTTTATCTGTAAATGACATTCACCCTACAAAAACTTACTTTTGCATTCAAATGTGTTCTCTGTTGTGATTGTATGAGTCCTTCTCCCTATTAAACATTCAATTGTAATGGGCTCAAAACATTTATGAAGTGGTTCATCAGATTCAATTCCATATGTAACATTTAATAGGACACGTGACTTTACTTCATCTGTAACAGTTAAATTTTGTATAGCTCCCTGAAAAGATAGCCTATGATCAAATTATTAGAAATTTGTATTTTGAGTGCTAAGTTTTAATGTTTCTATGCTATACTTTGCCTACCTAATTACAATACATATCATGTGTCCCCGCTTTGCTTGGAACACTCCATATGAATGTTTGTTCTGGTTATACATGTTATAATTACATCAGCAAATGAAATTTCAGCCTTCAAATTGGTTAAGGTGTATATTGAAGAACAAAGCGCAAACATAAAATGGAGTATTTCAGATCCTTGAAAGCTAACCTTTCACCAATGATCTGTCTTTAACTAGAGTGTGACTTGTTAATGTTGTTTGTCCTTTCGTCGTTTTGACTTTTGGCAATGGCGTTGTCTGTTTTAAATAGGTTGATGACGTTCAATTACCTGCTCTCTCTTCTTATTTGGAAAATTTAGATGAATAAAAGGTTAAGTGATACTTCAATTGTATAAGCCAGAGATTTAAATTACATAAGATTAATTCAAGTGCACATATATTCAGGTCTGTATTCTTCAGCATATGATAAGACACTTTAAATATCATATGAACATTACTTTTATGAAACTAGCTATGCAGGGATATTTGTAGGAAAAAAATGGAAACAGAATCAAGTGCGTGTATGAAATTATGCATTATATCAGAGAAAACAAAATAATATATTTATCAAATACAAAAATGATAATGATGATCAGATCACAATTATATTGCGCACAAACCATAATATGTTTTGGTAGGGATGTCAACTCGGTAAAGATTTACTTATCGATTACTCGTTGTATATACCGAGCGATACTCGAGTACTCGCTCGGTAAAACATCTACCAAATATAAAGTAAAATTAAACACATTTTATGTTTTTGTGGGTCGTTGGCCTACATTATGAAAAGATAATAGACCAAGTAATGCTGTATCATAATAAACAGCTGTACTTAGTATGCAAACTTGAAAAAGTCTAATCAAGTAATCAAGTAATTAAATTATATAGAAAAATTATTACTCTAACAAAGAACAAAAAACAAAGTATTTGGGAACCGTAAAATCACACATTTAATGATCATCGTGAAACTTTGTTTTAAAATTAAGAAAGAAACAGCATTCTATCAGGAAACCGATTAGTCGAGTGTCATTTTGGTAATTGAAACTCGGTACTACCGAGCGATACTCGAGTTCTCGAGTACTGGTTGACATCCTTAGTTTTAAGGTATTTGTGTTGAATGAGTTTTGGCTCAATACTGTAAATGCCAAAACCACTATTGATAAAAAAAAATGCCAGCTACTCAAGTCGGAAAAAAATGTATTTTGTTCGAGTAATTCTGTGTTTAAATAAATGCTTACATTTGAGATCACCATACAAACTGGTTTTGGGTAGACTTTATGCAGTTCAAAACTGAGTCTGTATGTTCCATTTTGCTGCTCGTAAATGAGATTAGTTGCATTTATATCTGGCATATCTGTGAATATAAAAAAAACACTGTTTACAGCTTGTGTTTGCAACTGTTGTTGTACAGATACGTGTTTACGAACACTGATAAACGAAAAAACTGTACAACTGCCCGAGACACACATGCATAGTATCCATAGGAGCTACACGTAGTGGAATTTCTGATTATTACTGGGATTTCATAACCTGACAATTTCGAAAAGACGTTGATCATTCAATCCCTATAATCACCCTTCCATCCATAATTTGGTGCAATCTTTTTATCTGATTCTTTTCTATATTCCAGGTAATGAGAGAACCAAAAAGATTATAAACATCTCAATTTTAATGTTATAAACCAATTCATAGGGGAACAATTATTAGTGTGTTAGTATGCATACATTTAATATTATAGTTCAATGTAGACTGCCACCATTGGGTTATGAATTTACGGATTAGACACATTTTTGACGCACTTCTTCTCAACAATAGTAATACACTCTGAAAGGAAGCATACCAAATCCCCCTAACCCTGATGACAAAGCAGTGACCGTCTGATTCAAATGTAGGAGCGAAAAATCGTATTACAAACATTGTATTTTTTTTATTTTTAAGATGAAATGATTCCTGCAATAATACACCAACCTTTATCTTATATAGCAGATTTGGTAAGTGATTGCGTTTTTGACGGTCTGACATGTTATACACTTTTATAGTGGATGAAAATATAAACAACTTTTCATCTAATAAGATTTCTATTTGTACTAAGGACAGCTTGTCTTAAAAATGTTAGATGAAAACGTGAAATTTTGTTTTATTATTTGTTGTTTCACTAGTTAGAATTTAAAGAGGAACATTAAACCAAGACGGATTAGACTACGTGTATCACATAAGGACAAGGAAAATGATCCGAACTCCTTAATATTAAGAAATAAGAAACCAATTTAGCATTTGAAATGGATTCGTATTTATTTGGCATTTTTAACTTTTTTGGATTCGAGCGTCACTGATGAGTCTTTTTTTTTAGACGAAACGCGTGTATGGCGTATTTACAAAATTTAGTCCTGGTATCTATGATGAGTTTATATTCTCCAACGCTACATGCGAGTTAAAGGTTCCTAATATTCCTTTCAAATCCGTTGTTGGAATATACTTATTAAGAAAATTCACAGTTGTCGTTTGAAATATCGTTTGACTAATGTAAAGACATTGTATTGATGACATATTCATAATTTCAGAACGTATTCAAATGTTTGGGGGTTTATTCTTATCATGCATACAATAACTTTTAAATACTATTTATTATTGAAGTGTAATCGTCGCACTTTTGTGGTGAAAGCAACAAAGTTCATTATCTGTTCCATTGATAAAAACAGACTTGTCATCTGTGTCGAAACCACATCCCCGTTCTTGAATGTAACCTACTGATTAAACTTATCAACCGTGTGTACTTACCTGCAGCAGTTCAACATGTGTTGCTGTGCAGCTGGTCATGTTGGTTTGTTTGGGTTTTTTGGGAGGGGTTTCGCATTGCTCAGTCTATATTGTTCTAGTTGTGTCCTCGTATCATTGTTTGCTTATTGGTCTTGTTTTTGCATATCCAATCAATATGCCCCAAAAACAATAAGATTTAACATCAAAATCAAAATCAACTGACATATTATTTATTGACCTATGAATTTTAATGTCTCTTTGATATTTTTTGCTTTTGCCTTTATTTCTCCTCTCCTTTGACACAGAGGCAGATTAAACCGTTGCACAGAAGCATGGCCATATTAGATCAAACATACACCAATTCGATGCAACTTAAAACCTGATCGGTAAAAACTAAGATGAAAGGGAAATCAATTACTTACGAATAAAATTATCTTTGTTTACGTTTAAAATCTTTTGGTCTATGTCAAATCCAATTCGACAAGCATAAGGACACTGTAAGTCACTTTCTGATACTTTTTCAACAGTGAGTTCATAAGTAGTTGAAGATTTTATTTCTTCCTTATATTTCAGTGAGTCAATTGTTATCCCGTCGTAGCATAACAGTTTATTGTCTTCACCACCTCTCCACTGTCTGCTTTGGTGTGAAGAAATGTCTTGGAGAGATTTGCATTTTAATTTTAGTCCTTTCCCTAATTCTATCATGTGATCTGGTAGTTCTAACAGAACTGGAAATACAAAACAAATTGTAATTAATATATAAAAAAAACGTCAATTGATTCAAACTGTTATATTTATAGGGTGAGTTTTTAAATCATTTTTGCTTTGAATTTGTGTAAATAAATTAGACTGAGTCCCAGAGTGTTGGATATCTCGTCACATGTCACATTTATCTAGTTTTTTGTTGTTAAATGAGGCACATTAACATATGATATGAAATGAGAACATCACGTTAGATAACTTTGTCCGAGGCACTCTTCCGGTTGAACTTCATAAGGAACGCACAAAGTCTAATATTTGAAAGATTTGAACCATAACGGTTAAAGAACTAAATGACAAAACAATACCTAAAAAAAGCTAGATCCATTAAAGAAAAACTTTGCCATAGGTAATTGATAAGTTCTATTTCATAGTTTAAAAATTAATAAACTGCTAATTTAATAAGTTTCTTGATCAATGTTGTCAGTACCGACATACTAATCTATTGGACAAATAAACTGTTAAAAAAGCAACACTTTAACATGTAAGTTTTGCAAATTTTCAGAGTCAATGAACCATGACTGATGGTGCATCGCTACACAATCTCAATGGAAATGAGGTGTGTCGATGTTGATACAACTGCATACTATATACAATTGACCTATAATAAGTTTCGCCTCGAGACCAAAATTTACGACATTTTGTATATATAGTACATTGATATGTACAAATAATTAGTTTGAGATAAGTCAAAAATATAGTGAAAATGAATCAACGTCTTACCTTTTGATTTTGCAATCTGTATCAGGAACATGAATATGAAAGTGATGTGCATTTGGTTTTAGTATTGTCATTACCTTAAATGTAGAAGTTGAGAACATTTTAAACAGCCATTTAATTGTACTGATATCATATCTTAAACTAAAGGTTCAAAACGAGTGAAGCTAATCTTTTGAAGTTAAACTGTATGTACATAAGGATTGGCAGATATTACATTTCCTATAGATAAATCACAGAACATTCACTATTTCCAACTATGTTTTAACCAAATATTATATATAAAAGGATATAGAAACAGTGCGGTGACAGAAGTGTAAAATTAATTTTCGAGTTTTTATCTCCACATATAACACATAACTACATGTATACTATCAATTTGATGTATATCGTGCATCAATTAATATCTTGTTTGTGAAGATAGATAAACACTGTACCTTGTTTTCTATTTGATTTGCACTAAACTTTTATCCTTTTCATAATTTCTGAAGAAGTGTTACACTACCTTTTTCAGTTAAAAATATCTAAATGTTAAAAATTAATAAAATATGAAATTCTCTGCTCTATAGATTTTAATAAACAAGAGTCTAAAATATAACCATAATAAATGCCCCGTAAAAATATTCATAACTCAAAAGAACATCTATTTTTCAACTGTTACGCATCGCATAGTTTGTATAGATACATCCATCATAAAACGAAGTTAAAAGACATGAAAATAATGAAATTCTAAAAGCTTTATTTAACTACCTTTACAGTTTCATTTGAGCAAGTTTAAATTAAAATTTCAAACTATTTGTATTGAAGTAAATCTAATCCATTCGTTTGAAACTCTTATCAAATAAGATGTTGAATATAACTAAGCTCCTATAAAATACAAAATTAGTGTCTTCGATAACAAAAAGTCGTCATCGAACATACTCAATATCAAAATATGAAATTTTGCGTTGATCTTATTTACTTTCTCAGCACAGTAGAGTGGTACGAAAATTAACGGTAGAAACTTATGACGCACCTGCCGTTGGTAATGAATATCAATGATCATCTCAACTCGATTGCTTATGTCATTTTTTTCCGGGCCCGGAACAGCTCAAACGAGAAAATCAATCCCGTTTAGATCACCAACGATACTCTGTAATTATCATGCCAGTATTTACAATGACTCATTTCATTGTTTTGTCAACAAGTACATGTATGTCATGATATCATTAAAGACATTTTTGTTTAAGAATGTGCTAGATACATATGCAAAAAGATAATTTAAACAATGTACCCTTAAAAGTTTGAAAGTAGATAGTCATATGTATATAGTTAATGGCGTTTAGCCCATAATGTAGTCCTACCACATGAGCCAAACATACCTTTTGACAATAGGAAGAAGCCTTTCATATGCTACAGATGTGGAAACGAAGGTCACAGAGCTATAAGATGTCGAGTTATACTAGATCACTCTCGCAAGGCATACATTTTTCAACAGATTGGTGCTGAAGACCATACTTATGCCTCTTATCAACAACAGTCATCTAAAGAATCACCTGGCTTACTTGGAAGTCCTAATGAAGTGTCACTCAGGATCAACGACATTACGACATCTGCTTTACTTGATACAGGATCAACCGTTAGTACACTTAGCGAGACATTTTACAAGAGATATTTTCAAGATTAGATTATTCAGCCATTGGACCTGATTCTAAAGATATAATGTGCTGAAGGAAAATACATGCCATATCTAGAATACATCACAGCTAGCATACAGTTACCAGGATCAGCAACAACTGGTACTCCTCACCTTTGTTTATTTTGGTTGAACCGGACAGCAATTACACCAGAGAGGATTCACTACTACTTGGTACTAACATCTTTAAGGAAATCATGGAAGATGTCAAGTTAGGTTTTGGATCAAAGTTTCTTTAAGATGCAAACCTACAAACCAACTGGTACCTTACCTTTCTATGTTTGCTATTGAGAGAGAATGAATTGCAGAAGAGATCAAACAGATTTGGAATTGTGAAATCAGCAGAAGGAAAGACCATCAGGATTCTTCCAAACAGAGGTGTTATTGTTCATTCAAAGTTACACATATCACGAGTTACCGTACCATACTGCAGTATGTGATATGCTACAACCAACTGAGGTAGCAGCTTTTCCAACTAACATAGATGTGGATCCTATATTGTTGTCTTACAGTTAGATACAACATCAATATTCCAGTTCAGATCAGAAGCGTCACCACCAGGACAGTTACTATTTCAGCAAATGACATCTTATGCGAGATATAGCCAGTTTCAGTAGCTAATATAGAGATAGCCAATGAGTTAGATGATGATCCTACACATCAAGTTACCCTGTCAACTAACTTAACAGATCCAGAGATGTTCAGCGAGACTGATATTGACATTGGACTTAGTACAGCAGTTCATTCCCACATTGATTTCATGGACAAAAGACCGTTCAAACAGCGACATCGTCGTATTCCCCCCCGCCTTAATAAACGAAGTACGTGCACGTGAAAACCTCAACAGTTGTTAGCTGCTGGAGTTATTCGCTGTTCTCACCCACCATGGTCGTCGAACGTTGTGTTATGCCGCAAGAAGGACGGAAAGCTGTGCATGTGCATATATTATCGTCAGTTGGACCATAACACATATAAAGATGCATATACTTTACCGAGAATCGAAAAAATACTTGATGCACTAGGAGGAAACAACTTTATACATACTAAACAGGAGGAGTGGATATGATCAGGTAGAGGAAACCCATAAACAACGAACAGATTTCAAAGTAGGACCCCTTGGATTTTATGAATTCAACAGACTACCATTTGGACTCGACAACAGTCCAGCCACTTATCAACGTTTGATGGAAGAAATCTTTGGAGACTTGCACCTGCACATATGTTTCATCTACCTTGACGACCTGATTATCATCCGAAATACCTACGAAGAACACTGTGTTAAACTACAAAGAGTTCTACAGAGATTACGAAAGAGTGGACTCAAGCTTTTTCCATGAGGGGTGAAGTAAATTGACCATATATTGTCTAGAGGTGGCATACAACCTGACCCAGCGAAGATTGAGAAAGTTGTCAACTGGCCACCTCTAACATCTGAAGATGAGGCAAGACAATTCATGGGTTTCATTGGATACTACCGGAAGTTTATTATGGACTTTTCGAAGATTGCCAGACCGCTTACTGGCCTTATGCCACCAGCTAAAAAGACAAGAAAGCGCAAGACTAAACTACAACCAGCTAATACATTATGGATATGGAGAAAATCACAAAAAGATGCATTTGAACAAATGAAGTCAAAGCTCACATTCCAAACGGTCCTTGGGTTTCCATCGTATTCCAGGCTCTTGGTTTTCATACAGATGCATCGATGCTTCCTTTAGGTGCTGTTTTGTACCAGGAACTGAATGATAAGAAGATAGTGATCGATTATGCCAGTCGAGGTTTTAGTGAATCGGAGAAAATTACCCTGTTCTCAAGTTGGAGTTCTCCCCTTTAAAGTTGGCAGTGAAAGAAAAGTTCCACGACTACCTATTTGGAAACACCTTCAATGTAGTTACGGATAACAATCCACTCAACTATGTCTTGACGTCAGCTAATCTTGATGCTTCAGGACACAGATGGATAGCAGCTCTGTCATCTTACAATTTCAATATTGTATACAGACCATGAAAGTCTAATGAAGATACCGATGGATTATCTAGACTTCTAGGATTATTCAACCATTCAACCACAGTAAGTGAACATGGTGAAGGCCACCTGTAACCAGCAACATGCTCAACCTCATCACTAAAGCCTATCGATTATTGTATCTGTGGAACCTTCATTACCATCTCAGAATATAGTTGATGTTAAAGCCGAACAACGCAGAGACAGATTCATCAAAGATTGGATATACTGGATAAGTGATCATCATAAACCAGATAAACGGCTTAGTTATTCACCATTCAACAAATGATTCCCTAACAACTATTAGAAGATTATAGACGGAGTGTTGTACAGAGGGATGGAATTTGAAGGCGAAACATCTAGACAACTAGTTATCCCAGAAAACTGCATATCTACAATCCTCACATCTTTACATGATGACGAGGGTCTCCAGGGAAGAGACAATACCTTAGCATTGGTACGTGGCCGCTTCATCTGTTATGGTTTGAACAGGGACATCGAGAACTGAATTACCAACTGCGAAAGATGTATTCTTCGAAAAACAGCTTCCAAATGACAGAGCTCCACTTATCAGCATGTAAACAACAAAACCGTCAGAACTTGTTTGCATAGATTACTTTAAACTTAAACGATCAATAGGTGGATATGAAAACATTTTGGTTATCACAGACCACTTCGCTAGATATGCTTTAGCAGTTATTAAAAAGAACAAGACCGCGGGAACCACATCAGAGGTGTTTGTCAACAACTCCATTGTACACTATGGATTGTCTAAACGTATTCATTCTGATCAAGGCGCAAACTTTGAGAGTAAAGTCCTTAAAGAACTCTGCAACATAACTTGAATTGAAAAATCATCAGTATGCCCTAGATGCACTTATTTGTCAATCTTATAAAAAAAATAAGAATTAAGTAACAAGAATGAACACAAAAGATGACAATTCAAAGCATAGTTTTGGAAATTAGGAGAACATATACTTTGTATAAAGAGATTTTTATAAAGAAGTTACAGATTGATGAAAGAAAAGTAACGAGTACTATTCTGCAAGATTTTAAAATAAAGATCAATACATTATAAAAAGTACAATACAAAGTAAGATAACTGATACTAAGATTAAAAATGTATTACGTACCATCAAAATGTCTTTAATTGGCTGGATTTTTCTTAGTCACTAACCTTCTTTCTGAAATGATATTGAGTGTAAGACTGTCTTGTCGAGTAGCCAATTGAAATTCCATATGAAACAAAGTTTTCATAATAAAAGATTGAAAGAAAATAAAACGTAATATACTATATCATAACGTTTTGACAGTCACTTGTATTGGGAAGTTATACAGACCGTACGTTGACCGATAATTGTTCATTTCTGTGTCATTTTAGTACATGTATATTGTGGAGATATTTCTCATTGGCAATCATACCATATCTTCTGTTTATATTTACATTGTTTATTATTGTATAATGTTGTGCTGTATCAATTATGTGATTGTAAACAGAAGATTGCATTTTCGGAAAACACAGTGTTTCACTATCTTAATTTGTAATGTAGTTTCGTTTTTCACTTTCAATTTATCAAAAGGCTTATAAAAGTTAACGTTGAAAATATTATATAAACTTAACATAAATAAACAATAACAAATTATGTCAATTTTAAACGAAGATGTCAACCACAATTATTAATTGAATATAGATACTTGAACTTTGTCATTTATTTTAGTTTCAAAATGAAGTGTTGAAGAAAATGATAGTGGCTTCATACACGTCAAAACACAATAGCAGACCGAAAACTTCCGCTTATTCAACTTATTGAATTATGGTTTTATCATGCCTAGTTCATGACAGACTTATATCAAAGTACTTCAATCATACAGAAACTAGATGTTGTCATGCTATGTTATGACATGGATAACTATGTCGTTATATAAACTTTCGGTAGACAACATTGAATGATGCTTGTTTGTCATGTTTACGAATTTTTGTCAGATTTTTAGAATCCTTTGACTTATCTGTTTTAATACATTAACAAACATTGCCCATTGACCCCCATTTTTTTTTAAAACATCTTTTACATATATAATCCTATAAGCCATTTGTAAATGAAGATTACCTTAGCCGTATTTGGCACAATTTTTGGGAATTTTGTATCCTCAATGCTCTCCAATTTTTTACTTGCCTGCCTTTATAAATGTTTTGATATGAGCGTCACTGATGAGTCTTATGTAGACGAATCGCGCGTCTGGCGTACTAAATTATAATGCTGGTACCTTTGATAACTATTATGAAATATTTGTTATGTTCTATAAGGTTTGAGAACTTAAACTTGTCAATGATAAAGCTATGAAAAATCAAGAGAGGACATGTTCCCTTTAAATTTTCAATGGCTATTATCTCCAAAACAAGCACATTGATCTATATATGTTTTTGGCTCTTTTGGTTCCTTTATAAATCTACTATCAACATATACTAGTATTATGAAAAGCTTTTTATTTTGAAACTGAGTAGCGAACCTCTTTAAAGAATTATGCCTTACCTACACTTAAAAAATGCATTTAAGTTTGCATAATTTAAAATACATCATTACGTTTCATTAATTTACCAGATGCAATTTGACCAATACAAGATTAAACAACGAAAGTAATGTTAAGTAAATGGTATACAAGTATAAAAATTATATATCCAGTGCAAAAAAAAACAACCAAATGATGTACTCAAGAGCCTGTGGTCTTTACAAATCACAAGTTTACTGAAATCAATATGTATCCACTTACTTTTCTTTTATAATTAAAAACTTGATGAACCCAGTTCTAATGCAATTATCAAAAAAATAAATTGAAAAGAATGCAATCTTTCAGCAAACCATTTATCATCTACCTGTATTTTTTGACTTACTTAGTATTTGTTATAGTTCAAAACATTCCAACTACGTTACTCTGGTAGCATTTGTCTCTTGTTTTTTTTCTTGGTTTAACATAGATCTAGCTGTCAGTAATTTTTTTCAAAAAGAGTATTGCATTACCATGATTGTGTATCATCATTGTTCAAGGTAAAGAGGATGTTTGAGCCCTCACAAACATAACACTTATTGTTTAACCAAAATCACATTTTGACTGTGTCTATTCAAAGCCAGAAATCTGTAATCCAGCGGTTTTTTTTTGTATAACTGTCAGTTTATACTTTTAGTATAAACTCGACCGTTTCTTATTACTGTAAACTGTTTCACATTTTGTTTCCTTAAGGTATTCAATAGCTACCTATATGATGTTGTTGATTCCTGCGTTTAACTATCATTATTCGTATCTGGTTTTTTTTTATCTTTACGAATGCTTCAGTAACAACCATTCTGCATTTTAAATTAACAACATACGTATGTTTGACAACTTACTCGAACTTCGAACAGTTTAACTGTGCTTTTTGCTGGAGGTATAGGAATATATTTGAGATCTAATAAAAATGTCAAAAGCTTAGGGAACGGTTGCTTCAATTTTAAAAGACACATATTGAGCTGTCGTTCACATCCTAGGTTTTTGTTCCAGAGTGGAAACTAGAATCGTTATGCAACATCTCAGCGGTGTTTTTTACCATGCTCAGTCTCTCATTGTCAACTTACCTATATATTTTTTATTATTAAATAAAATGTGTACTTACCATTTTTTTCTGATTTTTATGTATTTATGTTAATTGTATTGTGACAGTGCTGATATTGATAAGATGCCTAGCTTGTGCTCTTGGAATACGGGTAAACCAATCTAGAGTCGTAGTTTGTCGAGAGTTTGTTTACTGAACGAAATCTGAATAAGTCATTATTTTATTCTTTCAGGAAAATCTGAAAAAGAAAAAAAACTGTTTTTGCACATTTGTTTGTTTCCCAAAATCATAGTCCAACAGAAAACTTATTTACTGTACATATGAAACCGTAAGTGTGCTCAACAAAAGAAAACATCATACAGTCTTTACAAATAACAGATAAGTTTAAAGGAGATTCAAATGACAGTCAGATCACAATGGAATATACTATTAACCACGTCCACTTTTATATTTTGTCTATCTGATGAGTTAAGCCTTTTTCAACTGATTTTTATAGTTCGTTTCTTATGTTGTACTGTTATACCACTGTCCGAGGTTAGGGTGAGGGTTGGGATCCCGCTAACATGTTTACCCCGCCACATTATTGATGTATGTGCCTGTCCCAAGTCAGGAGCCTGTAATTCAGTGGTTTTCGTTTGTTTATGTGTTACATATTTGTTTTTCGTTCAATTTTTTACATAAATAAGGCCGTTAGTTTTCTCGTTTGAATTGTTTTACATTGTCTTATCGGGGCATTTTATAGCTGACTATGAGGTATGGGCTTTGCTCTTTGTTGAAGGCCGTAAGGTGACCTATAGTTGTTAATGTTTGTGTCATGTTGGTCTTTTGTGGATAGTTGTCTCATTGGCAATCATACCACATCTTCTTTTTTTATATTAACCTAATGATATAAACTTCCATTTTTTTATTTTTCATTTTTTTTTCTTATCTGAAAAAAACATTTGCATATTTATTTTTAGAACGATCAAATGCATGATGAATTTGTACACCAAAAACGTTTGACACTGTTAATCAATAACATAAACTAGAGGCTCTTACACCTTGGTGTATGTGCATTATCAAACAAAGGGAACAGATGAATTCATGACAAAATCGTGTTTTGGTGATGGTGATGTGTCTGTAGATCATACTTTACTGATCATTCTTGCTACTTACAATTTTCTCTATCTTTAATGAACTTTGCATTTTAGTTAGAGGAAAACATTTTGTAAAAACTTACCAAAATTTACAAAATTCATGAAAATTGTTAAAAATTTATTATAAAGGGCAATAACTCCTTAAGAGGTCAATTGACCATTTTTGGTCATTTAACTTATTTGTAGATCTTCATTTGCTGAACGATATTGCTGATACTCAAGATAATAACCAAAAACGGATATTTTTTTTTTAAATTACCAATTGGGGGCAGCAACCCAACAACCAGTTGTCCAATTCATCTGAAAATTTCAAAACAGATAGATATTTACTAGATAAACAAGTGAACCCCTTGTAAGATTTGCTTTAAATGCCTCGGTTTCAGAGTTAAAAGCCAAAATCTACATTTTACCCCTATGTTCTATTTTAAACTATAGCGGCCTTCTTGGTTGGTTGGTCGGGTCACCGCACACAGTTTTAAACTATATACTATACTAATGAATAGAGCTAAGTTTGGTTAAATTTTGTCCAGTAGTTTCAGGAGAAGATTTTTGTAAAAGATTACAAAAATTTACGAAAAATTGGTAAATATTGGTAAACAATTACTATTCAGGGCAATAACTCCTTAAGGGGTCAACTGACCATTTTATTCGTGTTGACTTATTTGTAGATCTTACTTTGCTGAACATTATTGCTGTTTACAGTTACTATCTATCTATATTAATTTTCAAAATAATAAGCGAAAACGTACAAAATTTCCTTAAAATTACCAATTAAGGGACCAACCCAACAACCCATTGCCCGATTCATCTGAAAATTTCAGAGCAGATATATCTTGACTTAATAAACAATTTGATTCCGTCAGATTTGCTCTAAACGCTTTCGTTTTAGAGTTATAAGCCAAAATATACATTTGACCCCTATGTTCTATTTTTAGCCGTGGTAGCCTTCTTGGTTGGCTTGGCGGGTTACCTGACACAATTTTTAAACTAGATACCCCAATGAACTTGGCCCATTAGTTTCAGAGGAGAAGATTTTTGTAAAAGTAAACGATGACGGACGACGACGACGACGAACGACGACGGACGCCGGACGCCAAGTGATTAGAAAAGCTAACTTGGCCTATTGGACCAGGTGAAATAAAAAGGAACCTAATTTTAACATCCCGAGTCGATACAACTGAGAATAAGATCGGTTATCACACTAAATTCTTCAATGTTAAAAAGACGATATAATAGGACATAAGACAAGGGAACATGCATATAAATGGTTTATTAAACCTTTTTTCAATTTTCAGATCTAAGTAGTTGCACCTTTTAAAGTAAAATCTGAATTTATAAAAAAAATACCAAAGCTCTTTTTAAACCATCAAATAACAGTTAAATCCTGCATATGATACGAGTTTCTGGAAAGAGATTTAACAAAAATTTCTAGTATGATTATTAGTTTATAATTTAACATCAACAATCTATGTTATCAAAGTCGTATCTGTAAAATATTGTTATACACAATAAGGATACATGTGGGCTCACAGCCTACGACGAAAACTACTTAAAGGGAAACTAAAACTGACACACATTATACATGTTATATAAATAAATTGTATAAGTTAAAGTTTGTGAAGTGGAACAAGGTTACTATTTGCAAATTGCTCACATAATCTAATTTTAGCACACTAACTTAAGTTTTTAACTTGATATGAGTGGCAATTTAGAAATGTAACATATTACGTAATATTTATCTTCTACATACTAAGCATTACCTTGATATCTACATATATATGCAACAATGTGTCAACGGAGAAAATTATAGCCAATGTGACATACGTTATCCTCAGACGTTATCTTTCTTCTTCTTTTATGTCGTGAGGCAAAACAAATAATCTGGTTGGAAGACACATTTTAAGCGATCTGTCCAAATACTTATTAGCGACTTGTTGATTTCTTAAAATTTTTCAGATTGTTTTAAAGGCGATTTAAATGACTATAACATGTATAAGGTTATAACGTAATATACTAATAACTTTTCAAAATCTGTTCATCTTTACAGAATTGGCATATTTATTTTCAAACAATTGAATGCATGAATAATTTGTACATCAAAACGCCACTAGCTGTCAAATTCGTGCTCACCGAATGCACTCAAGTCTCTTTACTTGTGACAATGTAAACATCTTTCCAAACTATAAAACCTATAAAAAAAAACTATATACCGAGCATTGGCTCGAAAGTATGAAGCTTCATTTCGTATGTATTTTAGTGTACATTAGATCTAATTAACTATATGGAATTGACCTCCGAACACCTCCGATGGTTAAATAAGCCAAAAAACATAAATATAGATATTTATATTTAGTATTATTGTTGATATTTACCCTACATGCGACAAGTTTTAGAATCGTTTAATTGATATAAAAGAAATTTGATGATGTTCCAAAACGATAGGTTATATAGACAGAAGAAGTTTTTGCCAGTGTAAAATTTTGATAATGCATATGGCGTATTATTTTTTAATGATTTTTTATCTGGGGTTGTTAAGCATTTCACGGCGGTATAATTCTTTTACTTTAATTATGCCTCCCTTATTTGTATTAACTTTGTTTTTGCATCTGTTATCAATTTTTGTCGTTCGGTGTAGATTCATTTGTCTTAATATATCTTTTGATTGAGTTAAATCATTCCAATCGACATCTTATAGTGTGTCTTTCTATGTTGTGATATTGCCCTACTGTTTCATATAGGGTGAAGGTTTGGTACTATTGGAACGTTTCAACCCGCTGCAATTGTTTGCACCTGTAATAAGTCATGAATGTGAAGTTCAGTAGTTTTCGTTTGTTGATGTGGTTCATAAGTGTTTCTCGTTTCTCGTTTTTATTATATAAATTAGACTGTTAGTTTTCCCGTTTGAATGTTTGTGCAATAGTAATGTGTTGGGGCCCTTTCTATCTTGTTCTTCGGTGCAGGTCAAGGCTCCGTGTAGAAGACCGAACTTTGACCTATAATGGTTTACTTTTATAAATTATGCCGTGGATGTAGAGTTGTCTCATTGGCACTCATACCACAGCTTCCTTTATATATATGAATGATGTTTTGAGGATAAAATCAGTCAATCAAAGGTGTAACATTTGTTTAACTGTCAATTCTGACATAATTTTCCTTTAAACTACTAAACAAGCACGATTCGAGTGTTATTTATCTTTATCTAAGGGGTTTATTTGACGTTCACCTGAATATAAATTCAATGAGCTCGAATTATTCACTTGTAAGTGAGTACTTCATCATCAATGTTTTCAAGCTTAATTTGACAAAATTAAACCATACTGGTCGATAAAGGCGAATTAGAATTTCGCTATTTCACTTTCATTAAGGGTGTATTCTTTTGACCTTTCAGTATCCTTGAAATGTCGTTCTTGAATTAATTCAAAAAGATGTAACACAAGTTGAAAATATCAATGATGTTTTTAAATGTTATAATCAAACTAAACTCTGTGAAAAAAAACATGGGTATTTACAACAAACAGATTTAAAGAAATTTATTTTTCAAATTTGTTTCAAATCAAGTCAGACCTTTTAGCCAAAATTTTGAGAAAATGGATGAGAGGTACAAGGAATGATTTTACCAGAAAGGTGTACATCCCATATCTCTTTTTTCTATTCAAACTTCTTATATATGTATGTTTTCAATCATTTATATAAAAAAGGATGAAATAAAATGCATTTTGTTCTTTGAACATAAAAAAATACAAAGGTAAGGACCGATTTTGGCCTCAAATTTCAGATTTATCTGACGAAAGATTTTGACCACTTTTTAAATACTTAGGTGTCTATTACATTTGATTCAATTAATTTATGTGAAAGATTTTAACTAATTTTGTCCTTAAAAACGTTCCGATTCAAGCTTAAATATGAACAAGAATGTGTCCACAGTACACGGATGCCCCACTCGCACTATCATTTTCTATGTTTAGTGGACCGTGAAATTGGAATAAATTCTCTAATTTGGCATTCAAATTAGAATGATGTTATCAAAGGGAACATGTACACTAAGTTTCAAGTTGATTGGACTTCTACTTTATCAAAAACTACCTTGACCAAAAACTTTAACCTGAAATTTGCACTATCATTTTCTATGTTCAGTGAACCGTATAATTGGGGTCAGAACTCGAATTTGGCATTTAAATTAGAAAGATCATATCATAGGGCACATGTATACTAAGTTTCAAGTTGGTTGGACTTCAACTTCATCAAAAACTACCTTGACCAAAAACTTTAACCTGAAGCGGGACGGACGGACGGACGGACGCACAGACGGACGGACGAACGAACGGGACACAGACCACAAAACATAATGCCCCTCTACTATCGTACGTGGGGCATAAAAATCTACCAAAAATGCCGAAAAATGTCACTTTTCAGATGTTTTTTTGTCAAAAATGAAAGTAGCCGCATCCGTATTCATCCTCAACCTATGAATTATCATTAAATACAACTCACATTCCAATATTTAGGATGAACACGAATGCGGCCACTTTCGTTTTACACGGAAACCGTTTAATATTTAACTAAAATGCAAGAATTATGAAGATTTCAGTAATTTAGCATGACTTTTTGGTGCTAGTACCCGATATATGTGCTATGCATTGTAAAGTACAGCCCATAGGTATGAAGCATAAGCATTCTACTGTCCGTTAAATAACTAAAAGTTTACATTTTAACAATTTTGTAAAACTGTTATATTTTGGGGCCAAAAAGGGGTCTTACTGGACCTCCTACTTTACAAAATTGGCAGCATGGTAAATTTGACACGAAAAAGCATAAAAATATGACAAAACTTTCTAATATTAACACATACCTATAGTTTTATTCAGATTAATCAATTAATCTTTATTGAAAATATGAAAAAATGTTTAGTTGTGGAACTGTGATTTTTTATAACGATAATAGACCCAAAATGGGTAAAAATTGATGAAAAATGGGAAAATCATTAAATTAGGTACTTTCAAAGGGCCGTAGCAAAAACGAAGTGCACCACAATAGATTTTTTCTTCACACATTATTTTTTTACAGTCATATAAACGAAAAAATCAGGTTAAGAAAAAAAGTTTAATTCTAGAAGTTGTTGGCTCCTCAGAAGTACATCCATAATGATAAAAACAAAAAAAGTATCATAATTTTTAGATTTTTTGTATATCTCGTAGCTAGTGCCTCTTTTAAGTGTCATGAAAAATATTCACTCTACAGAAAACATTTACAATATTACTTACGGTTTTCTTCAACTGTTAAAGTTACAAGGAGGTTTGCAAAATTAATGTGTAAGCGGATACGATTTTATCGTAGATAAACGTTAACTACATGATTCAAACAAATTGTTTACATTTTTTCTAGTATACAATATTTATACAAACGCATTAGAGTGAGGAAGAGGCAAACAACTGTGAAACTACGTGTAAATCGTTATTACATGTAGCAAGAAAATCCACTTGGTTATTTTAAATAATTTTAAAGGAATCTACAAGATTATTTATCAGAAATTTACTTGGTTATTTACAACTGTACGAAGAAATATTCTGATTACTAACATGAATATTAGCAAAGTACTGAAATACTGAACATCGGATGATCGCAAGTTGTTTTGGATGGTCCGACCAGTACTTGTCTCAGACAAAAACCACATCTCTATACCTGTGGTTAATGTATAGATATAAAAAGAAAATCTGAGACAAGTTCGTGCGTGGATGATAAATTAATGACAGGGCATTCATCCTCACCGTAATGCTTATTATATTGTAGTGATACAAATCAGTACACTCTGGTTTAATGTTACAAATATATATATTAAATTAATATGTTATTTAAGGAATGACTGTAATATTTTTTCTGTCTATGAAGAAATAACATAAAAAATTTGGTGCACACTGAATTACGCACGTAGCGGGTTATTTAACAGTGTGCACCACATTTTTTATGTTATTTCGATTAGACAGAAAAAATATTTCAGTCATTTTTTACAATTTAATTCTAACTTCCATTTTACAGCTGGAAAGCAGGTCACGGTTTGTCCCCAAGTTTATCAGCAACAATAGAGTCACGTGACCGTACTGGTCGATAAAGGCGAATTAGTATTTCACTATTTCACTTTCATTAAGGATGTATTCTTCTGACCTTTCAGTATACATGAAATGTCTTTCTTGAATTATTTCAAAAAGATGTAACACAAGTTGAAAATATCAATGATGTTTTTAAATGTTATAATCAAACTAAACTCTGTGAAAATAAATTGGGTATTTACAACAAACAGATAAAGTAATTAATTTTTCATATTTGTTTCCAATCAAGTCAGACCTTTTAGCCAAAATTTTGAGAAAATGGATGAGAGGTACAAGGAATGATTTTACCAGGAAGGTGTACATCCCATATCTCTTTTTTCTATTCAAACTTCTTATATATGTATGTTTTCAATCATTTATATAAAAAAAAGATGTAATAATATGCATTTTCTTCTTTGAACCAAAAAAAATTACAAAGGTAAGGACCGATTTCGGCCTCAAATTTCAGATTTATCTGACGAAAGATTTTGACCACTTTTTAAACACTTAAGTGTCTATTTCATTTGATTCAATTAAATTATGTGAAAGATTTTAACTAATTTAGTCCTTAAAAACGTTCCGATTCAAGCTTAAATATGAAAAATCTACCAAAAATGCCGAAAAATGTCACTTTTCAGATGGTTTTTGTCAAAAATGAAAGTAACCGCATCCGTGTTCATCCTCAACCTATGTATTATCATTAAATACAACTCACATTCCAATATTTAGGATGAACACGAATGCGGCCACTTTCGTTTTACACGGAAACCCTTTAATATTTAACTAAAATGCTAGAATTATGAAGATTTCAGTAATTTAGCATGACTTTTTGGTGCTAGTACCCGATATATGTGCATTGCATTGTAAAGTACAGCCCATAGTTATGAAGCAGAAGCATTCTACTGTCCGTTAAATAACTAAAAGTTTACATTTTAACAGTTTTGTAAAACTGTAATATTTTGGGGCCAAAAAGGGGTCTTACTGGACCTCCTACTTTACAAAATTGGCAGCATGGTAAATTTGACACGAAAAAGCATAAAAATATGACAAAACTTTCTTATATTAACACATACCTATAGTTTTATTCAGATTAATCAATTTATCTTTATTGAAAGTATGAAAAAAGGTTTAGTTGTGGAACTGTGATTTTTTATAACGATAATAGACCCAAAGTGGGTAAAAATTGTTGAAAAATGGGAAAATCATTAAATTAGGTACTTTCAAAGGGCCGTAGCAAAAACGAAGTGCACCACAATAGATTTTTTCTTCACACATTATTTTTTTACAGTCATATAAACGAAAAAATCAGATTAAGAAAAAAAGTTTAATTCTAGAAGTTGTTGGCTCCTCAGGGGTACATCCATAATGATAAAAACAAATAAGTATCATAATTTTTAGATTTTTTGTATATCTCGTAGCTAGTGCCTCTTTTAAGTGTCATGAAAAATATTCACTCTACAGAAAACATTTACAACATTACTTACGGTTTTCTTCAACTGTTAAAGTTACAAGGAGGTTTACAAAATTAATGTGTAAGCGGATACGATTTTATTGTAGATAAACGTTAACTACATGATTCAAACAAAAGGTTTACATTTTTTCTAGTATACAATATTTATACAAACGCATTAGAGTGAGGAAGAAGCAAACAACTGTGAAACTACGTGTAAATCGTTTTAGCAAGAAAATCCACTTGGTTATTTTAAATGATTTTAAAGGAATCTACAAGATTATTTATCAGAAATTTACTTGGTTATTTACAACTGTACGAAGAAATATTCTGATTACTAACATGAATATTAGCAAAGTACTGAAATACTGAACATCGGATGACCGCAAGTTGTTTTGGATGGTCCGACCAGTACTTGTCTCAGACAAAAACCACATCTCTATACCTGTGGTTAATGTATAGATATAAAAAAAAATCTGAGATAAGTTCGTGCATGGATGATAAATTAATGACAGGGCATTCATCCTCACCGTAATGGTTATTATATTGTAGTGATACAAATCAGTACACTCTGGTTTAATGTTACAAATGTATATATTAAATTAATATGTTATTTAAGGAATGACTGTAATATTTTTTCTGTCTACGAAGAAATAACATACAAAATTTGGTGCACACTGAATAACGCGCGTAGCGGGTTATTTAACAGTGTGCACCACATTTTCTATGTTATTTCGATTAGACAGAAAAAATATTACAGTCATTTCTTATAATTTAATTCTAACTTCCATTTTACAGTTGGAAAGCAGGTCACGGTTTGACCCCAAGTTTATCAGCAACAATAGAGTCACGTGACCGTGAAAATTCATTAAAAAAACTGACGAGACAAACCTCATTTTTATTCACTAAATAATATTGTCGTAATAAAAAAAATAATGAACTAACTAATCTTGAATACACATAGTGTTTACTCGTCAAAACCTACACACCAAATCAAAGTCCTTTATTCTTTATTTTTTCTGCAAACTTGGAGTTTAAGTGAAAATTGTCAGGTCTCCTGATCGAAAAATCAAAATATTTACGAGGAAACTAAAAATGATGGGCTGAATTTAAATTTAATAAAGCATCTCATTTAGACAAACACTCGATATAAATATCTCAGCAATAGAATGTTGGATACGCAAACGTCAAGTTATTTTTGATACGAAGCGGTGGTTTTAGTGCCGATTTGTGCAAGTGGTTATCCTCCCCTTAATGTCACCAGTCAAATATAAAAACCCAGCAGCAAAATGTGCCTAAAAAGGAGTTTACTTTACAAAAATTGAAAAGAAAATAAACGAAACTCGATTTACAACTATGTTATAATGAGATAAAGAAGAGATACTTCCCTATTTTTCAGAGAAGGACTAAATGTAATAATTAAAAGACAAAACATTAGTAAAAAAAAAAATCAGTTCAGAAATGTGGATACAGTAATGGCACCTACATATAAAACTAAAAACCTAGCTATATTGATATAAATTAGATCTGGCTAATGAAATATACTTTGTAATATTTATAATTGTATATGGGATCAAATCTAGTAGAATTTTTGTAAACACTTCTGATAATATTTAATGCAATAAAACATATTTCATACAATTTGAATAATCTTTCTGAAAATTGAAAGAATAAAAGTACTGATCATTTATATTTTATTTTCTATAAAGTGGGACCAAGAGTCACAATAACTGTCTTTAAAATAAGAGAGCCTTTAAACTGAAGCCTATGTGACAGTTTCTTAGTTGAACAGTAAAATACTGCCTAGAAAATATCCTACAGAAAAGGGGTAAGTGTTATACCAAAATTATTGTAAAAAAATAATGCTTAAAATTATAAGTGAAAGTGACACAATTTTGAATTTCAAAATCATTGATTATTATTATAGACTTAAACTATTAGATTAGCTTGCACAGTAGCCCTTTGTCTTATTTCTCATTATATAGATTATGAAAGTATTAAGTAAACTTTTTGAAATAAAAATTGGGCTCTCCGCTACGCGTCGCCAGGTAAACTAAATTTGCGACAGTAAAACTACCGATGAACGTCCTTAAAGCTTCAAATACAATACAGTTATCTCTTAATTGGTTGGACAAATCTTGTGCATTTTACTTTAATAATGTTCAATGATGAATAAATTTGACAAGAATTTGCAAAATAAATTAAATTTCGTAAGATTTAACACATCTTGTGACTTAGTAAGCTAGTTTTTGCTCTTATCATTGTAGCTTACTTAGCAAAGAGATTATAATATAAGCAAGATTTTAACTTATAAGATATAAATATAATTAACTGACCTTCATTTTCTTTTTTAGTATGTTTTTTCCTCCAGAAATTTTCTTTGCAATGCATTTTCTATTGCTATTGTTTGTGCCTTTGTCCATCCATAGGCTAACAATAATTTCTCAGATTTGTCAGAATTTCCCGAGACATATAGTTTCAAACGCAATAAAGAAGATCTTTGTTTGTTGTTTCACTTTTTCATTGTGTAAATTTTTATTATACATGTACATGACCCTCACCAACAATGTCACCGTCAATTTGTGTTGGGAATCAAAAGGGGTTTTAGTTACTTTAAAATACAGGTGTCGTATGGAATTGTAAAAAACCACAACTTTCAATCAAAATTTCATTCATATATTTAATAAAATCAGTATTTTAGAGTACTTTTGAAACAGGTACAATGAAAAGAAGCTAAACTTCACTGTTTTGAAGTAGAAACCCAGTTAAAACCAGATACCAATTGATATGGCTGGTGGTCACTAAAATTGAAGTATAATAGTAAAAAATGATGGCTTCAAAATTGTGTAGAAATTTGAAATAGGTTGCCCGGTTTCATTTAAAATTATAACCGTTCTTTTCTGTATTTGGATACGCAAACGTCAAATTAGGAAAAATCGATTTTTTTTTGTGAACAAAAAATATGGATATTTTTTTTTAGAGCGGACAGGATAAAGGAATAGCAATAACAAGCTATTTTTTATAATGTGTGTATGTCGTAAAGAAATTATATTGGTAAAAAAAAACCTACAAATTTTTAAATTTAATTATAATAAAAGCATGACAAGTTGAAGAAAATAGTTTTAATTAAACGTCAATCTTTTAGTCGACATTGATTTGACGGACTTTTTGACGTTACGGACGACTGTAGCGCCACCTTATTAATTCCCCCTGCTATTGTTGCTGATTGAGCTTGACGACAACGTACGTATCCAAGAACTTGCTTTCCAACTGTTTAAACCGTAGAAAACCATGAAAAACGTTGATAACGTCACGGTCACATGACTAAATTATGTCTATGGGTTCGTAACAAAATAACGTCAGCCTATCCAAAATTAAATTATAATACAGTACATGTATATATAATGTTCATGCATGTGTATATCATTCTATTGTATCGTCGCGTTTTACTGTTTTGTATCTAGGGTGCGACGTAGCCTTAGCAGCTCTGTTAATATGAAGTAAACGCTAAACTGTATGGTTGTGTTGTTTCTGTGTACGATCAGGCGCGTAGCTCCCTATACGCCAACACGCAGTTGCGTGCACATCAATTCGGCATGCAAAAAAAAATGCAAAATAAAAATTCATAAATTAAAAATTTGAAGGATACACGTATGAGTATATGCTGTCGCTTTTTCAAATGATGTAATGTCATTAAATAGCGGCATTTGGTTTTAAAATTAAAGTTTTATTGCAGACGACAAAGACGGACAGTAACTTGAATCTATTACAAGATTATAATTTGTCATACTCTTGTAGTTTCGGAGAACATTTTACAGAGTACGGTTCATCTGTTTGGAATGCGATGTACCAATCGGCCATTAGAAGTAAAAAAAAAAGTCTTTTTCTCGGGATATATCAGTTTGTTTTGGGGGTATAATGTTTTTCTTGTATTTCTCGGGAAATCGTGGTACCGGAAAACGGTTTGTTTTTCGGATTTTGGCCATTGGACGGTTAATTGAGACATCAGAAAAATCACTGCTTTGCGCATATCTGCTTCCTCGTGTTGTAGGAAATACAACAAACGAACAAATCGCAGCATTGTTTGAAATATACGAAACTGACTTGTCATGTAATTTTGACAAATTCAATCGGGAGGTCGCTCGATGGCGAACACGCTGGATTACATCTCGTGGGTGCTACCGCAGAGAGATCTGTTGAAAACATATGTACGATTAACAACGAACAACGACGGTTTAGCATCGCTAGCATTGCTGCATATTCATCGGGAATTTTGTGTGAATATTGACAAAGTAATAAAGAAGATCGCTTCTGCTCAGACCCGAAGGGCAGATTTTTGACAATTTTTAGTAAATTCCATAACACAAAAATGTGTTGTTTATGTATTCAATTAACCATGCTTTATTCTATTTAGATGTTCTATAAGAAGATTTTTGAATAGTTTTGCATTCATGAATAATTGTTTTATAAATAAGTCCTATGTACATGTAACTTCTCAATTAACCGTCCTATGGCCAAAACCCGAAAAACAAACCATTTTCTGCATAAAAGAGTCCCAAAATTTTTCGCCTCGCTTCGCTCGGCGGTATATGCTTGCACTTCATTTCATTCTAGCTACGCCCCTGACGATTGTAGAGTTAGTCCCGATACGTAAATCAATAATAGTTCAGTGCAAGTATATAGTATATGGTATCCATAATTTATAACTGGTATAACTGACAGAAAAATCCGACTGTATCGAGTGGGGGTAAATCACAACTTGACACTTTGTTTGCTTTTTGATTATTGTGAATTGGAATCAGTGTATGTAAAGTTCGAATCTTGAAATACCATTTTCACTTTATTACCATGATTTTCTGATATAGAATGTTTAATATACCGACGATAAATTTATGATTTTGGAAAAAATGTTAAATAAAATATCAAATGGACTGTTTTGATACACTTGTGATATACCATATAGGTAAACTGTGAGATTGCAAAAGGGTTTGAATTGCACAAATACCGATCAAGGTGTGGAAACATTTCCTAAATGGGCAAATATTAAGAAGTGTTCACTAACAGAGCGTGCAAAAGATTGAAAAGCAGCAGTAAAATTTCACATTTGCAGAAAACTGTACCTTTTAACAAAATTATTAATGTTGTATAACTTAAAACAGGTTTTGTTATTCAGCTTGTTGATTTTCAATTAAACTCAACAACTAAGTATGCTGTTTTATTTATGCGATTCATGTTAACTGTCGACTAATGATACATGTAATAGACTTTCATTTTCACTGTAGGGCGATTCATTTCTATTGTACATGCGATGCATTTTCACTAAAGGAAATAATTTATCTCTTAACTAAGCCCTACTCTTTAAAGCTGGAGTCAGAGTTGTTGATTATATATGCCAACTTTTTGAGTGAAATCCGAGGTGATATACATGTACCAATGAATTCCATTAAAATAGTACATGTAGTAGTTATTGCTAAAATAATCAATTCTATGTTCTCTAATTATTTTCCAGATCCGGGTTCAGATCTTTATGTAGGATAAACTGTATCCTTCAGCATGCCATGCCATCATTGAGCACATATATATTGGAGAGTTAAGTCAACTACATCGAAAAAAAATCGGTTTCGGTCTAACTCTATATCATTTACCAGATCTCATAACTTGAACGTCCTCAGAGCTATTTTCAAACTGCTTGTAGTTTGAAATTATGATTGGCTCTTAATTGCTTGCTTTGTTTGTATGCATTCGCAAAACGATCTGCATTACTCGATTGAATGAGTGGTAACGTGTATTTTGTTATTTGTTGTTGTTTAAAATACATAATGCGAATGAAAAACCAGTTGTTTTATTTTATTTGCAGTTATTTACTTGAAAAGCTGACCTCAGAATTCTTGCCCTGTACGATTCATTCTCTGTCTCTAGTATGAAGTTCGTTAGCTTCCTTTAGTATCGTTATACATTATTGTACTGTTCGTTGTGCCAAAGCGTGTCAAAATGGTCGAAATATTTACGAAACGGCATGGTAAATTTTCAAAGCTTTTTGAAGCGAGTACCAAAACTTTTAAAATACATCCGCTATAAAAAAAAAATGTTATATTCATTAATTAATGTTCTACTATAGTATATTTTTTTGGATCCATGGCACACTAATAGCAAACTTACCAAAAATATTTGAATACAAATAGTATAATTATTTATCACCTTAAGGCGATGTAGCGCATATCTCCGACCCTGATCTTCGCGTGAGCTTAACCCTATTTGACCTCAAGATCAAAATACTTTTACAATTCCTTAAAAATTGGATTGAAATCAGGATGAGTGGGCCTTTCTTCTTTCGGAAACTTTTGTTTTAATGTCAAACAAGTACAATACTAATTTCAGGTTGATACAATCTTCAATATGAAAATGTTAGAAATGTAAAATAGTTTTAGTAGTTTCAAACGCTTGCTAACAAAACTAGAGGCTCTAAAGAGCCTGTGTCGCTCACCTTGGTCTATGTGATATATTCAACAAAGGACACAGATAGATTCATGACAAAATTGTGTTTTGGTGATGGTGATGTGTTTGAAGATCTTACTTTACTGAACATTCTTGCTGCGTACAATTATCCCTAATTATAATGATTGACCCAGTAGTTTCAGTGGAAAATGTTAGTAAAAATTTACAAATTTTATGAAAATTGTTAAAACTTGACTTTAAAGGGAAATGACTCCTAAGGTGGTCAATTGACTTATTTTTAGGTCTTACTTTGCTGTAAATTATTGCTGTTTACAGTTTATCTCTATCTATAATAATATTCAAGATAATAACAAATAACGGCAAAATTTCCTTAAAATTACCAATTCAGGGGCAGCAAACTAACAACAAGTTGTCCAATTCATCTGAAAATTTATGGGCAGATAGATCTTGACCTGATTAACAATTTTACTCATGTCAGATTTGCTCTAAATGCTTTGGTTTTTTAGTTTTAAGCCAAAAACTGCATTTTACCCCTATGTTCTATTTTTAGCCATGACAGCCATCTTGGTTGGTTGGCTGGGTCACCGGACACATTTTTAAACTAGATTCCCCATGATGATTGTGGCTAAGTTTGGTTTTATTTGTCCCAGTAGTTTCAGAGGAGAAGATTTTTGTAAACGATAACTAAGATTTACTAAAAATGGTTAAAAATAGACTATAAAGGGCAATAACTCATAAAGGGGTCAACTGAACATTTGGTCTTGTTGACTTATTTGTAAATCTTACTTTGTTGAACATTTTTGCTGTTTACAGTTTATCTCTATCTATAATAATATTCAAGATGATAACTAAAAACGGCAAAATTTCCTTAAAATTACCAATTTTGGGGCAGCAACCTAACAACCAGTTGTCCAATTCATCTGAAAATTTCAGGGCAAATAGATCTTGATTTGCTCTTATTGCTTTGATTTTTGAGTTATTAGCCAAAAACTGCATTTTACCCCTATGTTCTATTTTTAGCCATGGTGGCCATCTTGGTTGGTTGGCCGGGTCACCGGACACAATTTTTAAACTAGATACCCCATTGATGATTGTGGCGAAGTTTGGTTAGATTTGGCCTAGTAGTTTCAGAGGAGAAGATTTTTGTAAAAGTTAACGACGACGGACGACAGACGACAGACGACGGACGACGACGACGGACGACGGACGCCAAGTTATTAGAAAAGCGGGCCAGGTGAGCTAAAAATAAAAGCTAGGCTAATATCTAATTAACGTTTTACTTACAAACGGCACCGAACTAAGAACACATGCAACAAACATACAAAAAAAACAATAGATATGAACGGTACGCAACGTAGGATATCCATAATCAACGTTGTATATACCCGTGTATATTCAAGTGAGCATCTACAACTAGCTGCCATTTCTAATTGCATATATCGTCAATTCAAAGTCGTGTAAAGACTATTTCAGTTGTTAAATGTCGAAATATCATATAAAACAACAATGAAAATTATCGCACCTCTAAAATGTCCACATCAGAAATGATCGCACTTACAGTGATAATTGTATTAAAACATACTTTCAAATCCATTATTTTGTATTTCTAAATAGTAAACAAACGCAGTTTTTCACCATCATCTTTTGTTTTACGATAGACATTCTCGCATGCGACGGTGAAAATGAACTTACTGGATTCGAACTTTATATACACTAGGAATTCAAACAACTAAATCTAAAAGGATATAAGTATGAATTATTTACATTATACATCTACGCCTTATTAGTTTCACACCGGAATTGAATAAATATGCACTCAGTCACCACTTTAAATTGATTTTAAACAATCTACAACTACTTTCATTTTAATACAATATAATCAGTCATCGGCTTTCCCTTTCATGAATAATGTAAGTATTTTTTCTGGAATTTGTTGGACTTAATGTTCATGGAATACATTGTACTAACATCGCTTTTTAAATCAGTGATACACTCATTATTGGGATAATATCTCAAATGAGTGTTAATTATAATAGACATTCGAAGTTTCGACATTTAATGTGCCCCCTTTTCTGACGTATTATTTATTGTTCAGTTAGGAAGTTACAAATGTACATGATTTAAAAAGTAAAATCACAAAAAAACAGAACACAGAACACAGAGGAAAATTCAAAACGGAAAGTCTCTAATCAAATAGCAAAATCAAATGATAAAAAATATCAAACGAATGGACAACAATTGTCATATGGTCCGAGACCACAATTAATTCGTAGCGCATTTCTTTTAGAACATAAATGAAAATTAAAAAAAATCCCACCTGCGCTTTCTCAATAAATTTTTTACAGTGTGTTGCACTACTTTTGGGACAAATTATATCAAATTATAGAAAACTTCATCGGCTCTAACTCAAAATAAGGACAATTTTGTGTTTAGGGTGTCTGTGTCTTGAAATCTTTTGACAGCTTCCGAAGTGCTAATTTTTAAACCTTTTCAGCTGGACCAAATCACTACTTTCCTGTAAAATTCTGGACCCGATTTTTTTTACAGTGTAATTTCACCCCCTACTTACAATTTGAAGCATTAAACATGGAGAAATAAATTTGGAAGGGGTATACAAATTAATGGCAAGGAACCCACTGTTAACACTAGGGACTATATTCGTGAACACGGGACGACAATTGTGGTCTCGGACCATATACATGTAAAAATTAGGTTATCTCCCGTTTATCAGAAAGATAAAGTCATTTTGAACTCCTTAGAAAATGATTATGCAAAATTTTGTAAAACTATTATAAATATCTTCTTTACACATTTACAAATTATGCTCTCTAGTTTGAAAAAAATTCTTCAGAAACAATTATTGTTTATTAGATTTGCATTATGTTAAGCCCCAGTCACTAGCATATATTAACTGTAAACTTATAGATATATGAAGATGTGTTTAAAGTGCCAATTAGACAGCTCCAAGTAACAATTTATAAAAGTAAACCAGTTGAGTCAAGGTACAGCCTTCAACACGGAGCCTTGGCTCACACCGAACAGCAAGCTTGTGGTTTTTACTTACTCCGTACATATCGTATTAGTATGTGTTTCCCTTATATATAACTCAGAAATAATCAATGAAAAAATTGAAAAATATTTAGGGTAAAAACAAAGAAATTATGTACCTCCCCCCGCCCCCGACAAAAAAAGGTTTACCCCCACCTCCCTCCCCCACCGGAGTAATTGCTTACTTGGTGGTTGCTTTCTGCCGCATCAGCACGAACAAGCTATAAGATGGCGATACTGACATCCATCGACATTAATCTAAATGATGTTGAATTTATTTTAGAAATGTGCGTGCTAAAGAAATTATAGCAGCTGTGTTTATGCACAGCCGACAAAACAGGAAACTTTGTATTAGATAGTTTATAAATACGTGCAGGTACAGTTCAGACTTGTGCAATAAGTTCATAATATATATTTTGGTTTCGTTTACAAACAACACAGATATATCCTTCAAGTGTAACTGTATAAATCCCTTCAATATGTTCTTTATCTAAGTGGGGAACATGCTTATTATATTAGACAAGAAAAAATTTACTTAAACTTCAGACATTTAGTGAATTGAGTATGTTCTTTTCCTTGCTTTCCAAGAACTAACACAGAAACCATTATTCATTTTGAATGACACATAGAGGAATTATCAGCTTCAAAAAATAAGTATAATAAACCTTAAGTGTACAATTTATTATGTCTCATCTCATCAAATGATAAAAGAAAGACCACCGTGAGATTCTGTCGATTTAATAAATTAAATGTAATTCACTTAATCGTTAAAGGGTGATTTGTAGGTTTTTTCTATATCTTTGTTTCATACCTCATATGTCTGAACCGTGCACCAAAACTGGTCATATTCAATATACCCGACACATAAAATGAAACGGTGAATCTTCTTAATACCTTGGCAGATGATGCATGGATCCCTACCTTTTCAATGATGTAAAAAATAATGTAAAAATAAACGAGAGTAAAATTTTGGTGTTACCAAGGCCTACCCCCTTAAATGATTTCTAGGCTTGTTCCTCTATATAAGTTGATGATAAATGATGGCTACTTGAACGTCGAGCAGCATATTATTATGCATATCCTGGACGAATATTGTTTGAACACTAGTGTCATGTGGGTCAAGACTTAGTCCGCTATGTAGTGATTTTTTTTTATGTAAAACAAAAATGTAAGAAAAGTCTTTGGGTGGAATATTCGATAATATTTCTGCTCGAGTGTAAAACATCAATTCTCCAAACTCCAATAATGCTGAGTGTTCTGTTTTATATTTTGTTATTTGTTAAAATATTTTTTTGTTATTTTATATTATCTGTATTTATAATTATGACTATTGATATACCGTATATCATTTTAAATTCATTTTCTTCAAATTTATAATGATGTTTCCGTTATATAACTGACAATCCTTCCGCTTATTCATTGAAAATCAAAATTTAAGGAAATAATTTTGAATAAATAACGCCATTATAACTTTATATGAGGTAAGGTTCTTTATTAATACACATCTGTTTGAACATGTTCAAATAATTAATTAAACATTCTCATTATTATGATTTTGTTCTTTTATAAAAAGAACTACATGGCAAGCTTGTATTATGGCAAAAACATGATGTTAATGGGACTACATGTACCATTTAATATGTGTGGGGGAGGGTAGTGAAAGGACAGGAGTATACTTGTTTCGGGTTTCGGATGGGTTATTTATTTGTGTGGACTAAAAGAACAGATAATTAATTTTCTGCACTGTTCAAGCATAATTTTCATTCTCAATAAAACAAAAGACTTATTCAAATACCAAACTTCATATTTTAAATGCATAAACAAACATTGTAGAACAAATTGGATAAGGTATTATTGCATGGCCGTAACTACTCTTTTAAAAGTTATGCAAAATATATTAGACGATCCGAGCGACACAACCGAAAAAAATGGCCATGTGGTGTTGGGGTCGAGAAAGGCTCCTAAAAACTCTGGAGAAATTGATTCGATGTAAGATTTTGGGGTTAACGTCATGTAGTTCCTTACTTGGGTAAAATGGTTCACTCACTCAATGTATACTCAGAAAACAAGTTCTTAGACCTCCATGCTACAGTTTTGTGCAGTTTTAATAAGTAGACTAACTGGTTAATCACAGAATATGTTTACTGTTATCATATTAGATTGTGTTTATATATTGGTGGACTTTTTTTGTGAATATGATATTTATTCACAGTACGGTACTTTATACATATTGCTTTTCAGAAATAAAAAAAACTAAAAAAACAAATTGATAATAAAGTGTCACTGCATGGCTGCACTACTTTCAAAAATTGAATGAAAAAACCTAAATCATTAAAAATGTATCCCTCAAATGCCCTAGATTAGAAATATCCCTATATCAAAAACAGAAACTAGTAATTTCGTTCGAGAAAATTCAACATCCATACTATAATTTATTGTACAAGTTACGGGGAAAAAATCAACCAAGGAAGAACTGCCTCAACGGCCGAAACAACTTGTTCACACAAATTACAATTTTCTAGGTCCATACCACAAGTTATATACTAAGATCTACGAGTTATCTACTGGATTGGTCCTGGACAGATTTATTTTCATATTTCATTTACTGTTATCTGTTATTGTCCCTTTTCAATTTCTTTTTATCTGTTTTTCACCAAATCAATTCACTGTTTTGCTGTTATTGGGACCCCCCCCCCCCTCTTTAATTATTTTGTGATAAAGGGAGATTGAATTTCCCACATTGATTTAGTTTTATTTGCATCAATGTAGTTACCGCCTTGTAAAAAGTGGGATAAATATTCATAAAACAATGTACCCAAAGTGTAAAGAAACCAATTTCAGATACCGTGTTTATTAATATATATTTTAGTATATATATACTTAAATATGATTGGGAAATTGCCCCCCCCCCCCCCCCCCCATAAAAAAAAAATTGGTAGAACATGCCATCTCATACTTTAAAATTGCTTTACAAGCAGTTTATAAGACCTGTTCAGTTATTTATTTTCTGAACATTGTAAATCAGGTTGTTTATTTTTAAAGTATCACAGAACAAACCATCCTATATTGTTATTCCCAAGACCGATCTAGTTAATCATTATCAAAATGCCCCCAACATACACACCCCACCCACCCCAATAGCAAAAGCCGAATTTTATGATTATTGATTTCTTTTGTAGAATATAACATGTCTTTGCTTTTGATGTGCATATTTTCAAGTGTTGTACACATCGTTCAGTGTAAGTAATTTATTGTGTTAAAAGAATGATGATATTTCTATAAACTTTTAAGATGATTTCAAATATCCGTTACACATACATACAGAAACTACACACCGCGTTTATACAAAACTGCAGATGTAACCGAAACTGTGGCGCAATTAACGAAAGTTTGTAGCCATGGTTATTTAAAATCTGGATTTTATTCCTTCGGAGAGAGTATGCTCCATGAGAATCGGAGCTTCAAATTTCCTATCCCACCGTTACAAATAACTGTTTACATAGACAAATCCGGCCATCTTTCGGGGGGAAAATGTGGTTGATTATATAGGGAACCACGAAAGACCTGCTGCGGATTGTTTCGATCCGGCACGAAAGTCACCATGTCTCCTGGGGTGTTTCAAGCATATCGTAAGTGCTCTAGGCACCACAAAAACCTCGATGATTTGCGGGATCAACCAGCCTATTTTGATTTTAAACAGCTCTATCTCTTTTCTCCATGTAATAATACATTCAAAGCATTAGTCGAAAAACAAATTCATTCAACAATCTTATATAATATATAATCTTATATCACGAAAGAAAACAGACTGTAAGATCTTTCAAATATCAATTGAAAAAAAGCCAAAATGCAAGATATTACTACATGTATAATCTTTGATCATGACTCGCCTAGACGAATTCAAAAAAGCTGGATTTAGACATGTTATTTCCAACAGCGGCGGGGTGATGGCGAGATCAAAAAGGCTTCATGTTATGTCTGGCAGCTGATAGGGGATTTTAATACAAATTACTGCAAAAAGGAGTTGAACATGTCACTTGAGTCCCCAAAATTTGGTCCAAAGCTCGTTTATCCGTAAAATTTAATTGAAAAGTTCAAGGCTCAAATCAGTGTAGAAAAAACACTACAATAGTTTCTGGAGGAACAGATGTGGAAAAACGGACTGTCAAACCTGGGACTATGGTATAACAGAACAACATAAGAACGAACTATAAAAATCAGTTGAAAAAGGCTTAACTAATCAGATGGACAAAAATACAAGTGGACGTGGCCGGGTACTTGTACAGCCCATCAACAAAAAAACACTAGGTACAGATCTAAGAGTACTCGCAGTTTACTGGCAGCTTGTCCAAAGGCACTAACAACTACTAAAAAATCGTGCATCTTAAACTAAATTATCAGTCAGTTCACATCAGAGCACGCATTACTGTCTGAGTTGCACTGTTTGGCCGTTGATCATCGCTCCGCAATCTGCACTGCAGACATAATTTATGTGACTCCCGCAAACACACACTTGTATTTTTTTTCCACCGAAAATGCATGATTTTTGGTATAAAGCTGAAATTACGATTTTTCTTCTATAAAAATAGATATCTAATGCAAACCTTTTCAATTACCCAATTTCTATTTTTTTTTTCCATCTAGAAAATATGTGTTAGTAATTAAAATTTCGATATCTAATAAATTCCAAAATTTTAATAAATGATCAATTAATGATTTTATTAAATGTTTTCAGCTGGTATGAAAAAGAATAGCAGTGTACATGTATATGTATTGGAAGGCGGTACTGCAATTTTAGAATGTAACGTACATCCAAGCGCTAAATCGACATGGGACAAATCAAATTCAAGTTCCATTCAACGAAACGTTATTCCTTATGCAGATGGCGGAGAAATTAACACAAACTTACCTAATTTTAATAACCTAGCCATTGTTGGTGAAATAAGTGAAGGCAATTACAATCTTCAAATACAAAATGTATCATCATGCGACGAAGGAGTTTTCATTTGTTCTCATACAAGTATTGAATCGGGATCACTGGAGTCAAACGTGACGCTGCAGATGAAGGGTAAGCACTTTTATTTCGGCAAAGTTGTTGTACATGTTATGATCTCAATCAATATCTATTTTGTTTTTATTATTTTAGTTTGTGCTGATGTCTTTGTTTTGAGTTTTTTTTTTTTATATGTTTTTTTTGGAGGGAGCCGTTTGTTGTTTAATGTTGCTGGTATTTATGCATGTTTTTTAAGACAAAATGTGTTTTGAATGTAAGGTTGACTACTGTGATTTACACGCATGCTTTTTATAGAGGTCATGATCAATTGCACATTTTGAGGTTAGTTCACAGTTTATAAATGAATTTCTATCATATTTATTTAACATAAAGTCGAGTTTTTGTATAATTGACAAGCAACATACACTGCGGAGTTCACTACGGAAGTCATTAATTATTATTGACTAATCGTTCAGTGCTTAATATTAATGAATGTCTTAAAACTACTCGACGACATGGCGTGGATGTTAAAAATACAGGATATCGTAAGGTCTTCAACAATGACGACAAACATAAAAACGTAAAGCATGTTCTTGACCTGGCAAAGAACGTATATATATTACTTATACATGCAGATGTTTTTTTCAAAAGTGATGATTTCCTCTAAATTGTTCAATATTTTACAGTGGTATCTTACTTTAAATTTGTTTAAACCTGTTTATTTACTTTTGACCTTAATTATTTATCCCTTATAAATGTTATAAAATATGAATTTGCATTTAGGTAACGAAGATTAAATTAAGCCGTTCATTGTGTGTTAATCTTTTTTTTTTTGTAATTGAATTTAAGCCTTCGAAATGACATTTTATAGTGTGTTTTTCTATGTTGTGATGTTATACTAATATTTCAGAAAAGGGAGAAGGTTTGGTTCCATTAAAACGATTAATCCCCTTGCAAATGATTGCACCTGTCCTTGGTCAGAAATCTGATGCACAGTAGTTGTTGTCTGTTCTTACGTGTTTCTCGATTTTATATAGATTAGACAGTTGGTTTACCCGTTTGAATGGTTTTACATTACTAATTTTTGGGGCCCTTTATAGCTTGCTATTCGGTGGGAGCCAAGGCTCAGTATTGAAAGTCGTACCTTGACCTATAATGGTTTACTTTTATAAATTGCTATGTGGATGGAAATTTGTCTCATTACCACTCATATCACATTTTCCGATATCTATACATGGTATCATATGGCCTTCAACATTGGCGATGGAAGACGTACATAAGTACTCGGACTGCGAAATGATGTGGATTTTAGCAACATAGACTGTTGTACAGTGATCGTCAAAGAAGTACGCAACATGACATTTGAAGTGAATGCCAATAATAAAGATCATCTTGGTTCAACTATGAGCGAAATATGTATCATTTAGTTGGTTAAAAAGCATCGGCAAGACAAAATGTGTCATACGCTTGTCAAATAAGAAAATCAACAGCCTGATTTATGTTTACAAATCAAACGGATTTGTTAATAGGAAACTACAACCAATTGCAACATAAAACAACAAGACAGGGGCCGGTAACAAGAAGCATTCGTATGTCTTACGAACGTTTAAAGGGCGTCTTAAGATTTAAGAATGTAACAAGACCCTACCTCAAACCTATCTTAGAATGATTGACAGCCCTTAATTTTTTGAAAAAGTGCATGATTTAAGAACGATTCTTACGTCTACCTTAAAGCATTCTTACTAATTCCGGACACACAAAATCATTCTTAAATTTTGGTCAGTTATTCAGTGTTCTTAACACAAACTTAGCAACTTAGGGGTGTACCAAGAACAATTCTCAATAGCTTCACTTGACATTTTTTGTAAGAGTGGTCCCGACTACTCTTACCTGTATATTCACTTGTTAATATTAGAACAAGTTGCTCAAAAAAGTTAATACGTCAACCGTAGAACTTTTTTATTCTAATTATTAATTCATCTGAATAAAAAATTAAACGATATCAGTGTTTTCGTGGCCATGTATGTGGAGGATGGTAGTTTCTCTTTTTTGTAAATCATTCCAATTTTGGCTAGTTGAGAGAAGTGTTAAATATAAAGCTAGGAGAAACTTGTGACCTTTTTCAATTTTAAACCAAGAGTTCCAAATGGTGAAGTTTAAATCATCACTTCTATGTAAATTTTACGGAAGCCATCATGAGTTGGTTGACCAATTATTTACCGGCTTTGTAATATAATGAGCAACACGATGGGCGACACGTGGAGCAGGATTTGCTTACCCTTCCGAATCATCTAAAATCATCTTCAGTTTTTAGTGGGTTGGGTGTTGTTGTTGTATACCTGTTTTTCTACATTTTTGCTTATTGTGTCTTTTTTGTTCACGCATCGTTATCAATATCATGGAATTTGATATGACTGTCATACAAGTGAGAGGTTCAACTCTTTAACCCAGGTTCAATCCCTCATTTTTTTACACTTTGGAAATGCCTGTAACAAGTCAGGAATATGGCAAGTGTCGTCCATTCGTTTGATGTGTTTTATCATTTGATTTTGCCATTTGGTTAAGGACCTAATTTCCGTTTTGAATTTTCCTCGGAGTGAAGTATTTTTGTGATTTTATGTTTTGTAAGAAGGCTTTTAAAATGTGAATAAATATTGTTTAAAGTTAAAAAAATATAAGAACATGTGGTATGAGTGCAAATGAGACAACTATCCATCCAAATTACAAATTATAAAAGTAAACCATTCTAGTAGTGATTTGACCGAAAAGAACGGTAGGATAGTAAAATTAGCCTACGTCATTTGAGACTCGTCATTTATACTCGATTAATAATAGGGCCCTCAAAAGGATTGAATTTGTCCTGAGACAAACATATTTTTATTAAAATAATAATGTTATAAAGCAGTTACAATAATTTCATGTTTGAAGCGGTGCAATTTTTTTTTATTCAATTTTACTTTTATCAAAAAAGGACCGGAAGAATAATGGTGGTTTACTGCCAGAATTGTTTTCCTTAGGTGAAATGGGTAGTTGATTGGTATGCGCATTTAATTGTTCATTAAAACGTTTCTATGATTCATTTAATGTGATTCTAATTTCTTTGCGAGGAACCAAAAACGGAGACACCAGAAAATTATTAAGAACTCGTAACTTGAAAACTATTACGATGCAACTTAAGGGAGAAATAAGAGCGACCTACGAACAAACTGAGGGAGCTTTGATTTACACTCTTTGCTTGATCTTAGAATTATCTTATCTTCCCCTTAATTCAATACTTACGACCTCTCTTAATAAAATGTCTTGTTACCGTCCCTCGGCACACAATAAACCTTCCAGGTTTAAACATAGATTTGTAGTCGTTTAATCCTTCCTTAAAGCCGGGACACTGGTGTAACAGCACAAAATAAAACAAAACACATAAAAATCAGTTCAAAAGGCATGATATATCGGGACAATGCACAAGAAATCATCTTACCTAAAAAGAACCAATAAATTACACACAGGAATACTCAGTCTCTTGGAGAAAGTTCAAGCCCACTAAATAACTAAATAAACAATGTCTTTCTAATGAGTCTCACGTACTCTCCGCGTACACAATTGTAAGTTTAAGGTATATATGATGAGTTTATTATTACATGTATCAAGGGGGAAAGGTTAATAACACACAGTGACAACATACATATAGAATAATTTTGTACATTGAGAATATAAGTAGTTTTTTTTTCCATTTTCATCCTGTTTGAGTTCATACAGTATTCAGTAACGCATTATCTTATGAATAACTTTTGTTTCAAGTGAAGCCAACAGACATACAAATTTTGAATTCCATTAATGGGATTGTTCAAGGAGAAGAGGACGAATTATTGAGCCTTATATGCACTGTTAAAAGTGGTATTCCTCCCGATGAAAAAATGACATGGTACAATATGTCTGCACCGATAACTACTGGTGGCCCAGAAATGCTATCAGTATTGATAACCCCTACTAGAAGTGATAACAGGAAGCAATATAGTTGCAACGTGACCAGTGATTCTTTGCTTCATCCGCTACAGACAAATATCACTCTTGATATAAAATGTGAGTAAAGATATTGAATGATTTCTGAAATTTAAGTAATGTGTCTCTTGATATGTATATTTCGTGTACAAGTCGCAAATTGTACAGGTTATAACATGTACAAAAATATTGTACCAGTTATAACTTGTAAATTTATAATGCAAAAATACAAGATAGAATATGTACAAAAGTGCCTCGTACAAATACATGTTACATAACCTGTACACAATATTGCTTAAAAATAGATTTTACTTGTACAAAGGTGTAGGTTCTTTAAGACCCCTTTTTGACCCCAAAATATAGCAGTTTTACAAAAATTTGAAAATGTAATCTTTGAGCTATTTCTTGGAAAGTAGAATGATTCTGTTACACATGTATGGGCTGTTTTTGACAACGCAATGCACATATATCGGGTACTAACATCATTAAGTCATGCTAAGTTGCTACAATCTTCACAATTTTAGCATTCTAGTTGAATTTTAGACGGTTTCAGTCTTTAACGAAAGTGGCCGCATTCCTGTTCATTCATAATATTGAAATTTAAGTTGTATTTGATAATAATACATAACATATAGAAAGGTTGAGGATGGACACGGATGCGGCCACTTTCATTTTTGACAAAAACCATCTGAAAAGTATAAGATAACAAATTTTCTAAACTCAAATGGCAAACTCAAATAATAAAACACATCAAACAAAATGTGTGTACACTAAAGTTAAAACCATTTTTAACCAATATTTCGTACATGTTATAGCATGTATGAGGTACGTACGTATAAAATCACAACATGTACACGAAAAATACGTTAAACAAATTGTTATGTTTGTCTGTGTCATTACTTACAGTGGAGTCCCCGGTGTCTGCGCGGCCCGGGATATCGCGCATTAGCTGGTTTCGTCATATCAACACAGTAACACATACAAAATTATGGAACGCCACGACTGCCTTATGTTAATAATCAGCATTATACGCAGTGTTCACGGCATTATATGAAGTGATCACAGCATTATATGTAGTGCTCACAACATTATATGAAGTGATCACAGCATTATATGCAGTGCTCACAGCATTATATGCAGTGTTCACAACACTATATGAAGTGCTCACAACATTATATTAAGTGCTCACAACATTATATTAAGTGCTCACAACATTATATTAAGTGTTCACAACATTATACGTTTTTTGTTGTATGATGAGATTGATGTATGATGAGATTTATGAATGATGAGATCATTCGGTAAACTTAGTTTTTTAGCGGAAATTACCGAATCCATAATTGGTAAATTAGGGTAATGCCCAGCAAACAAATTTAAAAAGTTATTAAAATCATGTTATCATAAGGTAGCATACAATATTTAAAACTGATTGAAATAAGTAAGGAAAAGATGAAACTGAGAGGTGAATGATTGAAGTAGTTCTGTTCGTCGTAAGAAATACGAATGGCAAAATGTAAGTTAAATAATAAAAAGTTTATTTAATGAAATATCGTAGGAAAATTTGTATGATATATTCTCGAGTTCATTTCCTACTGAAGAAATTTAGCAAGGTGCCACTTTATAGTCCGTACTCAGTTTTAAAAAGCTTAATTACCTTTTAAATAAAACAGTTAGCTTTCTATAACACATAGGTGCCATATTACGCTAGCTTATATATGTCATGATAGAGTCATTTTTGGCATCGATTTTCAGAATTTGGCATTTTTACATGAACTATGAAAATCAGTTGTAAAAGGCTTGTTAGTTTTCTCGTTTGAATTGTTTTACATGGTCGTATCGGGGCCTTTTATAGCTGACTATGCGGTATGGGTTTTGCTCATTGTTGAAGGCCGTACAGTGACCTATAGTTGTTAATGTTTGTGTCATTTTGGTATTTTGTGGATAGTTGTCTCATTGGCAATCATACCACATCTTCTTTTTTATATTAACTCATTAGATGGGTACAAATATAAATACATATGATCTAACAAGAAAATAGAGTGAACGTGCATGTGGGCGGGTACTTGTATATCCCAACAATAAAAAGACACTATAAGTACTGATCTGAGAGTATATATAACTAATATAGTACCATGCTGTTGATTAAAAATAACATCACTCCAGACCCTTTTGTTTTCCACATAATTAATATTGCCAATAATTAAGAAGTTCCGGGTCGAATCGATACCAATAATATATTCACCTGTTAACTATTACATTATCTGTACGTTCCGCATCAGTTTCAACAAGAATGCTTTGCATTTGTTGCCGAATCACCTAAAACTTTATGCTATCGTATTTTTAAAAATAATTTTCAATTGGAAAAATATTTTTTTATGTTTGAAAGAAAGAAATGTTTACCTACATACTGCTGGTCTAACCCTAATATCTATAAGTTTGATCAACTGTTTAATTCATGTAATATTGTAATATTAGAAAAACTATGTAAATTTATCAAAGTTATAAATGTGAAAGTCAGTCCTCCAAGTTAATTTCATTGTATTGTTCACACATGTTTGTAAAAATTGTACCTTATAGTTATATTTATGTATGTTCTCTATAACTATGTAATTGTAGTTTTATGAGAAATAAAGTATTCGTATTCGCATCTGACAGGAGTACCACGAAACGCTGTATTTAAGATTTTGCTATATACACGGGTCGTAATCACAGGGTTGAAACTACTTAATTCAATCATTGTCACATTGTTCCCGATTGTAGTACTTTAATCAGTGATGACAATACGAATAATACAAATCTGGACTTAAAATAAGGCGTATAGGTACAGCATGTACAGTTTTCAATTTGTTAGACGTAAAACAGCGAATCAAAGATTCAATTTTATTCATAACTCATAAAGGACAAAACTGTTGATTAAAAAATACTCCTTTCCAGAGACTTTTGTTTTCCAAACAAAATCAATAATACCAATATTAAATTGACAAGTTCCAGGTCGACGGGTTCAAACAGAAAGATGTTAAAAGCAGAGAAAACTTCATCTTATAATCGGCATGACTTTATCAGATGACAATACCAATACTAAAATAAGGCTTACGCATAGTTATATTCTTTAATTCAGTCACAGACCCGCGATATCACGGATGTGTTCTAGTAAATATATATACATATTAAATTTTGAATATGGTGAAACTAATCCTCAAAATAAGTTTAAAATGCCCTGGTGTGGAATAAACTTGGGTTAAATTGATCATACTTCTTAATTTACTTATTTCAATCCGTTTTAAATATTGTATACTGCCTTAATGATCACATATATAATAATAACTGTTTAAATTTGTTTGCTGGGCATTAATTTACCGTAATTTACCAATTATGGATTCGGTAATTTCCGCTAAAAAACGAAGTTTACCGAATGATCTCATCATTCATAAATCTCATCATACATCAATCTCATCATACAACAAAAAACGTATAATGTTGTGAACACTTAATATAATGTTGTGAGCACTTAATATAATGTTGTGAGCACTTAATATAATGTTGTGAGCACTTCATATAATGTTGTGAACACTGCATATAATGCTGTGAGCACTGCATATAATGCTGTGATCACTTCATATAATGTTGTGAGCACTACATATAATGCTGTGATCACTTCATATAATGCCGTGAACACTGCGTATAATGCTGATTATTAACATAAGGCAGTCGTGGCGTTCCATACAAAATCGTTCTTGTTATTGTTTAAGCCTTCCGAGTTCAAGAATTAGTTGGTAACTACAATCCCGTGATTTACCATATTTGGCCAATACCCATTTAAATTGTACATGTTATAACCTGTATAAAAAAACATTTAAAAAATTACATCATCTGATAAAATTTGTTTTAATATAATTAAGGGGGCTCGCGGGTCTAAATCGATTTTTTTTAATTTTTAATATTAATATAAATATAATATACGTATAATAATATTCCTTTGATAACTATTGTCGATACATGTAGTACCCAGAGTACTTCAAATTATGCCGTTATGCAAAAATGTAAAAAGGATGTACCATACATGTATATGAAGTAACAGCAATTTAATATGCAAGTTTTTTTCTTGTTTATTTATTTTCTCTAATCCATTTTTGTATTTATGAAAAAATCATTGATCTTTTTAAGCAATTTTATTAGAAAAATATCTATATACTAGTATATTGCAGTGTATTGTATATCAACATTTACAAGTGAAAACTTGTTTAAATATATTTGTACATGTATTTATTTTAGAAAAAACTGCATTTTCATTTCTATAGATAAACCATCTGTAACCATCAATAATCCGAACCCTATGGTAGTCACGGAAAATAACAACCTAACTATTTCTTGTTCGTCCGACGGTAATCCTTCCGTTACAGAAATGTGTGTAGAAAGTGGTTCACGGCAAGTTTTAAATCGATGCAATGAATTGCAATGTGCAGTGACAATTTTGAAAATTAAACGAGAAGAGGCTGGATCTTTTAAATGCGTAGCGAGAAATATTATTGGCATGATGGAAGAAGTGGTTAAAATCATAGTTCAATGTAAGTATGATTCAAAGATCATATACAGTGGTTTTTTTGCTAGAGGTACTGTGTTGATCCTTAGATGACTGTCAATATGGTGATGTTGGAATACTGTTTCAATATACAAATGAGAAATCATGGGAGTTATGGATGAAAAATTACGTATCAATTCACTCGTTGTGTCTATGACTAATGATTCGGTGTTAATTGCTTATCAATATCACATTCCGGTAAATTTCGGCATCAAATTCCGAAATCGATAAGTTTGAAAAGAACATTCACTGAGTGAAGGTATATTTTGTCTTAACAACGCTCTATATTCGTAATTGATCTTTTTAGAACGCTCATAGTGTACCCGTCCACGTCCACTTGTATTTTTGTCCATCTAATGATCGCCCTTTTCAACTGATTTTTATATTAGTTCGTTCTTATGTTGTACTGTTATACTACTGTCCTGGGTAAGGGGGGGGATCCCGATAACATGTTTAACACCGCCACATTATTTACGTATGTGCCTGTCCCATGTCAGGAGCCTGTTATTAAGTGGTTTTCGTTTGTTTATGTGTTACATATTTGTTTTTCGTTCATTTTTAGCTCACCTGGCCCTCAAAGGGCCAAGTGAGCTTTTCCCATCACTTTGCGTCCGTCGTCGTTCTGCGTCGTTAACTTTTACAAAAATCTTCTCCTCTGAAACCACTTGGCCAAATTCAACAAAATTTGGCCACAATCATCATTGGAGTATCTAGTTTAAAAAATATGTGGCGTGACCCGCTAAATCAACCAAGATGGCTGCCATGGCTAAAATAGAGCATAGGGATAAAATGCAGTTTTTGGCTTATAACTCAAAAACAAAAGCATTTAGAGCAAATCTGACATGGGTAAAATTGTTTATCAGGTCAAGATCTATCTGCCCAGAAATTTTGAGATGAATCGGACAACATGTTTTTGGCTTGCTGCCCCTGAATTGGTAATTTTAGGGAAATTTTGCTGTTTTTGGTTATTATCTTGAATATTATTATGGATAGAGATAAACTGTAAACAGCAATAATGTTCAGCAAGGACAGATTTACAAATAAGTCAACATGACCAAAATGGTCAATTGACCCCTTTATGAGTTATCGCCCTTTAAAGTCAATTTTTAACCATTTTTCGTAAATTTTTGATATCTTTTACAAAAATCTTCTCCTCTGAAACTGCTTTGCCAAATATATCCAAACTTGGCCACAGTCATCTTTTGGGTATCTTGTTTAAAATATGTGTGGCGTGACCCGCGAAACCGACCAAGATGGCCGCCATGGCTAAAAATAGAATATAGGGGTAAAATGCAGTATTTGGCTTATAAATAAAAAACCAAAGCATTAAGAGCAAATCTGACAGGGGTCAATTTGTTTATCAGGTCGAGATCTATCCGCCCTGAAATTTTCAGATGAATAAAAAAACGCGTTGTTGGGTTGCTGCCCCTAAATTGGTAATTTGAAGGAAATTTTGCTGTTTTTGGCTATTATCTAGAATAATATTATAGATAGAGATAAACTGTAAACAGCAATAATGTTCAGCAAAGTAAATTTACAAATAAGTCATCATGACCAAAATTGTCAATTGAACCCCTAAGGAGTTATTGTCCTTTATAGTCAATTTTAAAACAGTTTTCATAAAATTTGTCAATTTTTACTACCGGTAACATTTTCCACAGAAATACTGGGCTAAGTTCATTATATGTAGTGATAATTGTAAGCAGCTAGAGTCTTCAGTAAAGTAAGATGTACAAACACATCACCATAACCAAAACACAACTTTGTCATGAATCCCTCTGCTTCCTTTGTTTAATATTCACATAATCTAAGGTGAGCGACACAGGCTCTTCAGAGCCTCTAGTTTTTATATAAGTAAGGCCGTTAGTTTTCTCGTTTGAATTGTTTTACATTGTCTTATCGGGGCCTTTTATAGCAGAATATGCGGTATCGGATTTGTTCATTGTTGAAGGCCGTACGGTGACCTATCGTTGTCTGTGTTTGTGTCATTTGGTCTCTTGTGGACAGTTGTCTCATTGGCAATCATACAACGTCTTCTTTTTTTATATTTAGTAAATATGTAAAGATTGGTTCAAAATTTTCTTGAACATATTTATTATAAGAAAATCGTTTCAAATGCCTTTAATACTATCCAAAACGTATTTTGCCAGTGCCTTGTTTGACTATTTCCATCCTGTAAAAATGATATTAATCGTCTTTTGAATATTACAGATCCGCCCTCAGTCAACATAACATTCGCTCAAGAAGAATCAGTTTTGCATTGCATCCCAGATGGTAATCCGTCCAGCTACACCTTTCATTTTTGGGAGCATCGTTCAAATTTTGGACAAACGATCCGTATGCTGGGTAATAACCAAGATTTGCAACTTCAAAGCAGTGACCTAAGGTACCAAATGAATGGGATTTACATCTGTAGAGTTGAAAACGGTGTGAAAGATATCAATGGATCGACAATTCAGGTAGCAGAGACACGTGTACAATTTGCTGGTTAGTAATATACAATATGGAAATGTTGTATGATTTCCAATGAGACAATATGACAATAGAGCAAATAATGTTAAATATAGTAACCTTCAACAATAAGCATAACCATAACCGCATACCAAGATATGAAGGCCACTTAAAACAAATTTTTAAACAATTAAATGAAAAAAGCAACGATCTGATTTATCTTAAAATAAGAAACAGACAAAACTTAATATGCAGAAACAAAATTAACAACAACTGATTAACTGGCTCTTGACTTGGGAAAGCCACATGCTGAATGTGACCGGTTTAAACCTATTTCACGGTAGCCTTTGCTTAACTTAATCTTACACGGATAAAATAGTTCTAGAGAGTTCACTTTTTAATTTGAAATTAAATATTATAAAAACGTTATAAAAAGATACAGAATTTTGACTGTTTGTCATTTATTTACCGTTACTTTTTTAGTGTATTTTATCTGCATTTTTTAAGTACGTGTCTCAAAGTTTTAGAGGCCTCGAGTTTACTTTATGTGTTTTATCATTCGTTTTATACAATTGCATTTGCAACAAAGAGAAAACATGAAAAAATACAAAAAATAATTCCTTTTTTTAATCTACCGTATCGTACCTTGTGAACTCAAACAGGTTACTTTGGTGGCATTCGAATGGTTTTTTTTTTCGAGTTGCTGTCTCTTTGGTATATTCCCGATTTCCATTCTCAATTGTATTCCTGTTAATTATAAAGCACTATAAGAGTCAGGTATTCAGAAATAGATTATTACTAATTCTTACATACGTGTACCATTCAAAAACCATGTATTTTTGTTAAAATTGACTAGTTTCTGTTTCACTGTAGACGCACTGTATACATTTATCGAAGGTTTACCTATATTTCATGCATTACGTCAGAGTACTAAAGGTTTATTTGATAATAAATTTATTAATGATAACCTAGAATAACACACATACTACGTAATCAAACCCGTCATGGATGGGGGTTAACCAGATCATATATTTTTATCGCTTTAACTTATTTGTTTTTTTTACGATTTCTGAATTTGTAAATAATTTGTGAAAAAGATGTATTTTTAAAAGACATATCATAATTGAATCACTGAATACAAGCAGCGGTATCGACCTAATGTTGAAAAAAAGCAACGTTTCCTAAATAAATTGTATGCGTCCAATTTATATCTTGCAAGGTTGCCTAAATGTAACAATCAATTCAATAATGTGTCGAAAAGAAATAAGCTCAAGTTTATAAAGTACGTGTATACACTTGATGAAATAGCCTTAATTTCTTAATAATGTCTTTCTCTGAAAAAGGTAGTTGTCACATGCAGGGTAAAAGTATATCTTAACACTTGAAACCACATATAAAATTTCTATTTTATATCAAACTGTATAAACTTTTGTAAATGTAAAGCATTACATTACAATCTTGTATAATGCTATTGTAAGACGACGTTTCGTTCCCGAGAATAGAAACAAACCAATAGATAACGCTCTTTGAAGCCAATATTGTGGTAGCTCCGATAATAACATTAAATATTATTGAAACGGTCCTGCTCAGTACATTTGTTCATTTAAATGACAGATTTAAATCGAGAAAAGGTTTATTTATCCACAAGCATATATTACCAAAGTAGGATTTGGAACAAAATTTAGCATTCTGAATTTTCAGTGCTTTAAATGTCGTAATTGATTCGGCCTTTGATATTAAGACAGATGTGCATAAAGCAAACAAAACACATAAATCGCTAAATTACAAACCTTGTGTCGTTTGTCATATGAAATAACATGTAGGAATATTGCATTAAACAAATTGATACAGTTTTCTATGAAAATTGTAGAAATTTACCATTATTTGCTTGTTATAATTCAATTACTTGTAATATAAACTTTATTTATTCTATTGCAGACAGACCTATCATCGTTTCCCAGAATGCTTTAACACAATATGGACGATTTAGATTCCCGGTTTATATCAAAGTTTATGTGTACAGTTTCCCAGAAATATCAGGAGTAACTATAAAAGTATTAAAGAAGGAGGAGTATCATGCTATTAAAAATGAATACATTTCAATTGCGAACTCAATTTTAACAGATACAATATTTGATAAACAAGTTCAAATAAATGGATATATCATCAGACTTCAAGGATATAACCTTACAAAACACGACTTCACTTCTTATGAATTTAAAATTAAAAATGAAATAGGCGAAACAGTGCATTTGGTTAAACTTTCCGCAGCTGGTAAGTACATACACCACAGTGGTTTATTTCCAATCTTCTAATTTAAAAAGGCTTTTAATATAAATATCGTGTGTTCCTGAATTCCTACCCGAAAAATATTCGTAAATCAAGTGAGCAAGATTTGTTCCAGTCTCAGACTACACAGTCCATCTCTTAAAATTTCAAAATAACTCGAATATGATTAGAAGTTGAAAATAGTCGGAATTTATATGAGATTCAAAGATCAATATACAATGAATTTTCGAAGTGAATACCACTTTTATCTTTTTTGGCATTGTTAAACATGACCATAAAGTCATCACATGTGTCATAGATTCTCGGTTAAAGTCATCAATCTGTGTAGATATCTGCCAAAAATCAAAATACATGTATGAAGCAAACCTTCTAGGGTCAGTAATAACTTTATAAAAAGACACAAATATCTATATAAAACACACGCTGATATATTGGTTATTGAGTAACAGGACATCATCAATATCTGAAAGGGCAATTACAGGAGACTGCAAAAGAGAGGCGAAATACACCAAAGTTACATTCAAACTCCCAAGCCTAAAGCAAATTGAAAAGGCCATGACAAGAAAAAAAATTATCAAAAGGAAAACAACAGTTAACCAAACACATCATTCAAAACTAAACACGGAACAACATGAGCCCCATACGAATATTAAATCAAACTATCATTTAAAGTTGTTGTAATACATGCACTGTAATGAATGATCTTGTTTCAGATTTACCAGAGAAACCAAAGATAATAAAGGTAGTTGCTGACATAGAAAATCTTACGGTCTACTGGAATAGTACCTTTAACGGCGGAAAACAACAACAATTTATTTTAGAGTATAAAACAGTGGATACTATTGAATGGAATAAATCCCTACCGATAAATGATACATCTGTTGATTGCTGTCATCATGTTTTAAAACATCTCGAGGCAAATACAAATTATATGTTACGGATTGTTGCTATTAATGAAATAGGAAGTAGTGATTTTACCAATATACATATAGTAAAAACATTTGCATGTAAGTATCTTAAAAGTCCATGAAAATGTTTCTACCGTTTTTTTTTTAAGATAAACGACCATGGAAGATAATTAATAGGTACATGTATTCCCTGTTTTGCATAATAATAATCATACGAAAAGAAATTATCATCGATGTTTTTCATTTAACAATCATGTGTTTTCACATTTCATTTGCCATGCTTTGTATTATCAGTTAAAGATCAAATTAAAATAACATAAATTTGACACTTCAAAACTAGTTCTGATATAAAGGGTAGTTTGTGACATAACGCAACCAACTTGTATGAAAAACACTGTTGAATATATGATGTGATAATTGAGAAATGCATGCTTTGAAAAACAAAGATGAAAGTTCTTTGACGTATTTGTATATAGTGGTATTCATTATCTTTTATTTAAGGATGTTCGCTCCTTCTGTTTTTAAACTTTTTCAAGATATTTGGAATCCCCTGGTTTAGATATACCGCAAATCATTACTTTTCGACATATTGTTCAAAAAGCCATATTTGATAATGCTAGAAATGCCTTGTTGTATTTATAATTTTTCTATTAACAAATTATGTGAATGAAATGTTGGTATCTCTTTTTGTAAGTGTTAAATGTAATAAGTTTATTGCATTCAGATTATATATCATTCCAGTTAAACCAAAACATATCAGTATGACTGCACACCTTATTGGGACAATCGTCGGAATTGTCATCGTTGTAACAGCCTTAACAATAGCTATATCGTTACGTCTGAAGAAAGGTATTTGTAATAGATTCTTAAGTAAAAAAAGAAAAAAAAGGGTTACATAAAATGGACTAATGAGGGTGTAAACATTGCACTGACTCCTCGGTTCTTTATAACGCTTCGGTTCATCAAATAACGTAAGATTTCAGTGTTCCTCCTTGTATATCCTTATTCTAGTTTTCTAAAGACGTTATATGTATAGATAGGACAATCTATTATGAAATACTGCCTTATTTGACAAATGTTTAATTCTAAGCTAAAAATACGTATAAAATCAAATACTAGTACTAATACTAAATAAAAAAATGAAAAAAAAATATCAAATATTCAAGTCTGAAAGAGGTGGACTTGTCTTTACAACCTTGTGAAAAGTGTACAAAAATGCAAAAACAAAGTCAAGTGCTCAAAGCAGACCTTTCTATTTTATAGTTATTAAATTATTAATTAGTTTCAGTTCATGCTAGAAACTAAACTCTGAATGATGACATGGGTATCATATGTGATTTTCAAAATTTAAAAATGTATTCTGATAAACAGATTTTTACTGGTCTAAAATTGTCATTTGTTTCAGGTTTTGTTTGCAAGACACAGTTTCCAAGGTATATACATATATAATAAAATATTATACCATGTGGTGATTGTATGAACATGTGTTACACAACAAAATGTATTTATTACATTATTCAGAATGAGTATATCTTAACGTAGAACTCGACAACATCAGTGATTATTTTGATTATCTGACACAATCCTTTTTTTTTTATCTTACATGTATACTTATTTCCCTAATTTAATCTTATCGTATTGTGCATCTTATTTCAACGTTGTTTATTTCCCATCTTAACTCAATTAACAACTGAGACGTAAAATTATTTTTTCAGGAATTCTTACGTCCAGGATCGCGAACATAGAGGTATATATTTAATAATTCATAGTATGTTCTTTAAAAGAAGTATTAATTACCTTTTGATAGAGAATACTAGTAATAAAAACGACATATTTTTCAATCTGTTATCTGTTATAAATCCTAAATCATGATTTATGTCGTTTGAATAATGTCAACAACTGAAATATAAATGTCCTCAATTTTTACGACCGTATACGGCACGAACTATGGTACAGCGTTCTGCATCCGTCTGTCCGATCGAACGTTTGACATTTCATTTGTGGATTTTTGAATTTAAATTTACTTACAGAGTTTGATAATTTTGAATCTGCAAAAAACATCATCACGAGGTTGTTGATCATTTTTAAAAATATGTTTTTATAAATTACGACGGATAAGTTTATCACGTTTACCTATACTTTTTTTTTATTGAGAATGGTAACAGAGCAGCGGTTGACATAGGTGGAACATGATCTGCTAAATCCTGATCACTTTGGAACAGCCCCGATTTTTAGTGTTGATCAGTTTACAACAATTGACAAAAGTGTCATGCAAATTGAGTCAAACTTTTTGAGTTATTGTCTGACATATTTACAACGACTATACCAACTAATGCAAAGCATGGAAACGACTGTCATATCCTTTACATTGTACAGGCCTATTCAAAATGTTGGTTTTAGAATAACAGTAATCTCCAAATTGTAAAATAAATGTTCTTTTAACGTTTGATACATTTGAAAAATATTTTTGCGTGGATACCATTTGGACATCATACTTGCCATAAGCATAATAAGTGTGTTTCTGCTATTCAGTAATTAATACAAGGTATAATAAACAACTTTAAAACTTTATGTTACATCAGATAATCTAAAATGTACATAATGGTAAACATTTTGAGGAAAATGCATAGCAAATACGATCTGATCAATTGACTTTAAAATTTGATTTAACAACTAAGCGTTGCAAAATATTCTACGTTTAAGTTTATAAAGAACAGTTTATCCTTTCTTTTTACTAGATGAAATGTCTGTTGAAAATTTCATTTACCAGTCACAAGAAACATCATTAGAAAGTAGACTCCGAGACTCTGATCCTAACAACCATAGAATCACGAATCAACACCAAACAACAGCACTGCTTCAGGGCCGAAATGAAACTCCCTATCAAAGCCATTTCACATCAAATTCATCTAATAATCAAGGTTACTTATAATAGTTATGACGAAAAAAGCAAACAAGTATTGAATTTACTTTTTATAATATTGACTATATATTTTTTACGATTTTAGCTTAGTTTTAAGAACACAACCATGTACCGCAGTTTTGGTTCAGCAATGACATATGTCAGTGTCATACTTTAACTATAGTTTAAATGGGATTTTTTTTTTAATCAAAATTTAAAAGTTGAAATATTCAAAACATATGTGTCAATTTTTCTTTGATATCGTTACTTAACTAAATAGACAAGAGAAAAAGAAAACGAGAAGGGCAAATGCCCAGTAGAGAAAAACATGGTTTCAATTATTTTGTGATACACTGTTTTATTCAAATATTATTCAAAAAGAGTGAATGGCGATTACATTTCCAGTCGTGCAAATAATTGAGTATTGTCATTTGTATATATTATTTTATCATATGTCCAGCATAAGTGTTTATATTGATTGTTTGATACTTTCAGCTGGTTTTGCAGTTGAAAATAACATTTATCAAGGCCAAACGTCCAATAAATTCGACAGAATGCAACATTGCGTTGGAACAAGCAAACATTCTAGTCATAAGACCATATTATCAAATAGAATTCCAAATATAAACGGTAATAAAAAGTTTTTGTACATGTACTTTTTCATCTGAATTCATTTCATATATACACATATTAGAAACATAATTTGATGATTAAAGTAATATATCGATAAGGGGGCAGATAGATTTATAAAGATTAATTGATAAAATAATGAACTGCATATTCATATGGTATTTGAAATATACGGATATATTAGGAAATTTTCCAATCCAAAACCATAGATATACTAAGATAGGGTACATGTATATGTGTCAATAAGACAACTCTCCATCCAAATAAACTCATTATAGATACCAGGATTAAATTATGTTTTTACGCCAGACGCGCGTTTCGTCTACAAAAGACTCATCAGTGACGCTCGAAGCCAAAAAAGTTTAAAAGGCCAAATAAAGTACAACGGTGAGGAGCATTGAGCATGTTAAGGGCCAAAATTACCTAAAGTTTTGCCAAATACAGCTAAGGTAATCTATTCCTGAGGTAGAAAAACCTTGGTATTTTAAAATTTCTAAATTTTTGTAAACATTTAATCTATAAATGTGACCATATCATTGATAATTCATGTCAGCACAGAAGTTCTGACAACTGGGCTGGTGAAACCCTCAGGGAATTAAAAGTAAACCATCATAGGTCAAAGTACTGTCTTTAACACGTAGCCTTAGAGTAAAAGCAAATTTTAATTGACAAAACAAATATTTGAATAAGTTCTTTAAATCAGAATAGAAATTAATTGCATTCTAATGACGTTTACTGATGCAGTCTATGCAACAGTATAAAAAAGGAGTAAAACATTCATCTAAGGACTACTTACCCTTCTCAACCACGAACATATTTACTGGCAAAGAAAAACAGCATTATCAGTCCGGGTTCAGTTATTTTATGTTGCCATGCTGCATTTACTTGACAAATTTCTAATAGTCAGCGAAGATGAATAGAAAGATAAATTCTGAAATGCTTTCTCCTATGCATTATGTGTGAAAGCTTTTAATAATGGATACATTTCATTCTTAAACGGTTAGTTTTATCTTAACATCTTATGAAAAAAATAAACAAAATATAAGTCAGTCATAATGCGTACTTCAAAATTATCCAATACTATTCAGAAAATTCACTTGCAGTCATTTCAGTACTGTTCAACAGTATTTAATACAATTTAGTATGATGATGTGTACAGGTGAATGACGATTCCCGAATAGTCTGAACGTGCAATAAAAAAAAAAAGAAAGAATGTAAAAGAAAGAACTGTTCCAGAATATTGTAGTGTGATGTTAAAAATTGTATGTAAGCAATATTTTTATTAGAGAACAGTAAAACTATAAACGCAGTACATTGTATATCCCTATACATTGACTGAAATAAAAAACGAACTGAAAATAGGTGATAAATCATTTTTTTTAATTTAATTTCAGGAATGAGAGGTCAATTTTCTGGAAAGACCTTCAAGGTAGGACATGAACAGGTAATCATTGATTGTAGCGTTTTCAATTTAATCGAAGTTCAAAAGGTCATACAGCACTTCCATACAACAATTACAAATTCAAAATCAACTATTTTGAACCTCATCAAATTTCGTACGTTGTTGTATACTCAGGAAAATATATGTATTTTAGATTATTCAAGTGATAAGACAATTGAGTTTTAAAAAGAAAAAACATAATTAACTTGAATGTGTCCATAGTACACCGTTGCCTGACTCGCACTATCATTTTCTATGTTCAGTGGACCGTGGCATTAAGGTAAAAACTCTAATTTAGCATCAAACGTAGAACGATCATATCATAGGGAACATGTGTACTAGATTTTAAGTTGATTGGAATTCAACTTCATTTAAGACTACATTGACCAAACATTTTGCCTTGAAGCAGGACAGATGAAAGAACGGCCGAATGGACAGACTAATAAACGAACGAACTAATGCACAGACGAAAAACGTAATGCAATTAGACATGTTAGATGAGGCATATAAATATGTAATCACAATAGAATTTCATGTTGACATAAAGTACTGAAAATTAATTCTATAAACAGACATCCGCTCGTGTGGACGAGATAAGAGATAGAACAAAATGATAACAATTTTGCTGTTTTTAATATTGATTTTCAAATTTTGAACTAGTTGTTTCAGCGTTGCTTACTCCTTCAACCTGTTTTGTAGTGCTATCCATTCAAGTCAACATATTGCATTTTCATTAAAATAGACACTTTACAAATAAAGATGTCAATCATTCCTTAAAACGTTATTGCTTTCATTTGACATATCAATATTTAAATGTTTTGTCTAGCTTCAATTTGTTCTCAGCTGTCTTGATCAACATCAAAACTGAAACAAGAACAAAATACTACATGTATATGTAAACAACTGTTCCCCATTAATTTTCCTTATTGTCAGGGATTATCAGAGCACATATGAAATTAACTGAAGGACGAAACTGACTATTATTCCTATTCCTCACAATCTGTATTCACTTCACACCAAAATGTAAATGAGAGTTCAATGTTGTGTAAATAAATATTCATTCATATTATAATCATATTTATTCACCAGGACAATGACGCATTACACTACGTAGAGGTAGTGTTTGATCCATTAAATCAAACAAATGAGGCACATATTCATGGAATCAATGACAGGACAATCTATGCCGACATTGACACAGGAGCAGTTGGTATGCCACTAGAAGAAAGTGAGGAGGAGGTTGACAATGAGGACGATGACGATTTTATGTACATTGATGGAATAATTGACTATACAAAAAAGTCATAAGATCAGATCAAACAAATTTACAATGTTCATGTAGACTTTTTTGGAAGATTAGTGACTAACTTTATAACCAAGATGAATATAAAGATGATTATTGTGTACAAGAAAAATAGTTTGATCAATCTACTGGTCGTTTACATTTTCTTACAACACCCTTGATATACAAATTGATATGTATCTATTGATATATGAAGACCATCCCATCTTCGCAATACGCACACATAGACTAAAGTCTATATAAGAACATAACAGAGATATATAGTATTCACGTTAGTCTATATAAGAACATAACAGAGATATATAGTATTCACGTTAATTTGTTTAAATCAAAAAGGTTATAACATTCATGAAAAAATTTATGACACAATTTGTAATAATGTAAGGTTATTCCCAATGAACAGAAATTAAAAAAAACATTACCCATATCTATCAAAATTAACGCAGTTGTCCGGAACTTATCTTACAATCTTATTTTTTATGAAATTGTGGAGGTTTGTATCTGTTTAGTGTGTAATAGTGATTTGATTTTAATTGAAATTCTGTTGATTAAATTTTCTGAAATAAATTGAAATTTATATTTTTGATATATATATATTTGGTAACAAAAAGCATGAAAGATATACTGTTATACTGAGGAGTTTACCTGATTTCCTATATAACCATGGTTTTTATCTTTAGATTTTCAATTAATATTCCATATCAATATGGATATTGACCTTGGTCACATAGTCTTATTACAATTATAGTTAGGTAGTCCTCTTTTCAATGTTCTTACTAAGAGACATATCATTTGACGATAACATCGGGATTCTTATGTTGAACAGAAAAACAGATTAATAAACAAAACATTAATGACTGTTTTATTAGAAAAGTACACAATACATCACAATATAATTATATTATACGAGTAAAAAACTTGTAAAGATAGAATATGTACAAACAAATCCTTTTGTATCTAACCACCTACAAACTTGGTGTTACATGCTATATATCAGAATTGTACAATTCAGCTGGAAAATAATTGACTCTTAAAAGATTGGCGCAAAGGTGAAAAGCAACTGATATAAACATGGAAACCCAAACAAAATCTCACAAAGAAGCAATTTAACATAACGAAATGCTCAGATTGGTGTAATGGCAGTCTTCTGAACATAAAAAGATCGAAACTCCTTGAATACCAAAATATGAATTAATTACACCGAAAAAACAACAAACAATCTGAATCGGGTTTTTTTTTCAATCTATTTATGACTTTCGAACAGCAGTATTCTAATGTAGCCTTTTTTCATGACTGGGTAATTCCTGTAGAGCATATATATCAGACAAGCAATTTTTGATAATCACTAAATTAAGAGTCTTATTTGAAACAGGCTAATACATGTGTGAAAAGGTTAAACATATGCTCAATTAGCCATCTTAACCCTGAACTCACCACATCAGAATTGTACAATTCAAATTGCTTGAATCACAGGATACATGTAGATGTAAAACTAAAACAAAACTAATATAAACTATCTGATATATTAGCCTCAATGATACGCTTGCACTCTGCATCCGAAAATTTAGTAATATGGCATTAATTTGACATGCATAGTAAACTGACATGGCATTTTAGAGTGTTATATAAAATCTCTCTTTATGGTCAAAATTTGCTTCTTATTTTGTACAATGAAATTAAAGGATAAAAAATGAAAATTAGTTATATTATATAATAAAGTGTAAAACGTAAAACATATCATAAGGTGTGTTCTCGTGGTTTGTTGCAAATAAAATCATCTACCCATTTTCATTGTTTGGTTGCAATTTTCAGAATATTATAATTTTTTTTAAAATTCTAAATGCAAATGACCAGTCTACATCCTGTAAATTATATCAATCAAAGGAATTTGTCACAAATCAGGCAAATCATTTCTAACAAAAAATAATAAGGTCTAGTGAAAAGACCTTAATAAATCCAACTTTATCATATATAACACAATTGTAAAATTCAGTAAGAAATACTTTTTTACATATATCTATTTACTAACATGTATAACAACAAACTAAAATTAACATGTTTGTGATTCATTCGTATTTACCTTTAGCATGAATCTGACTCTTGTCTAATGTATATCAACAACAAGAGACATTGTTATTAACGCTTTACACGAATAAGCTTTATTCGTAATGCATCATATAATGCGGTCGAAGGGATGGTAATAGCGTATATTATGTCACAATTACCGTTCGTTCATCTTAAGAATCCTATGTGAAACAGAATGTGCAAAAAATGTTTCAGGTAACGTTGCCGTCTTTGTGCCTGTTCCTACAAAAGGTATATCAAAATAATGTTTTGAGAATCAAACTATTTATGTTGCTTTTTTTTATATAAAAGATATAATCGAAGTTAGGGATAAGATAATTTTAAATCTTATTCAGTGTCAATAATTATCGTTATTTCATGCAAGGGGTGACTATTTATATTTCAAGGACTTAACCAGTTTATCCAATATATGGCATATATGGTTATTTACATTTCTATTAATTGTTGACGTGTTGGTTAATTGCCGAAACATAAACATCAAGTTCTGACCCCATTTTTTTATTTCATTTTTCTATTAAGTATATGATAAAGTTCATTTATAGAAAAATATAGCGAAATCCTATATTAAAACAAAAATATTTTTACCCGCCAGCCCCCTTAATAGTTTGTACATATGTTTCCATGTTAGTGAGTTCCAAACAAGCTAATTATGTGCTTTCTCAAATTGCAGAGCCTTTTTATCAGTGGTTATCGTTTGAAGGTGTCTGTTTTTTCCGTTTCGGTTAATTGTTTTGTCAGGCGTGTTATTTTCCTTTTGATAATGATGTTGCCATGTTTGGGCTTTTGTACCTGACTGTATGGTATAGATTCTAAACATTGTTGAAGGCCGCATGGAATCTCATTGTTGCTTTAATCCATGTATATGGACCTTTGTGTATTTTTTTAAAATAGTAACACAATGGCATTTATACCTTGCCTCCATGTTTTGTATTTTCTTTATTTCAATCCCTCCCTTTTCTCATGTTTTCTTATTTTGTTAGAACACACAAAGTTTTGTTAATCCTTAAGATTGTTTTCTTTAATGATAATAATTTTTTTTTGTCAAATTCATTTACCTTGACTACACTCGTTCAATGTTAGTACTGAAATTTAAGATATGGTATTTTAACCTCTTGTTGGCGTGAATATAATGCAATGTCTCAATTTATACTCACGTGACATTTGAATATTCCTGCATGTTCTTTCGATTTCGATGTTCACCTGCAATAATGCAAACAAATTTTAGAAGTTGCCAGCCTATATATTCACAACATTTGACTCAACATTCCATTAAAGTTGTATCATTTTTGGTACTAATACGGTTGTGTTTGGTTCAAACTTTCAGGTATTTCCTTAGCACATGCAAAGAAGAGCTCTTTTCGGATAAATGTGTATCATATTCTTACAGTCTTAAACGTCAAGATACTTGAAGCGAGTTGAGACTACAAAATTAAATTATTGGTTAAGTTTCGATTGTTTGCAGGTTCTAGTTGTTCAAAGTGATATTTGTCAAACAAGGCTGTTAAATTCATATGGTCTCTAACGTTGGAGACTCTACTACTCCTTTTTGTTTCAGGTACAAAAAAAAAATTATAAAATTAACTAAAAAAATAGGATATTCCAAATTTTGTAAAATAAAAGAAATTTACTTTTTCAACAGTATGGTATACTTACAGATGCAAATGATGGCAAAGCTAATTACAAAATTACACAAAACTATTGGAAGTACAATTTTCAAAAGTTTGAGGGCCACATCTGTAAAAGAATTTTATTTTTTATATTTACTACATATATCACAAAGTAGACTAAATAATGTTATTTATCCACTTGACAATTTTTAATAATCGTTACCAATATAAGCATTCTTGCAGTATTCGTACATGTACTATTGGTACAATTGAAAACAATTAAGATTATTTGTGGTCTATGTTTGGATGTAAACTTTTGTCATTTTTAAGAAAATACCAACATAATTAGTCTACTTGTATTTCTTTTTTCCCTTTTTAAATCTCAGAAGGTTGGATTCGCAATGCTTCTCCACTATGTTCTCTCTTTTCTGTTCGAGCATAATATAATAGTCTTTTGAAAACGACAAACGTGGCTGGCGTATAAATTCAAAACGTCATTATCGTTGATAGATTTTGTTTTACAGTTATCATATTTTGTGTTCTGTATACTTGTGTATGTATTTGTTTTTTATTTATTTTATTTTTTGACAGGGTATTGTCAGTTTTGTTTTCGAAATGCAGCACATTCAATTAGCACTACTCAGTTACTTTATTTTATTATTTTGAATAGGCATAACACAACAACTGGAAAATCAGAAAATAGACTTAACCGATTGCACCCGAATTGACAAAAGAATACGGAATGTAACTAAGTCGATAATATGTCATAGGCTTTAATACTTTAGATGACTTTATAATTGATAGTTTAATCTTTTCATAGAGTTGTTCTGATCAGTATGACCATGTCGGTTCAGAATTAGTATACTAATAAAATTTAATCTGTAAAAATATATCTTTATATTGTGTAAAACACAAATTCCTTACCATTTACTGGACTGTCACTTCGGCATGTGATATTCCTTTTAATTTCCAACATAAACGTTCCAATCTGACAAGTGATGTTTAACAAGTTCGCACATATTGAAGACGTGAAAGTATATCTGATATGTATGATAACTTCATAAAACAGATCTTTCATAATTTTGGAAACTCTGAGTGATTGTGAAATGTCTCCCTCCTTAAAATAATAAAACAGAATGATATAAGTATCTATATTAAATTTGGTATCAGTGAAATGTCGCGATTTCTAATGTAAAGTAAAACAAATAACTTATAACTATGTGAAATAAATCTGATTAAGTCACTCCACTTAAGTCATAAAAAAAATGCGTTTAACATATAAACAAATTTAGAATGCACCAAAAAAGAGCTAGTCCTTAGTCTTTTTTTTATTATTTTCATTTAAAAGGTTCAAGAAAATGTAATAACTGATAATTAACTGCATTCGTGACTTGTTCAGTCTTTACATATTTTTTCTATCTTCGAAAAGTTGGATCCTCTACAATTATTCTTTAGTCATTCTTCATATCTTTCAAGTGATATATGAAACATTTTTTTACATGACTTAATCGTATGACGAACCAACATCTACAGTACAGATTTGTCCAACAACTTTGTCATGATTGTTCAAATTTCACTATTTATTTAAAAACACAATGTATATACTTCAAACCTAGTATTTAAAACAGCAATGTTTTTATATACATTTGTAAAATTGCATATCCTGTCAATAGTTTGGAGAAATTATACCTATGATTTTGCTGATATCAGCTTATATATCTATAGACTTAAGGGAAAGCAATAACAAATCAATTCATATCTGCATCATTTATCCATTTGCAACGATAAAGTTGAAAAATTCGGTATCAATTACATACTACTACTGTCTGTAACAAAAGATCCTATGACTTATATAGAAATCATTTAAGAAAATCTATTCTAGTTGTGTGTCTGTTTATCTGTTTGACTGTCATTACATTCTTTTGATATATCATGAAGGCTTTTAATTGGCGGAGGAAACCAGAATACCCATGGGAAAAACTACCGACTTTATGCAGAAAAAGATGCAAATCTTGTCAACTAAGATCGAAGTCAAACTCACCTCGATACTAGCGGCAATCGAACTAGAGATGACAGGCTAATCATGCTCAGTGAACGGTTATTATTTACCTACTTAGACCACCAATCCAAGTATGTTTCTCTTTATTCATGCTATTACTAATTGTTCCGTCCTTTCTTTTTCTGATGATGATGAAGACTTTTTTTTTTGTTAGGTGTTTGGATTATCCATATTATTTATTCTCTATTTTATATTGTGTAATCACATGAAGTACACTTTTTGCCGCCCTTTGTAATTTAACTTTTTTTTCAACTGAAAAAAACAAACAAAAATCCCTGGCATACCCATATCGTAGATACACCTTAAGTGAACTCTTTGACTTTAGAAAACAACCGTTGCAAGTATTTCCTTTACATATATAAATCAATCAAAAAGGTAACACCAATCAGGAACCTTACAAAATGTTCCTGGAAAACTGATACTTTATGAGTTAAATCATTCTTACATCAATGGAAGCATTGCACTTGGGCTGTGGAAAAACTGGCTTTAAAGCTGCATTGACTTGCAAGACATTTCCATTATCTACTGTAATATTTACATAAATTGGTTCGACTGGATAATCTGCCATAAATATCAAAAACATACATTACATTTACGGTAGAACTTTTGAACAAATTCTGACTAATTTTTTTCACACCTTTGATATTCCAGGTGAGGGTTGTAAAACAATAACACATTGACACAACGTTTAAATACTTGTTTAACACTTCTCAACATAGCTTCGCCTTTCTGAGTACTATACTTTTAATCTTATCAATAACTTTTCACATCGAGATTTAATGTGTACAAATTGTTTCGTGCAAACAAAACATATAAACATGAAATTGTGTGGTAAGATTGCTACACATGTGCAATGTGAAACCCCTCCACCAGAGTCCAAATCACGTACATATGAGCAATTATAGATCAGCATATGCCCTTAAACATGTTAAATAATAAAATACAATCTATAATACAAGGGCAAAAATATATATAGCAATTCCAACGAGAAAACGACAAAACCAATACAAGAAAAACAAATATGACTGAGACCAACCAACGACAACACACTACATGTATATACTAGCAATCGAGCCAAATTACATGTAACAATCATATCTCCTAAATGTGTATGTTTTCGTTCATTTTTTTACATATTAAATAAGGCCGTAAGTTTTCTCGTTTGAATTACTTTACATTATTATTTCGGGGTCTTTTATAGCTGACTATGCGATATGGGCTTTGCTCATTGTTGAAGGCCGTACGGTGACCTATCATTGTTAATGTATGTTTCATTTTGGTCTCTTGTTGATAGTTGTCTCATTGGCAGTCATACCACATCTTCTTTTTTTCTATGGATGACTGCAAGTACAAATAACGTTTAATAAAAAAACCATGAAACTTACATTCAAAACGGTCTTCTGTCATATTTAGAATTTTGACATCCTTCGAAAAACCGTATATACACTGGTAAGGTATATTAACATCCTTTGAGTCAAGTCTATGTATTGTTAGTTTGGATGAACGAGTTTCCTTGTCAAATAATTCTGAGTATTTGTCTGGTTCCGAGGATGTACCATCCATTATCAGCAAATGAAGATTTTTCCCACCTAGCCATCTTCGAGTGTATCGGTCACAGCATGTACTAGACGGAAGTTTGCATTCTAATACTATATCCTTGCCAAACACTGCCGGATTTGTTTGAAGCGACCAAGCAACTCCTTCACCTGAATTGTGAAGAGAAATAAATCAACTATGGATATATAATATAAAAAAAATATGCAAAGTGTTTGAAAGAAAACAATAACTTTATTTAAAAGCATTATATAAGTGTGGTAAACAGTTATGTAGTGGATGTTATAAAATGTAGGAAACAGTCACTTTTCTTTTGGGACGATGAATTTGTGGGATCCTTTACTATAAATAATTGAGTTGATCTGTAACAATAACATCTCCATGCCTTATATATCATGTACTGTAGTACGCCGTTAGATTGAAACTGACGAGGAAAGGTAACACACGGCCACTGAAAGCTTTATTATCGAAGAGCCCAGGTGGTCGTGTGGTCTAGCGGGACGGCTGCAGTGCAGGCGATTTGGTGTCACGATATCACAGTAGCATGGGTTCGAATCCCGGCGAGGGAAGAACAAAAAATTTGTGAAAGCAAATATACAGATCTAACATTGTTGGGTTGGTGTTTAGACGAGTTGTATGTGTTTAAATGTACTTTTTCACTTTTTTTTGTCTTTTGGAAAATGTTGTTTGTGCTGTATTAAGACCCTTCTACAACGAAATTTGTTTTACATGCACACGTAAAAAAATTGCGTTTTTATCCATTTATTTGAACGTAGTTTTCAATTTAGACTCGTTTATATATAATGCTTCAGCAATAAAGTCTGAATCATTCATTCGTTCTTTCGATGACAATGACATTTTTGGAACATAAATAAGATTCCTGCACCTTGCAAAAGTTATATCATATTCTTGACAAGTATAACATATTTTTTTAACTGAGCATATATTTCATTGATAAAAGTCCGGAAAATGTACATCGATAGGATTATAGAACGTAATGATAAATGCACTACATTTTGTGTATCTCAAGGTATAGATTAGCCTAGGAGGATTTATACATAAAGTCAGTACCTTAGGGGTTTGATTGCATTTTGCAATCTATACCTCCCCCAACCCCCCAACAAATAAAGAGACTAAACATACGTCATCCAACGACCTGATATTCGTAACTTGGGACAGGCGCACCGATGCTGCGGGATAAAATAAGTTTTGTAAGGTCTCAAAAGAGGGGCGAAAGATAACAGAGGGACAGTCAAACTCATAGATCGAAAATAAACTGACAACGCTAGGTTAAAAATAAAAAGACAAACAGACAACTTATAGTATAAAAGACAAAACATAGAAAACTAAAGACTTAGCAACAGGAACCCCACCAAACACTAAAGGGTGATCTCAGGTGCTCCGGTAGGGTATGCATATTCTGTTCCATATGCGGCATCCGTCGTGTCGCTCGTGTTATAACAAACCCGGTAAATAGTATATTTCTGTAGGTCACATTTGTGATGGCGTCCGTTAAATTTACAAAGGGATGATTACAACTTCATCATTTGAAACTCTTGGTTTAATAGTCAACTTGTGAGCATCAATCATCTATCAAGGAAAACATGATAGAAAATACAAACCTGGGAATATCGTATCATAAGATAGATATATACTCCGTATACAGGCGCTGATGGAGCGTGCTTCATAGAAATGGAAAGTTCACAATTGGGAAGCTAAAATCATCTCTTTCGTCGTAAAGTTTTTTCAACCGACCCTTATTGTCAATTTATATTGTCAAATCTCAATCCTCTCCTCTCTAACCAATGTGGAACAATCACAAACTCGCAGATTTATTTTTATATTTTTGAGTTTGCAGAATTGATGCATAATGGGTTCCTGTCTTACTTCAGGGAAATCATAGTGCTTTAGACATAGTTTCATCTCCTTTATAATGGCAACAAGAGAATTGTTTTTGTCGTAATTTATAGAAACATATAATTATAACTGTTAATATTAAAATTACCTGATACAGTTACATCGGGTGTCAATAAATGGAGCACTATTAAGTAAACACACAGTTTTCTGTAAAGCCGTTTTTGCAAGGAACCACTCATGGTTGTTCAAATTGTATTGATCTGTAAATATAATATTTTACATCTCCAATCAATCTTTTAACATTCATGTCAAATGTATTGTGGGTGTATGTCTCTGGTTTAATACGCTTCTCCTCCCAATATTTTGTAATGGAGCAGTTAGAGTGCTGAAGGATGTATTCAAGAAATATTTGTTGTGTAAATTGAAATCCAATGAATTTCTTCTGCTACATTTACATTCTCGTTGTTGTTTCTGGGTGACTGTTATTTCATGAAGGTAGCATCCTACCTATACCCATAATTTTGGTACTTCATATAATAAATCTCAAGATTTGTGTTTAAACTTTTCAAATGTAAAGGCAATTCAATTAAAATTAAAAAAGTGTGTACACGCTGAAATTTCTCTCAAGGTTGTATGGGCCCTGTGATGGATACGGCAAGCATATTTGACAATCTTGTCTATCCACAAAATATAGTAGATCGAAAGCTTAAGAGTATCTCTGCAACATACTGAGGATTATGAAAACATTGACAATTAATGCATATGATGGATTGTTGTTTTTAACAGCCACTTTCAGAACTATTGGTTATTAGTTGGTAGCCAGATTATTATCGGAAGAGGAAATCCAGTGAAAACAACTTACCGTCGACAGGCAATCCTAACTCATTCAGATTGGAACCAAACGCTCATAAAACATGCTGGTTTTGATCTCACAACTTTAGTGTTGACGGGCTAATGATATAGTTAATGAACTACATATATCAGATCAAGAAAACTAAATAGTTATCAACGGTACCAGGATTATAATTTAGTACTCCAACGCGCGTTTCGTCTGCATAAGACTCATCAGTGACGCTCACATCAAAATATTTATAAAGACTCATCAGTGACGCTCACATCAAAATATTTATAAAGACTCATCAGTGACGCTCATATCGAAATATTTATAAAGCCAAACAAGTACAAAGTTGAAGAGCATTGAGGATTCAAAATTCCAAAAAGTTGTGAAAAATACGGCTTAGGTAATATATGCCTGGAATAAGAAAATCCTTAGTTTTTCAAAAATTTCAAAGTTTGGTAAACAGGAAATTTATAAAAATGACCACATTATTGATATTTATGTCAACACCGAAGTGTTGACTACTGGGCTGGTGATACCCTCGGGGACGAAACGTCCACCAGCAGTGGCATCGACCCAGTGGTGTAAATAGTTATCAACGGTACCAGGGTTATAATTTAGTACGCCGACGCGCGTTTCGTCTACATAAGACTAAACATTGACAAATCAACCATAACATGAGTACATGAGCTCAAGGTCAGATTAACTCTTTCAGATTGACAAATTTGATAAATCATTATTTACACCATGTATTGTTGACTTTCTGCTAAATTGTACTATTAGAGAAAAATACTCAACCATTAATTATTAACCCATTACAAATGAACCATGAACATGATGTCAAAGTAAAATGAACCCTGCTAGACAGACAAGAGTACCAAACACCAAACATAGTTCACATATTGCTTATAATATAAGATAAACAAACATAACAAAGACAAAATTGTCAAAGTTGAAATGTCTCGCCGACTTTACTTATCACTTAAATCATATCATATGCCCAATTTAGTTAGCCTTTAAATACAAGCATCTGAGAAAAAGACATAATCAAAGAATGTTTGTGAGTGCGCTCAAATACCTCACGCCCACACATTTTTACTGGGCAAATAAAATCTCACCAAAATCCCATGTTCAAAATCTTTTTACTCCTTCAAAGGTCAATTGATAAGAAAATATTGTGGATATGCACGTGTAAATATTATGTCCTCATTAATTAGAAAGTTTGGTGGAATTATGTTGTGTTGTTAAAGAGGAGTTGCGATGATAAACTATTGCAGTAGTGTGTGTGTAGTATTCTATGTTCAAAGGGGTATTACTCCTGAAACAAATTGAATCATAATTTCCTGTCGACAGGCAAAAAGTCAAAGTATGTTCTTATGATCTACAAAGTGCCATGAAAACATGTTGTATAGTTTAAGAGCAGTTGCAATAACTAACTATTGCAGCAGTATATTCAAAACTCTAAGTTCAAAGGAGCATAGCACCTTAAAACAATATTAAATCAGAATTTCCTGTTAATGTACAGATATGTATATCAGGTCCCTATAATTTACAAAGTCAAAGTAAAATGACAATATTTTGTGTAGTTTAAAGGGGTACTAGGTGTCAAATTCATGTTCACCGGTACGACTCAAATTCTCATATTTGCTTTATAACATATTAAAACAATTATTCAAGTCATACAAAGTATAAAATAAACAATTAACAGGGCATTAGCTGGATAATATGTAGCTTCGTTTCTTTTAGTCTAGACGCCATCTAGTCAACTATCCAGTTGACCTTAATACTGTCGGTGGTCATATAAGCGATATCTATAATATTAAAATAACGAGGTCCAATTTGTAAGCCGTCATGGGGTGAAAACGACAAATCAAAGAATTCAACTTTATATATAAAGCTTATATAGTATAATGATGTTGATAGAAAATTACATCACTCCAGACCTTTTTGCTTTCCACATAATTAATATTCCCAATAATTAACAAGTTTCGGGTCGCATCCGATATCGATACCAATGTTCCTTTTACCTATTACCTTATCTGTACGTTCCGCATCTCACAGGTGCACCACCAAACGGTGTATTTAGGATTTGCTATATACACGGGTCATAATCAGAGGGTTGACAATACTAAATTCAAGCATTGTCACATTGTTTCCTATCGTAGTATTTTAATCAGTATGACTTTATAAGATGACAATACGAATACTAAATATTTGGACTTAAAATAAGGAGTATATGCACAGTTTCAAATTTGTTAGCCGGCATAACGTAAAACAGCAAATCAAAGAATTCAACTTTATTTATAACTAATGTTATACAGGTCAGGACCACTACCTCATATGGAAATGCATAAATTAGCATACTTATGTTCTCGCACATGTAATTGTTTATTTACATGTGACGCAATTTATTTTTACCTAGGTTTTTGACCAATCCACTAAATGAGTCACAATGCATGATGGACTACTACGTGTTTACAATCAACCAAGAACACGTGTTATTTACTGAAATACAACACATTTTTTCGTGCAATGCGGGATTCACAATTTCGCTTAGTTTTCCATTTTGTGTATCCTTATTTATAGTTCATGATATAAAGTATTACTTCCATGCTCAGATTAACGAAGAGTTGTTTCTATGCGAAGAAAAAAGGTTTTGAATTACCCGATATATAGCCATTAACATGTTTGATGATGGCACAGATATTTCATGTATTTGTCCACCAGACAACAACGAAACAACAGCGAGAAAACGCAATTACCCATATGACAACTTACTAGTGTAAATAAAGTCAGCCGTCGATAACAGCCGGTGCTGATATTCATGGGTACAGCAATTTTTGTATAGATAATTAAAGGCTAATGTGTGATCCTTGAATTTTGTGTTCGTAAAAAAGGCGAAGAGGTATTTACATACATCGCAGTGTTAACAAAATCTATAAGTATTTATTTTTTTCACATTTCAGTATATGGGACTTCCAAACTGTTCCCTTTGTTTTGAAGGTAGTAAAGGTCAGCAACTGTAGTTTCAGTTTGTTCGTTTTTTAACGGGCTCGGACATTTGCCAAACTGAATAAAATCATTACAGCTGATTTCTTATACCTGCAAAGTAAAACTTTGGTTGGCTTGCTTGCTTTGATTGTATAGTTGTTTATACAAGCTTTGAAAATAAGATCGACATCTTTAAACAATATACATGTATTAACATAGTTTAACTTGTATATTTTATATTTTGTACAATATACAAACAAAGCAAGCAAGCTAACCAAAGTTTTGCTCTACATGCATTAGGAAATAAGCTGTAATGATGTTATCCATGTGTATGTGCGACAAGGTGGAAAATTTTATATGTTTTGTGAAAATTGCAGCGTTGGCTCAATAATAAAATAAAAGAAGATGTGTATGATTGCCAATGAAACAGCTTTCCATAGGAGACCAACATGACACAGAAACTAACATTTATAGATCACCGTACGGCCTTCAACAATGTGCAAGGCCCATACCGCATAGTCGGCTATAAAAGGCCCCGATATAACAATGTAAATCAATTCAAACGAGAAAACTAACGGCCTTAATTATATATAAAAAATGAACAAAAACAAATATGTAACACATAAACAAACGACAACCACTGAAATACAGGCTCATATACAATTTATTTTTTTATGGGATAGTTTTTTTCTCCTTTTATATATTTAATTGGGCCGTTTTGGGTTTTTTTTTGTAAATTGTTTTACATAAGTAATTTTTGGGTCATTTATGGCTTACTTTTCAGCATTGAACCTATGACTGCTTACTTTACTAGATTATTTTTTTGTTGGAAAGATGTCTCATTTGGCACTCATACCTCATCTTCTTATTTCTATATACAAAGCACGTTTTAGAAGGAAAAAAAAATAGGTAATATGGCACCCACTATGATCCAGAGACTTTTAATATTGGAGATATTTTGTAATAAAACTAGCAACAAACGGATGTTATCGATTGTTGAAACTATAAAAAAAAATGTATTGAGCTATATACCGTACCCGCTCAGTGGCGTATCCAGGGGGCGGGGGTTCCGAGTTATGGACCCCACTTTTTTTGAAGGATCAGTGCATTTGAATCGGGACATGTAGATGGAACCCCCTCCCCTTTTGTCAAGGGTTAGGACCCGCCTTTTTGAAACGGCTGGATCCGCCCCTGCCGATTTCATAACACCTATTTTTAGCATAATGAATGTTATGATGTTCTTATTTTTAGTTCAGGTCTTGATAAAAAAAAAAAATACACATTCAGTACAAAAAGAAGTGTTTCAATAAAAGTGTTCGTGTTTTTCTAGGCAGAAATGATTTTGGAATGACATAATATCGGTTTTAAAGATCTCAAATGATTTTCTTACTGGACAGTGGTCACTTCACTGGATATTTCACTGTTTCATGTCTTAAAATAATGTAGGTTCAATTCAAAACAATGCACAAAACCGGTTCCACTACTTTTGCAAGGCGAAAAAGAAAGTCGAATCGTGAAGCCAGTAAGCAATATTTTTTTAATCTGAGCATGCAAATTGAGGATTACGTTATATATTTTACATTAAATATATTTGCAGAATAAACACATTGGTAATGAGAGTCCTAGACAATATACTAGTTGACTGTTTTCCCACTAATTCCACGTGTTTTAAGTAGTAGTTTACTCGTAGTAGCCCACAATGCATTGTAGTTCATTGAGTCGATTGGTCAGTTTTTCAAGGCCATATTGGCCTTGTGTTTTGGAAATTACTATGCAAATATATTCTGACGTCAGAAAATCTAGAGTTCTCGACCTGTTATAGGACAATGCTGTTGATTAAAATGACTCCATTCAAGGCCTTTTTGTTTTCCAAATAATTAAAATTACCAATAACTGATAAGTTCCGGGTCTACGGGTTCAAACAGAAAGATTTTGAAAGCAGAAAAAACTGTGCATCTTATAATCAGCATGACTTTATTAGATGACAACACCAAAACTAATAATGTATGCAAAAATAAGGCTTACACATATTTATATACTTTGATTCAGTCACGGACCCGCGATATCACGGGTGTTTTCTAGTAAACATAAAGATAGAACGAACTCGTGCAAAGGATTTTTTCTAAGTCTGTCTAATTTCATATTTAAGGTTAAACATACATTTAAATCATCGTTTTTACCTGTATAAAAATTAGTTTTTGTGAATCGAATCAATCATTCGTATGATTTACCTTGTTTCACTTTCAATGTTGACATTCTTTTCCTTTTAATAACAGAACACGCACAATTCATGCGTTATCCTTCTCGAACTAAGGGGTTAAATTGAACTTCACATGAGTACGGATTCAACACTCATCATCGATATAATCCACTGGGGTAAAGCTGATGACCGTAACTGCATTCACGGTCATCCCAAGATGTCGGATGAAAAATTAGGTCAGTTTCTGTATTGTCTGTTAAAGTGTTTCTATATCATTTTCTTTACAAATCATACATTGAAACGATGTAAATTTATAAAAGAATCACTCGAAAATCACTAATTACTTCCGAGAAATGTGCATGAAACGGGAAATTCGATTTGAAAAAATCGTTAAGATGACCGTAAATCATAATCAAAATATTTTCAAGATGACCGTAACATAAAACAAGGATGACCGTGATTGGTAAAAAGATGACCGTAACTTGTAAAGGATGACCGTAATTTGTAAAACTGACTGTAATTTATATAGGACGACAGTAACTTTTATAGAATGACCATCAATTCCGTATTGTATTCAAAGCTTTTTTGTTGAGTTTGTCGATCTCAATAGGGGCTCGGTTAGCGGATATAAATATGTTTCATAAATTTCTTTTTTTAAACTATAATATAATTGGCCATATTTAGGATTTAGAACAATGATAGTAAATTGCATATTTCTCGTAAACAATGAAATATTTATTGATATCGACGTTAAAATTTTAACACAAATTGACAGCGATACGACGAAAATTTGAAGAAACATGAATGTGTCCCTAGAACACGGATGCCTCATCTACACTATCATTTTCAATGTTTAGTGGACTATGAAAATGGGATAAAACTGTAATTTGGCATTAGAATTAAAAAGATCATACCATAGGGAAAATGTGTACTAAGTTTCAATTTTATTTAACTTGAAGCTGGACAAACGGACAAACAAACAGACGAACGGACGAACGTACGCACAGACCAGAAAAACATAATGCCAATAAATGGAGCATTAAAAACATTAATAATACATACGAATATTTGGTAATCGAGCCCATGTGTATGGTTCAAGAGGAAGCAGATTAAAATCTTAATTTGTCTTGATATATTGCAGGCGGAAACACTTTTGAAATAGAACAAAAGAATAGAAGCTCTGTGTTTATCGAGAAAGCGATAAATGTTAACTGTAATGTTTGATATAGTAACAAAATTTTAAAAAGTTAATAGAAACAAATAAAACGACAGTTTTCTTATTTTAAAAACACCTTTTGCATAAGTTTTCAATGTTTCTATTACATAGTAATGCAAAACAATAAGATATCAAGTCGACGATATGGTTCTTATTGGGGCCTTTTATAGCTGACTATGCGGTATGGGCTTTGCTCATTGTTGAAGGCCTTACGGTTACCTATAGTTGTTAATGTTTGTGTCAATTTGGTCTTTTCTGGATAGTTGTCTCATTGGCAATAATACCACATCTTCTTTTTTATATATAGTATCTATAAGATGGATGTAGAAAATGCATAACCTCCGATTTTTTTTTATCACGGATGGAGAACATATCAATCTTTTAGTTCAGAAATTTTCGTGTCTGCCCTTCCATTATGTGAATCAAGAAAAAATTCCCCAAAACAGGTAACGATTGTATCGAAAAGAGAAAAATCGAGTGCACCTTTTTATGTTGGGGCATGTTTGGGGTGTATATTTGTCTTTAAAACGTACAAAGCAAGAGTATTTTATATAGCATCTCGCTTCAGATTCTATCATTATTATATATGAAAGCTACAGGTTGACTTTATAACGTAAAAAAATGACAGTACGAAAAGATGAAATATATGGGTCAAGTGAGATACCTATCTAATGAATCACAAAAACAGAGTAGGTGTGTTCGAATAGCTATTTTTTCTAAAAGTACTTGACGACAGTCTTTTAATTTGGATGATGAAAATGGATATCTTCGAAAAAATATGATTTTCTTGTGTGTGATAACTAGGGTTTATAATCTTCAACCACTGAAAATGTTTAGTCTGCCCTTCCACGAAATATTAAATTAGATTATTTTTAAATGCTTAAGAATTTTCAAAAATTCCATCTGACATCCGAACAGACAATATTTTTAAGTTGAATCAATGCAGACAAGATCATTAACTAATGCTCATTAGCTAGTAGATACATTTGTCTTTTAAAATATAACTGACATATAACGATCGATCGTAATGGCGCTATGTGGATAAATTTATCAGTTTTCAAGAGCAAAATTGGCAGAGCGTCATCCCTACAATGGCTTCCATTTCTACGATTGTGAGCATGAACTGGCGTAATGGGGAGATAATTTTGAAGAAGTAGAATCCTGACTGTATTAATAACATTTCTGTATATATACAAATTGACAACGTTCCGCCTTGTGATACGCTTTTCGTACAATACTATTTTAAGGATCTACTTTGCTTGAGCTCACCTTCACTAGTTTATTCGAATGATATTTTTAAAATATATTTGTTATTTTATTTGCACGACAAAATGAAAGACGATATAATATCAATGGGTGTACATGCAATTTTTTGGCATTTTTAAAAATGTGTATTTATTATATGTCATTAAAAGGAATCCCAGAAACAAACAAAAAATCTTTTGTCGAGCAGTTGAAGGCTGTGCACCGCATTTTTTTCATTATGCTTGTAAGGTGTCATTTTATCGCGCTTTTGTAGCATGTTTTCCCTTCCTGTTCATTTGCATGTCTTTTGGCAAATTCATTTTAAAAAATAAACCCTCTACTGTAAAAAAGATACATATGGTAATCTTTGCATTTGAAGCACGTCTTATTTTCTTCTACCTATAGGATAAAACTCTCATATTAATATGTGTATACCAACACGATTAATCATTTGATACAAAAAGATAGTTATATAAATACGGATATTTCTTAGAATTGAGGGTCATCCTTTAAAAGTTACGGTCATCATTTACAAATTACGGTCATCTTAAAAGCAGTTACGGTCAGCCTTGTTATGAATCGCTGATTCTGTTACGGTCATCGCGATTGTGATTTACGGTCATCTTGCCGATTTTTTCAAATCGAATTTCCCGTTTCATGCACATTTCTCAGAAGTAATTAGTGATTTCCGAGTGATTCTTTTATAAATTTACATCGTTTCAATGTATGATTTGTAAAGAAAATGATATAGAAACACTTTAACAGACAATACAGAAACAGACCTAATTTTTCATCCGACATCTTGGGATGACCGTGAATGCAGTTACGGTCATCAGCTTTACCCCAGTGATAATCCGTAGAACAACAATTAAATCAGAATTTCCTGTCGATATGCATATCTACATATTTTATCCTGATTGTCCATAAAGTTTTAATAAATTCTAATCTCTGATTTGACAATGAACCATAAAAATAGTCAAAGTCAGATAAGCCCTGCCAGACAACATGTACACCGTGAAATACTACAATACACAAACTAAAGTTGACCTATTGCTTACAGTATCTACGACACGGGCACGACTACGAGAATGTAATCACTGATCATAAACCATGCAAAATAATGAACGAAAAACAAATATGATATACAGCGATAAAGACAACCACTAATATACGGGATACTGACTTTGGACAGGCACATACAGATCTAGACGGGCGGGTTCCAACTACATTTGTGTAGCTAAAGGTGACAAATCTACCCTACCCTGACACAGTGGTACAACTGTACAACATAAGAACAAACTATAACGAGAGGCTTTAAAGAGCCTGTGTAGCGCTCAAATTGATATATGTGCATATTTAACCAAATGCTACGCAGGGCGCAGCTTTATACGACGAATCCTGAACGGTTGGGGCTAGTATTGACACAACATTCAAACTGGATACAGCTCTGAATTTGGATTGTGATTAAATAGTTGACACAACATAATTATGTTTCTGACACAGAATGAATGTGGTCTAATGAACTTAAAATGTTTTGTTGTTTTTGCTTTTGAGCAATTCACTATGCTGTTGATTATTAATCCTTTGATATTTGAAGAAATTTTCTTTTTCATTTCTGAAATCTGAAATAAGAAAAATTGAACCCCACCAATTTTTTTTTCCTCCCCCTTTCCCTAATTCCAAAAAAAGATCTCAATTCATATTTCTAATGGAACTACCCATTTAAATACATCATAAAATATAAAATGTCATACAGTCATGATTTAAATTGATTTAACTACTATTCTGGACAAAGAAAGATAACTCCAATGCAACATTTTATATTGGCAAATTTCCAATGAAGTTCATTAAACTAAAGTTTTTGGCAAATTTCCAATGGAATTTATTAATAATAAAGTTTTTGGCAAATTTCCAATATACATAATTTAAGAGCAGTTAATGTGAGATATTAAAATGAGTTTCAATTACCAACCTTACACTGCTTTTAAATTGTGTTTTGTACTTAAGTAATTGTCCATTAACCTGGAAACCCTTTTCCACCCTTTTTGCACCTTATTCCTTAACAGTTTGAGCCATAACTCCCAAAGAAAATTCTTACCATCTCTTTGTGGTATTCCAATATCCAAAATCGAAATACATGGTTAGATTCATCATATCAAATAAGCCCAAGAATTAAATTTTTGATGAAATCAAATAAAGTTCAATTTTGGACCCTTTAGACCTCAATGTAGACCAATTTGATAACCGGTCCTAAATATTAAAAATCTAAATACATGGTTAGATTCAGCATATTGAAGAACCCCATATATTGAATTTTTGTTGAAATCAAACAAAGTTTAATTTTGGACCCCGATTTGGACCAACTTGAAAACTGGGCCCATAATCAAAAAACTAAGTACATGTTTAGATTCAGCATATCAAAGAACCCCAATAATTCAATTTTTGTTAAATCAAAGAACCCCAATGATTCATTTTTTGTTAAAATCAAACTAAGTTTAATTTTGGACCCTTTGGACCTTAATGTAGACCAATTTGAAAACGGGACCAAAAATTAAGAATCTAAATACACGGTTAGATTCGGTATATCAAAGAACCCCAATACATTGTAGTTCAATTTTTGATGAAATCAAACAAAGTTTAATCTAAAATTTATAAAAAAACAAAATAACGAAAGGGAGCTCACGTCACTAGATATAATCAATTCAATATTTGTTTATGAAAATTAGTTTAGAAAACGTTTTCTTTAGTTAATGTACGTCCGACATGTAAGACGACGGACATACAGACGAGCGAACGGACGGACAAACAGACGGACAACGGTATACCATAATACGTCCCGTAAAACGGGTGTCTCTTTATTGGGCGTATAAAAACTAATCTACTTTATTAGCAAAACTTATGTATAATTGGTAAATAAATAATATACTAGCCTTCTATGTGTGATGACATTGTTCTTCAAACTACGCAAAATAAGTAAGTCGTATATATATATATATATATATATGTTAAATAGTAAACACCGTAAACACGTGACATACGCAGATAAAAATAGAACTTAATAATGTTATTGGTCTCGGATTTGGTATCTATAATTCTCTGTTTTTAACAAAGAACCGATCATTCATCTTTTATAGGGGAGGAACATTAATGGTTTTAAAATTTCTTCGCTGGGCATTTTTTCATTACTTAAATCAGAAACGAATTTTGTTTCAAATAACATACAGGATTACGAAATTTGCTTACAAACTCAACGTTGCATTTTACATTTCCCAATGTTTGTCCCTTTTTATCTTCTGAATTATGCTTTTCGTAAAAATGAGAATTAAACTATGTTTTTTATAAATAAAACATGCCCCAACAAAACTAGAATGGTATTTTTTTTTAAATATAAGTACATATGATTTAAGACTGAGGTATATTGGCATGAAACACAAAACTATTTAAAATGGTTATCCACCTTCTATATATATATATTAGATAATTCTAAATATATATCTATCTCTTATTTCATCATTCAAATATATTAGGAAGTTATGAAATGACTTGACTGTCTTGTTTTCTGAAATATTATGACTGTATTCATAATATGTATATACATATATATTATGTACTTTCTTTATCATATAGCATTTTTATCACATTTATGGAGTTGTAAATTTGTATCAATTACTATATGTGGATTATTTTTGTACATACATGTAGCATTTACATGTATACGTTATTATATTGTGTGGATCCTGGTATGTCATAATTTATTGTGCTTTTACATTATCATATCAAAATTTTAATGAGTACCAACATTGCACAGGCATTTTTCTTTGCATTTCCCCCTATAAATACCTTACTGCATATATATAGGGGGAATCCATAGACAAGTCCCTGTGCAACATTGCGACCTTTTTGCAAAACAAATTTTAAAGTTTTACTTTGCTTTGACCCTATATTTTTGTAAATAAATTTTATATTTATATCATGTTTATCATAGTTTGCCATTAACGATCACTGGAAAACAAGTATAATTTACGAAAAATATGCACACCGAATGATGAGCATACCTCAATTTTTATTTCAGAGTTTCTGTAAATTGAGTGTGGCTAGGACAGTCCCTGAAATCACTCAAACATATGAAATCAACACTGTCTAGTTGTTAAAATATTTTGAAGTAGTCTAATTATGTGCATCAGTACTAGAGAAGTATAATTTTTCGTTGTTTATCTCAACAAGATCAATTTTCTCGCTTGATCCGGTATGGCGAAAGCAATACAGTTAATATGGCCAATGGTAACCTCTGTTTATCGCTATTTTGTGCATTTTTCCTTTGATCTTGTTTTGTGAAAATTGTTCATATCATGCTACTCGCTTGAGATGAAAAATTATCGCTGGAATTTAAGGAGGCCCGTTGCGTTGCAAATGAACTTGACATGAAAATTTGACAACGTCGTCATAGGTAAAATATATATACATGTATATAGTGATAAACAAATTATCATTGGTCATCTCTACTCAATTGCTTTTCCCGCTTTCGACGTACCGGCGATCTATAATTATCGCTATTTTACAAAATTTCCCTTTGATTTTACTGTCCGATATTTTGTTTTTCTCAGCTGAGTAGAGTGATATGAAAATTATCGCTAGAAACTAAGGGAGCACGTGCGTTGTCAATGAAATTAATATGTAACTAACCACGTCGTCATAGGTAAAAAAGCGATATAATTTAATAAAAGATTATTATTGGTCATCTCAACTCGACTGTTTTTCTCACTTTCGCCTTACCGGTGTCCTAAAGCCATCCTTCACCCATGCCATTTTTTTCCGGGGGGACGGGATTTGTTCAATTTTTACCCCCGGAAACATTGGCATGATCCAACTTTTCCCCCTCAGCGTAATGGGGGTGGACATCAGGATCAGTCCTATTTACCCCCAAAAAGCACGACGACGTCATTTTTCAAAATAGTAACTTGTTTTGATTAGTTTAGCAGTACCAAACCTTCATCATACATGTACCCAACCCCTAATCCTTGACACCAGGCCTTTTAACCCTCTTGCTGCCAAAGGGACATTTATGGCTTCTACACACAAATGGGCCATTCCAGTTAATTTCTGACAGGTGGGGATGGATGGGGAGATTTTTTTTCATACCTACATGTATCAGAAAAAAACATCATGAAAAACTACCTATCAGATCTATAAGTTAAGACCTATCAGATGTAGAGTTTCTGTTCATTTGGGTGGATGGGCTTTCATGGGAAAAATTGACCTATCAGATTTTTTTACTGCAAGGATTGTACCCATCAGAATTTTAAATACAATACCAGATAATGCATGATACGAAACTGTCTACATTCCAAAGGACCCCTAAGATCTGAAATAGGTATTTTTTATTTAATTTGGCACTGGACAGATCAAATCCTGTTGAGGGATAAACATTTGTCAGCATTAAAATCTGATTCTAATACTGTATGTTTAATTTTCAGATATATACATATAGTGAAATGTATACTGTGGGGGGACTGCATGGGGGATAAGCGTTTTGCCAAATTTCCGCGTTGGAAGAATGACAATAATCCAAATTTTTCTCGCGGGAAAATTAAAATTTGGCTCAATGGAATGGGGGAAGAATGACTATATAACACCGGCTCAAGCGAGAAAATCAATCTCGATGATCAACGATAATCTATAATTACCGAAATGTTAAGTAAGTTCGTTCATTTCGGTTCATTCAACATATTAAATTTCAAGGAACAAAGTATCAGCAAACACGAAAAATGTTTCCAACAAATTTTAAAAGTGCTCAAACAATACCATATACTACTGATAAGGCCAATTAAAATTAATTGCTAGATTTTCATCCCCGCCCGCCCCTCTGAAATCGTCCCGCCCCGATTTTTTTTATTTTGAAAAATTTACGATTTCCGGATTTTGTTCATTTCTGTTACCGGTAACCGTCAATAATTTCGTTTCATTCAAACTTCCTGTTTCAAATTTCGATTTTCATATTTCTTGTTTCGAGTACTTTAAAACCATTGTTATCTTGACACAATATCATCTACGGAGAATAGAGATAGATTACCAGAAGGGCATGAAATATTCGGGTTACGAGTAATACGCTGTGTCCAAGAACGCAAATCGCGGTATGTCACAAATTGGAAATTTTTGTTATTAGGCCGAATAAAATAGTATGTGTGGTTCCAGTTACATCTGAAAATAAGTTAGGGTAGGTAGGTAGGGATTTTTTTTTTTTATTATTTTATGGTGGTTTTTTTTACATTGAGTCTATGGGAGCAACATTCTGATTTTAACAGTGCTTGATGAAAAATGACAATAAAATCTTTAGGGTGGCTATTTTTAAGACAAAAAAGTAGGGACGGTAGGGTAACTGGAACCACACATATATTTTTATTTGGCCTTAGAAGAAAACCGTGATTTTTTTCAATAAAACATTGACTTTGTGTCAGCAAATTTGGGCTCTGAAAGATTTCAAAAGCGCAAGAATCGTGGAACACATTGGTAGAAAAAAAACAGAACTGGATTAAAGAAACTGACAAAAGCACAAACTTGTTAGATCTATGACCGTATATTCATGATATTGAGTTCAAAAAGTCGGCAAACATACACATTATGATATAGATAGCCTTTAGATCTACTCATGTCTATTGTTTTTGTTTAAAAACACCAAATACCTTAACAGAGTCATAACACAACTTCATGTTTTACATTGTAATTATATTTGCTTCAGTCTTGCATAACTTGGTAGTCTTAAAAGCACAACCCTACTATTACCAACACTGTTTGAGTTCTCATTTCATTCATAATACTTGTGTTGCATACCATTGTATTTGCATAATTTATGGGGACTACAAACCATCACTTAAAAAGTAGTCCAATTTCTCCATGATTTTACTGTTTACAATGTTTACTGGAAATATGTTTCTAAAGTAGCAAATAATTGCATGTAGAACAGTCGTTGCCAATCAGAGATATTTATTTAAGAATTTGAAAAATTATGTATGATTCTTTATACATGTTTACACATGTACATGGTATAAGCTAATTATAACACTTGCACATATATATATGAAGTTTACGTCACAAGAAGGTTTCATATTAAATAAAATTTAAAAAATAAAATCCTCCCACCCACCCCATTTTTTTCAAAACTTTGGATGAAAATCTACTAATTAATTTTAGTTGGCCTAAGCTGCTGACAAAATATGAAGTCGTTTTGTGCATGCAGTAGCGTGAATAGTGTCAGAGAAAAATGAGGCGAAATACTTGTTGAACAAACGGACAGACAGACATATATGGAGAAAAGGAGATGCAATTTTTTTTTAAGTATTTTTTCCAAATATATTAAAACTATTACAATAGATAGAATTTCTTGTATCTGTGACAACGTTATAAAACTAGAGGCTCTCAAGAGCCTGTGTCGCTCACCTTGGTCTATGTGCATATTAAACAATGGACACAGATAAATTCATAACAAAATTAGGTTTTGATGATGGTGATGTGTTTGAAGATCTTACTTTTCTGAACATTCTTGTTGCTACAATTATCTCTATCCAAAATGAACTTGGCCCAGTAATTACAGTGGAAAATATTTTCTAAAAATCGACAAAAATTTATGAAAAATGTAAAAAATTGACTATAAAAGGCAATAACTCCTAAAGGGGTCAACTGACCATATTGGTCGTGTTGACTTATTTGTAAAAATCTTACTTTGCTGAACATTATTGCTGTTAACTGTTTATCTCCATCTATAAAATTATTCAAGATAATAACCAAAAACAGCAAAATTTCCTTAAAATTACCAATTCAGGGGCAGCAACCCAACAACGGGTTGACCGATTCATCTGAAAATTTCAGGGCAGATAGATCTTGACCTGATAAACAATTTAACCCCAATGTCAGATTTGCTCTAAATGCTTTGGTTTTTGAGTTATAAGCCAAAAACTGCATTTTACCCCTATGTTCTATTTTTAGCCATGGCGGCCATCTTGGTTGGTTGGCCCGGTCACAAAACACAATTTTTAAACTAGATAGCCTAATAATGATTCTGTCTATGTTTGGTAAAATTTGGCCCAGTAGTTTCAGAGGAGAAGATTTTTGTAAAAGTTAACTAAGATTTACGAAAAATGGTTAAAAATTGACTATAAAGAGCAATAACTCCTAAAGGGGTCAACTGACCATTTTGGTCATGTTGACTTATTTGTAAATCTTACTTTGTTAGACATTATTGCTGTTTACAGTTTATCTCCATATATAATAATATTCAAGATAATAACCAAAAACAGTAAAATTTCCTTATAATTACCAATTTAGGGGCAGCAACCCAACAATGGGTTGTCTGATTCATCTGAAAATTTCAGGGCAGATAGATCTTGACCTGATAAACAATTTTACCCCATGTCAGATTTGCACAATGCTTTGGTTTATGAGTTATAAGCCAAAAACTGCATTTTACCCCTATGTTCTATTTTTAGCCATGGTGGCCATCTTGGTTGGTTGGCCCGGTCACAAAACACAATTTTTAAACTAGATACATCAATTATGATTGTGGCCAAGTTTGGTTTAAATTGGCCCAGTAGTTTCAGAGGGGAAGATTTTGGTAAAAGATTACTTAGATTTACGAAAAATGGTTAAAAATTGACTATAAAGGGCAATAACTCCTAAAGGGGTCAACTGACCATTTTGGTCATTTGACTTATTTGTAAATCTAACTTTGCTGAACATTATTGCTGTTTACAGTTTATCTCTATCTATAATAATATTCAAGATAATAACCCAAAACAGCAAAATTTCCTTAAAATTATCAATTTAGGGGCAGCAACCTTACAACGAGTTGTCCGATTCATCTAAAAATTTCAGGCCAGATAGATCTTGACCAGATAAACAATTTTATTCCAATGTCAGATTTGCTCTAAATGCTTTGGTTTTTGAGTTATAAGCCAAAAACTGAATGTTACTCCTATGTTCTATTTTTAGCCATGCCGCCATCTTGGTTGGTTTGCCCTGTCACAAAACACAATTTTTAAACTAGATAGCCTAATAATGATTCTGGCTATGTTTGGTAAAATTTGCCCAGTAGTTTCAGAGGAGAAGATTTTTGTAAAAGTTAACTAAGATTTACGAAAAATGGTTAAAAATTGACTATTAAGGGCAATAACTCCTAAAGGGGTCAACTGACCATTTCGGTAATGTTGACTTATTTGTAAATCTTTTTTTGCTGAACATTATTGCTGTTTACAGTTTATCTCTATCTATAATAATATTCAAGATAACCAAAAAACAGCAAAATTTCATTAAAATTACTTATTCTGGGGCAGCAACCCAAAACCGGGTTGTCCAATTCATCTGAAAATTTCAGGGCAGGTAGATCTTGACCTGATAAACAAATTTACCTCATGTCAGATTTACTCTAAATGCTTTGGTTTATGAGTTATAAGCCAAAAACTGCATTTTACCCAAGGTTCTATTTTTAGCCATGGCGGCCATCTTGATTGGATGGCTGGGTCACTGGACACATTTTTCAAACTACATACCCCAAAGATGGTTGTGGCCAAGTTTGGATTAATTTGGCCAAGTAGTTTCAGAGGAGAAGATTTTTGTAAAAGATTACTAAGATTTACGAAAAATGGTTAAAAATTGACTATAAAGGGCAATAACTCCTAAAGGGGTCAACTGACCATTTCGGTCATGTTGACTTATTTGTAAATATTACTTTGCTGAACATTATTGCTGTTTACAGTTTATCTCTATCTATAATAATATTCAAGATAATAACCAAAAACAGCAAAATTTCCTTAAAATTACTAATTCAGGGGCAGCAACCCAACAACAGGTTATCCGATTTATCTGAAAATTTCAGGGCAGATAGATCTTGACCTGTTACACAAGTTTACCGCATGTCAGATTTGCTCTAAATGCTTTGGTTTTTGAGTTATAAGCCAAAAACTGCATTTTACCCCTATGTTCTATTTTTAGCCATGGCGGCCATCTTGGATGGTTGGCCGGGTCACCGGACACATTTTTTAAACTAGATACCCCAATGATGATTTTGGCCAAGTTTGGTGTAATTTGGCCCAGTAGTTTCAGAGGAGAACATTTTTGTAAAAGTTAACGACGACAGACGACGGACGACGGACGACAGACGACGGACGACAGACGACGGACGACGGACGACGGACGCCAAGTGATGGGAAAAGCTCACTTGGCCCTTTGGGCCAGGTGAGCTAAAAATGGTTAAAAATTGACTATAAAGGGCAATAACTCCTAAAGGGGTCAACTGACCATTTTGGTCATTTGACTTATTTGTAAATCTAACTTTGCTGAACATTATTGCTGTTTACAGTTTATCTCTATCTATAATAATATTCAAGATAATAACCCAAAACAGCAAAATTTCCTTAAAATTATCAATTTAGGGGCAGCAACCTAACAACGAGTTGTCCGATTCATCTAAAAATTTCAGGCCAGATAGATCTTGACCAGATAAACAATTTTATTCCATGTCAGATTTGCTCTAAATGCTTTGGTTTTTGAGTTATAAGCCAAAAACTGAATGTTACTCCTATGTTCTATTTTTAGCCATGCCGCCATCTTGGTTGGTTTGCCCGGTCACAAAACACAACTTTTAAACTAGATAGCCTAATAATGATTCTGGCTATGTTTGGTAAAATTTGCCCAGTAGTTTCAGAGGAGAAGATTTTTGTAAAAGTTAACTAAGATTTACGAAAAATGGTTAAAAATTGACTATAAAGGGCAATAACTCCTAAAGGGGTCAACTGACCATTTTGGTCATGTTGACTTATTTGTAAAAATCTTACTTTGCTGAACAATATTGCTGTTTACAGTTTATCTCCATCTATAATAATATTCAAGATAATAACCAAAAACAGTAAAATTTCCTTAAAATAACCAATTTAGGGGCAGCAACCCAACAATGGGTTGTCTGATTCATCTGAAAATTTGAGGGCAGATAGATTTTGACCTGATAAACAAATTTACCCCCATGTCAGATTTGCTCTAAATGCTTTGGTTTTTGAGTTATAAGCCATTAACTGCATTTTACCCCTATGTTCTATTTTTAGCCATGGCGGCCATCTTGGTTGGTTGGCCCGGTCACAAAACACAATTTTTAAACTAAATAGCATAATAATGATTCTGGCTATGTTTGGTAAAATTTGGCCCAGTAGTTTCAGAGGAGAAGATTTTTGTAAAAGTTAACTAAGATTTACGAAAAATGGTTAAAAATTGACTATAAAGGGCAATAAATAAAGGGGTCAACTGACCATTTTGGTCATGTTGACTTATTTGTAAATCTTACTTTGCTGAACATTATTGCTGTTTACAGTTTATCTCCATATATAATAATTTTCAAGATAATAACCAAAAACAGTAAAATTTCCTTATAATTACCAATTTAGGGGCAGCAACCCAACAATGGGTTGTCTGATTCATCTGAAAATTTCAGGGCAGATAGATCTTGACCTGATAAACAATTTTACCCCATGTCAGATTTGCACAATGCTTTGGTTTTTGAGTTATAAGCCAAAAACTGCATTTTACCCCTATGTTCTATTTTTAGCCATGGCGGCCATCTTGGTTGGTTGGCCCGGTCACAAAACACAATTTTTAAACTAGATACATCAATGATGATTTTGGTCAAGTTTGGTTTAATTTGGCCCAGTAGTTTCAGAGGAGAAGATTTCTGTAAAAGATTACTAAGATTTACGAAAAATGGTTAAAAATTGACTATAAAGGGCAATAACTCCTAAAGGGGTCAACTGACCATTTTGGTCATGTTGACTTATTTGTAAATCTTACTTTGCTGAACATTATTGCTGTTTACAGTTTATCTCCATCTATAATAATATTCAAGATAATAACCAAAAACAGTAAAATTTTCTTATAATTACCAATTTAGGGGCAGCAACCCAACAATGGGTTGTCTGATTCATCTGAAAATTTCAGGGCAGATAGATCTTGACCTGATAAACAATTTTATACTGTCAGATTTGCTCTAAATGCTTTGGTTTTTGAGTTATAAGCCAAAAACTGCATTTTACCCCTATGTTCTATTTTTAGCCATGGCGGCCATGTTTTTTGATGAAATGGAAATTAAAACACAAACTTTATTCTAGATACCCTAGGAATCAATCAGATGAAGTTTTGTTTGAATTGGTTCAGTAGTTTCAGAGGAGAAGATTTTTGTAAAAGTTAACGCCGGACGACGGACGCCAGACGACGGACGACGGACGCCAAGTGATGAGAAAAGCTCACTTGGCCTTTTAGGCCAGGTGAGCTAAAAATTAGAAGATAGGGTATGGATGCCAACGAGACAACTCTCCAAATGACACAGAAATCACACACTGCTTAGGCAGCTACAAAAAGTCCCGAAATCACAAATTTAAAACAATTCAAACGAAAAAAATATATATGTAACACAGCAACAAACAACAACCACTGAATTACTGTAACAGACTCTTGCAAAAGACCATACATATAGAATGTGGGGGTGTTGAATATGTAAGCGAGATGCCAACTCTCCCTCTAACCTGGAACAGTATTTAACAGAACAACATAAAAACGAACTATACAAATCAGTTGAAAAAGGCTACATGTAAAATGTAAGTGTAAGTTTGCTCAAATTTAGTCAAATTTTCAGACTAGATTTCTGTAAACGGACAACGGACGCCTAGTTATGAAAAAAAGCTCACTTGAACCAAAGGGTCTGATGAGGTAAAGCAAATTGTCTATGAACAGATTTCATCTTCTATTTGCTTTAAAACAGAGATGAGTTAATGTTTGTTCCTGTTCAACGTGATAGCGTACTGTAACACATTGGGTTTCCTATTTGCTAAGACTCTGATGTTGCATTCGTTTTAAAGAGGATTGTCATAATTTTAGATAATAGAAATTCATTGTCTCCTTGGTAACATTTACTATCTGTTACCAGGCAAACGTCGAGGTGTCAGTCAAGTGGTATAAAAGGGTAGTCTTCAACATTTAGGGATTGATAAATATATTTGATATAAAAATGTATAACTGTAAGGATAATAATGCGTTATCTTTTGAAACATTCTTTTTATCTCTAGATAACATATTTGTTATTTGTAGATGTTCATAATCGTTTAGAATAAATCATGTATCGGGTTGACGAAAAAGTCAACATTCCATTATCACTAAAGGACTATACGAATGGACGACACGGTAAATATATTGTATATAGACGGTTAACTCATTTTTAATCATGGCGAATTTAGAATTGTAGATGTCTCCGATATGTTATTCTCCCGTGGATTTGAATTTGATATTTTACATCGTTTACTGAAGATATGCTTTCTGCGGACTTTTCTGTCAGGCGATGATTTCGGTTTTCGAACTTTTTTATTGTTAGTGCATCAATTTTGCAACCCCCATGCAGGGTTGAATCTGTTTTGCCATATTACAACACGCAAAAAAATACCGTTGAAATTACGTGCCTTGTATATATTAAAACTAAATATTCGTCACTGTAAGTTAAACTTGTCGACCTTTGATCACAAATGTGTTTACTAGCTAAACTAGGTTTAATGCCCATGTTTTATATCATACATCCCGACTGAGCTAATTAGACTTTAAACATACATTGCACAATAGTATGTCAACAAAGGACTACATGTATATATATATATATATATAAACTTTTGTCAACAACAACAAAAAAACGATTACAATATGACCTATAGCAAGGAGTAGATTTATAGTCCCCTTGGTGAGGCCTGCAGACACATGAAAAATGCCCATACTTCAAGGGATTTAACAAGTGAAACTGGGTCTCCCGCAGATAGGTACGTTTGTACAAGTACATGTATGTGCAGCAGTGAATGTATCGCGGTAATTCCATATTAGGCTACTAGAAATAGAATTAATCCCAAAACCCTATTTTGGGCACTAAGGTAGACTTCAGTTTTAGACTACATGTATCAATTTTAGACTACATGTGTTGTTCTTAGTTTTAGTCTGCTAGTAACTAATATGGTATGGTAATTATGACATTGACCTTGACATTTAACATATCAAAACAGTAAAGAATCGCCCACTCATAATAGACAGCTTGGTCTGTATCTCTTATACGGTTCTTGCGTAATATTCCGGTAAATCATCTACTGTATTCACATGATACATGTGTGAAGCAAACTTACAATGTATGTGTATGCGAAATAGTCTCAGATACAATGAAGAAATAGGCTCAGATACAATGAAGAAATAGGCTCAGATACAAAGAAATAATGAATTTACGATCTGGTTTAGGAACCACATCTATCAATTGATGATATAAATCACTAACATGACTCCGAACTTTGAAGGAAGTTCATAAGTAAAACATGAAAGAGGAGATAAATGGCAAGAAAATTGAATTTTCAACGGAAAAAGTATGTAAACGCTTTGTTTCTTGCATTAATGATAGAGTAGCATTTACTTTTTCTAATAAAAGATAGTTTATAATTGCAGGAGCCAAAACAAGAACGAGCCGCCTGGGGAAGTCAGCTTGAATTCATTCTAACATGTGTGGGATTTGCTGTTGGATTAGGAAATGTCTGGAGATTCCCGTATCTATGTTTTAAAAATGGTGGAGGTACTGATTAACATACGATTTATTCGAAAATACAAATCAAAAGTGAAATTATAATGATTCTATAAAAACCTGCTGAGTTTGTTATTACATTGATCCATTATGGATAGATGTGGGTATGGATGGCATGATAGGGATTTACAGAAAATAGAGTAGTGGCAAAACATTTAAAAATTAGAGAAAGAAGGACCTAAATAAGAGAATCATGAGGTGCTTAAATATAAAAAAAAATAGAGAAAAATGGGCAAACAGTGTAAAGAATACACGTACAGAAAATATAAAATTAAGCACAGCTATTTGTAAGAAACAGGCAGATCTTAAAAAAAGTGATTCATCCAATATTTCAATTCTCAGAATATTGCATATAAATATCTTCATTATTGTATTACTATGGTGGCCGGTCAAGGCCATTTTGTGTTTTCGCGTTTTCGCCTTTCATATTCTATAGTGCGAAAACGCGAAAAGGTGAAGAAGCGAAAGTTTTCGACTACGCAGTTTCTCGTTTTCGCGTTTTCGACTTCGCGTTTTTGCGTTTTCGCGTTTTCGACTTCGCAATTTCGCGTTTTCGCCCTACGGAATATGAAAGGCGAAAACGCGAAATGGCCTAAACCGGCCAACTATATTACAGATAGGAATATATACAAAAACCAGTCACCAAAAAAAAGTGATACAAATAAAAATAATGATATTAAATCACTAGTTGTTCCATTGCCATTCCTTTGTAAATTGCACACTATTCAAAGATGCTTATTTGGAGGAACAACTGAGAACCCAGAATAACTATACATCAAATTGAAGTTAAAAAACAAAAAAGAAAAACCGCCATCCAGACCCTCATTTGAAGCTTATAATTTGGCAAGCGCATTTCCGATTTTTATTTTTTTAAATCAATGTTGTATGCAAATTCGTTTAGTTTGGATTCTGTGAACTAATTTGCATACGAAGTCGACTTCTGTGACACAAACTCGACTTTTGTGAGACATAATTAACAAAATTGAATTTTGTCTCACAAAAATTGACTTTTGATGTTTTGTGAGACAAAATTGACAAAATTGAATTTTGTCTCACAAAAATTTACTTTTGATGTTTTGTAAGACAAAATTGATAAAATTCCAAAAAAATAATTTTGTCTCACAAAAAAAAGACCTTTGTGAGACAAAATTGACAAAATTGTCTTTTGTGAGACAAAATTGACGAAACTGAATTTTGTCTTACAAAAGTCAATTTTATCTCACAAAAGTCAATTTTGTCTCACAAAAGTCAATTTTGTCACACTTAAGTCAAATTTGTCTCACAAAATTGCCTTTAGTGTTTTAATTTCCATATCGGGTAACAAAAGTTAATTTTGTATGCAAATGAGTTTATATGACAAAAATGAATTTTGTCATCACAAAATTGAAGTTCTCATAAAACAAGTCTGTATCACATAATTTTGTAAGACAAAAATGATTTTGTTATGGCAGAATTGAGTTTTGTACAAAACCCCAAGAGTCCCATTCGGCGCTCTGTAGGTAAAGTCTATGATTTATATTTCAACCCACCAGGGTTTCATGTTTTGCAATAAAAGATTAACTATAGGGGAACAACTGTTACAATTGTATTTCCGGATTTGGGAAGAGGGTACAGTAGGATTTTGGAAACGAAAAAACAAAGAGCCTAAATCGTATTGACTTGTGGGACATAATCATCCGAATTGCAGGATGTAAATGTAAAGTGGAGTCATTCTACCCAGTGGCGGATCCAGGGGGGGGGGGGTTCCGGGGGTGCGCACCCCCCCTTTATTTTTGCCGATCAATGCATTTGTATCGGGACATATGTTTTGCACCCCCCCCCCCCTTTGCCCTGGGTGCCCTGGGTTAGCACCCCCCTTTCGAAAATTCCTGCATCCGCCCCTGCTACCCAAGGAGAGGACCCTTAGGCAGAGCTCCAGATAAGCTGCGTATTTGCGTGATCACGCAATACAAATAATAAATCAAAGAGCTGATAGCTCTGAAGTGGAAGAAGGTGAATAAAAGGTAACTTGAATTACCATAAAAGCAGCCCCACTAACCCAGGCTGCTTTGTTCCATTATCGTTATAATGTATTTTTTTTCTTCAAACAAGAAAAGGTCATAAGTACATGGATTTCCCATCCGTACAATCATTTTCTATGTTCAGTTGACTATGAAAATTAGGTAAAATCTTTAATTTGGCAGTAAAATTAAGAAGATCATATCATAAGGAACACATGTGTACTAAGTTTCAAGTTGATTGGATTTCAACTTCATCAAAAACTACCTCGACCCTAAACTTTATAACCAGAAGCAGGACGGACGGACAGACTAGAAAACATATTGCCCACAAATGGAGCTTAAAAAAGTAAGGCTCGTTACATACCCGCCAACTTTTGAAAGTTCCCAATTCCCATATGGGTTTTTCCTGCACAAATTTTTTTTTAAAGGTTACAATTTTTAGCGATGTATTTTGCACGATCTTGATTGTCTAGAAAAAGTGTCATATTTGTATGATTAACTTACATGCCTTTTTCTTAAGTCTGTTTGCATGATTCTAGTTTTAATTCGGTAGAAAAAATATACATGAAGCTAGCAGACCAGGGTTTATTTTCCAGAGTAAGAATATTAGATGCTTGTTGAAATTTCCAATTTTAAATTATGCACAAAGATGGACCTTTAACAGGTTGGGAACAACACTCCAAATGAGATTAACCTAACTGGAAGATCAGTATAACCCACTGTAAAAAATGAGCACCAAAAAAGTAATTTATATTCATATTATTTGATGAAACTTTACCCCAAGAACTATGCATCTATAAAGTACTGAATAGTCAAAACATGTCAAAAGAATTTTCTGTTGTTTCTAAACTTATATCTTTTTTAATAATTTGACCCCTCATTTAGAAAAGTTGTTCCAAATATGAATTTTCCCACTTTTGAGTTTAATAAAAATCTTCAAAATGTACATTATTTTTTTTCAACAGTAAAATGACCCTTATTTTAGGGACAGTCCCTCATTTAAGGGACACCACTCATAATTGGGGTGGGGGTGGGGTTGGGGGTCCCAACCTAAATACAAAAATAAAATATGTTACAACCAGTATTATGTCAATAAATTGTCAATAAATTAGTGAAAAAATACTATTTACTATCTTTATCATGTTTTTGGTAGTACAGTAGACTCCGGCCAATGGGATACCCAGATTGTCAGCTAAAAATATCTGATCACCCGATATATTCAATAAGACGATGAATGTATATTCATTAAATATTCTACAATAATGAGTAGATCTATTGCTTAATATGTGAAAGGGCTGGAGGATTGATGGAGTGATTTTTATCAATAACATCACCACGATGTTTGTGAAATAAAATTATCAGCTGATTATGTAGCTAATGAATAATCATTTGTTTCCACTTGCAGTTTTTAAATCCTATATTTATTAAAATCAATTAAATGTCCTGAAGTATTTATGTAAATTATTATCTTCCATCCATAGTTTGTCTTTACTTGTTTAGTAAACAAATTATTTACATTTTCACACAGGTAAACTAATTTGGCTATAAATAGATTAAAGCATGTCTGTGTAGAATCTCTTATAAAAAATCGTAATTGTTATAATTTTATTTCTTTAAATAATCAAATTTAAATTTATGAAAATATTCATGATTGATAATATAGTATTGCTTGAAGTTTACGCTTTCAGAGACTATTTATGTTTAGGTTATGGTTCTTCACATAGTTGTAAACAAACCAATATGGCCGACACACGTGATTACCTTTGCACATGTGAAAAAAATATTTCTGACAACAGTCAGATTTCTCTTGTCAAAAGGAATTTATATTTATATTGCAATACATTCTTCAGAAGGAGGTACATTGAGTTTCAATTATATTTCTTTTTCTATGAGCTTAGATTTTAATCACATTCTCCAAACAGCAACGTATTGCTCTTGTCAACTGAGTCTTGAATAATTTTATAAATAGATTCAAACCATTTGGAGTAGAAGGGCATCTAATTCACATGACAAAGGAAAACAATGAATTAAGACAACAATTTAATAAGAAATATCCTTTTTATTTACAAAAAAACAAAATTTTCTTGTCTGCAGGATTGCAAATTCGTAACTTCAAGGGCGAACTTGTAAACAGGGCGAGTTGTCCCGATACCAAATTCACGCATGCGTAATACAAATATCTACAGTTAAAACATCCTGTGACAAGTAAACAAATAACTTTCATGTGGATGAGATGAAATCTGATAATTTACATAAATAAAAGGGTCATATTTACGATAGTGATTGTTTTTCAATCCTAATTTACAAATTAAATGATTCAGATGCCTAATCATGTGTAAAAATCGGTGTCAGGAATCTTAAATTGTTATGAAATTGTAATACACGAAACGAATGCGGCATACGGAGGCTCAATGCCAAAGGTCAGCCCCTTAAGTCGTCAGAAGACTTGACGTCTTCTTCCACTAAAAACCCAATGCAATTGCACATTGCAGGGTTCAATAACCCAATTAATTCAAAGGAAACCCCAATTATATGCCAAAACCATGAGTTCTCAACCCTTTTATTGGCTACCATTTGCGTTATTTACCCTTATCTGTTTACAGTCGTCGCGTAAACTATTTTTATAATATTTATAATTGGAAATGTCCTTTCGTTCTAAAAATAGATCCCTGCATCAAGTAACTGAAATGGGTGCCTGTTAGAGTTTTCCGTTGCTCAATAGGTACACGTGTTTTTGAAAACATTTCGATCTTCTCTGGGTTTATCCAATTAACGTGTGTAATGTAGTCAAATGTTGTTCGCATTGCTCGGGATTTATCATAACATACATTGAATTAAAACGAAAGTGAATGTCCGGTAAAAATATTGAATAGAAGCATGTTTTCTGCATGTGTGTGTGTGCGTATCTTAACGAGAACATTGCTGATAAAAACGGGGTTTCCTCAAAAACGAAATCAGTTGGAAAAAGTGAAAGGCCAAATCAATTATGACATGATTAAGCATCAGAAACCAAAAGTTCTAATAAAAGACAACTAAACCCAGATTTATAAAAATTGGAATAAAACAAAAACATTCAAGTAAAATTAGAGTTTATATACCATTTTTTTTTCATTTTACGGTTAATTAATGCCGGAATACACACACAGGACCTGCACTGGTCTCAGAATTTATTATATAAAGGTATAAGACGAGTGCCTGTGAATACACATATCATGTATATCCGTTTTGTATCAGTTTATATGAGAAAATACAAAACTGGCAGACGGTTTGAAACGGAACACAAATTAAACCTACAATTGCTCCTCAGTGAATAAACCAAATGAAACAGCTAGCAAATAACCCTAACCCTAAACCAAGTAAAACAGGCTAAACAAAGAAAGAAACATATTTAAGATGGAAAAAAATCTGGGGTTGATATTCCCTAAATATTCAATATTGTGTTGATGAAAAAACCCAATACATTAAGGAGCTTGGTGGTGAAAAACCCAATTTGATATTAACATGAGGGGTGAATATGAATTGATAATGCAATTAAAAAACTTTATCACCCAATTGTATAAGAAAATGGTGGGTAAAAAACCCAATTTGTGAATTCTTATCTGGAGCTCTGCTTAGTAGCTGCTTAGGGTTTGGAAATTAACATCTGTTAGCAGCCTTAAATCTTCATAGAGGCTTATAGCCCCAACGTCATGGCGGTGGTTACTGTAGTTCTAAGTGAAAGTAAAAACAGAAAATTGTGACACGTTTTCTCAAAAATTGAAAATCCCGTGTATGATAATACTTTCATGACACCCACTCTACCAAAATCAAAGAAATCAAATGAAATGGTCGTCCCCTGTATCTTTTTTATGAATTACTTACCGACAGGAGACACTTATAGATATGGGATAGACACAGGGAAAATTTTACCCGAAGGAAATCATTGAGCCTCCATGTGGGTTTTTTTATACTGATTATTTAATTACCAGACTAAACAGTTCATGATTATATTTATATTCAATTTGTTAATCTAGGACTGTATTTTTGATTATTTTTTATCTTGTTTAAGAAATAATTAATATGAAATTGGCGCTGCGGAAAAAAATGTGATTATGTGAATAGTTGGACACCCCATGAGGGGCCTCATTACTCAACACGCATGATCGATCAATTAGTAATTTTTCGTGTGTAACATACATTTGTAGGAAATAAAAAGCTAGCTAATAAATTTGCACATGTATCTTCGTGTACATGGAATCTATTAAGCCTACGAAATATTTACTGAGAATATGACTTTGTTCTATGATAGCTTGTTTTGCTCATTCTATGCTCTAGAGAAAAAAATGTAAGTCGCAATCGTGCCCACGACTTAGGCAGCAACAATTTGATTTTCGGGGGGGGGGGGGGGGGCTATGGATTTTTTTTCAGGACAAACTTTTTTTTCGCCTTCGGCCTTCGGCGAAAAACAATCTATTTTTTTGGCAACAAGTCCAAAACAATTATTTTCTTTCAATTTTAGCATTACATATAGTGGCAGCTGAGGGTGAAACAAACATTATTTTTTTTTTCTCAGGGTCAAAAACAAATTATTTTTCCTCCAAAAACTGGAAACAAAAAAAACCATAGCCCCAACCCCCTCCCAGAAAATCAAATGGTTGATGCCTTACTTACTCGTGGCCACGACTTACTTACTCGTAGCAACGACTTATTTGTCCTTGGCTACGATTTACTAATTTGTGTTCACAACTTACTTGTCTGTGCACATGGCCACGACCTACTTGTTCGTGACCACGATTTACTTGTCCGTGGCCACGAATAAGTACCACGATTTACTTGTCCGTGGCCACGACTTACTTGTACGTGGCCACGCCTTACTTGTACCTGGCCAAGACTTACTTGTACGTGGCCACGCCTTACTTGTACCTGGCCAAGACTTACTTGTACGTGGCCACGTATTACTTGCCCGTGGCCACGACTTATTTGTCCGTGGCCACGACTTTCTTGTCTGTGGCCACGACTTACTTGTCCATGGCCACGATTTTCTTGTCTGTGGCCACGACTTACTTGTCCGTGGCCACGACTTACTTGTCCGTGGCCACGAGTTTGTCCTTGAGCACGAGTTATTTGTCCGTGGCCACGATTTACTCATTCGTGGCCACAGTTTACTTGTCAGTGGTCACAACTAACGTGTCCGTGGCCACAATTTACTTTGCTGTGGTCATGAGTTACAAAGTTGTTGCTGGAGTTGTTAAATAGAATATATATATACACATCTGTATTATCATTATTAAAAAGCTATTGTATTTTAAGAAGACCTACTATGTTACATGATCTGGGCCTATGACATCTATCTATAAGTCCAAACATACAGTAAATTATTATATGAATATGTTTATTCTTTTAATAACCACATATGATGCTTTGCATGAATCACCATATCATTTATCAACACATGAATTGGGTCTACTTAGAGAGAATAATGCACAAGAAATAGTTTAGGAGCGGGACCAAACCTATGGATAACATACATATAATAAAGAAAGGATGACATATAAAGAATATGTTGATTGTATTTGTGGTTGATAATGACCAGTGGCAAATATTTCACGCATATTTAGGACAAATATAATAGAGATCAAAGGATAAAAAATAAAGTGAAATGGTAAAAAATATTTGTTGCTACTATTTAAATCATTATTGCATTCACTGTACGAATATTTTCAGGAGCATTCCTTATACCTTATTTCATCTGCATGGTTATCATTGGTATTCCAATGTTTTACCTGGAATTGTGTCTTGGTCAGTTTTGCAGTTTGGGACCTTTGAAAGTCTGGAGGATAAACCCATTGTTTAAAGGTAATACATACACTTCTAAAGTATAAATTAAATGATATGCAGTCTATTTCAATAAACATTCAGTTAACTACCAAAAGCAAAAAATAAGGACACCGATAGGTCAATATATATATAAACGGCTTCGCTCGACGCTATGTTTATAATTATACCCCCGCTTTGAAAAAAGGGGGTATACTGCTTTACATCTGTCTGTCCTTCCATCCATCCATCAGTCCGTCCGTCCGTACCATGAATATTTTCGTCACATTTTTCTCAGGAAATATAAAAAAAGAAGATGTGGTATGATTGCCAATGAGACAACTACACTACGAGGATTTCTGAAATTTAGTTTCAGGCTTGATATAAGTCAGCTATACCATGTGATGCCTTTTCAAAGTCATCACTCGCCAACTTCCTGTTTACCGAACATTTGTATGATTTTACACATAATAACCAAGTTGAACATTTTTGTCACAGTTTTCTCTGAAACTACAATACAAGGATTACTGAAATTTGGTTCCAGGGTTTATCTAAGTCAGCTATACTGTGTGATGCGTTTTCAGATTCACCACCTGACAACTTCCTGTTTACCGAACACTTACATATTTTTACACTATTAAAATTATCTAATTATCCGGCGGTGGTATCATCAGTGAGCAGTAGCTCGCAGTTTCACTTGTTATTTCGTTGCAGAAATAACGATACTAATTATTTATTGTAGTCTACTACCAAAATTGAAAGTCTTAGAATATTTAATTTCAACAAATTCCTAACCTGAGAAAGATTCATTTGGATAATATTTGTATGTGAATCATTGTAAATGAAATTAAGAGTAAATACCGTATATTACATTTTTGTAAGTCTAGTATATAATTTTTTTTGATAGATGGAGTTATCCCTCTTTGTACTCAGTCTGGTTATCTCCTCCGGTATTGATCACATTTATGTTATATTGCATATGTTCAATAATGTTGTTTGTTTGTATTTTAGAAGAACTTAGTGATTATATTGAGTTATATGCTTCAAATTTGTCTTTAGTTAGAAAAACAGAATGTTGATTAGATTTTAAATAACTAAATATCGTCATCAGATGAATCCACAGAATCTTTCCTTTTTTCTTTGGATTATGAACATTTCATGCAAGTTATTATCTTAGTAATTAATAAATATTTCCATCGTTTAATGAAATATTTTGTTGTGCTTTCCAATTTTCCAAGATTATGAACATTTCATGCAAATAATGAAATATATCATTGCGCTTTCAGGTCTAGGACTTGCCATGATTATAGTATCAGCACTAGTTGCTATATACTATGCAGTAATCATAGCTTATTGTTTATACTTCCTTGTTGCATCAATGCAGTCTGAGGTACCATGGAAGTACTGTGACAATAACTGGAACACGTGTGACTGCAGAGATGGGAACCAGAACGATTCATTGATAGATCCATGGAACGGAACGAGACCTGAATGCTGTAAGTAATGAGTGACATAAGTTACAGTTTTGTGATCAATGCTCTAAATGTGTTAATTCATTTGAATTGTAATATATCGACTAAGAGAAAAGCTCTAAAAAAATTGAACCCAAAAAAAACGCAGCGAGACCAGGATGTCTTGTGGTCATAATACTTTCGAGCTGATTTTGGTACGCAGACTCGGAAATAAACCAATCAAAATCCTGGATTTGGTGTTTCGATCGCACATTTTGTATACATGTACTTCGAGTACTAAGTAACATTTTATCAGCAAGAGCCCTGATTTTTAACAGAGTGATTGATCCAGCTACCATTCATCTACAACTATGAGAATCCAGACTAAAAGTATCCAAGTTAGTTACCAGTACTGTGTATGCCAACATATTGCTTACAGTTTGCTAATACTTTAATTTGTAGAATTTTCTTGTGTATTAAATTTTGCAGCAACAAGTAAATTGTAACAGTTTGTTTTAAACAAGAAAGAAAGTCGTTTGTTTTTTGGGTGTTATAGATTTGTTGAAGATATGTTTCTGCCTGCGACACACATGTATATAAAAATAGTTATGGTTGATGTTTGCTGTCTTCAAAAAGGTATTTTTTGTAAATTTTATTTCAGTAAATATGACATACACTCACACGAAATCTGCAAGTGATGAATATTTCAAGTAAGTAATGTGATTAAGTTACAATTACAATCAATGGTGAAAAACATCGAATATGGCTCTCTGTCTTTGCTACACGAATGTAAGGATATCACACTTTTCCACCACATATTTTTTTGGGGAATGCTCATTTTGAACACATTTTATATAAAAAAAAAATGAATCATAAACTATCAGTTGATGCAACAACAAAAAACATGACAAAAAGAAAAATTAATAAAATGGCAAACAACGATTCTATGAAAACTACACATAAATCTAATGTTAAAGCAACACGAATCTCGCTAGATGCCGGATTTATTTGACCCCATGAACAAGTACATGTAATTAGATTGGTTAAGATAGTACTTAAAGCATGTGTGTGTTCATTGCATAGAAATATTTGAAAGCCTCAGTTAAAAAAGAAGAAAAGAATGGTAAAAAACCCAAATAAAAACAAAAACAAAAGGCAAAATCCATACATACGAACAAAAATCACAATTAGCGTTTATCAAATGGGCATTGACACCAATTGACAAAAACAAAGTGATGCAAATATACATAACGTGTTGAATATCAGTCAAAGATGTCAAGGACCAAACAATTAGGAACTACATGTACATATTTTTTTATGATTTATACATATTTAAAAAATTAACCGTTAAAGTTTCTAGAAGTTGTACTTTAATGCAAAAGTAAACATAGTTTTTGTTTCCTATTTTCAAAGTCACAGAGTACTGGAAAAGACGAGTGGGATGGACGATATGCAGGGGGTCAAGTGGACTCTAACTCTGTGTAATTTGTTTGTTTGGTTACTTACTTTTATAGTACTGTCACGAGGCATCAAGTCATTGGGCAAGGTAAACATATAGTTTTACATTGAAGTTTTTATTAAATTCATTCGGAAGGTAACATATTTTAATTTTAGATTGAGGGTTCAAAAAATCAAACGGCTTTCATCCAGGAGATATTGTTTGCTAAGAATTTATTGACAATATACATTTGCATACGCGTTAATTGACCAATTTTTGGATTTGACAATTCGAATTGGTTTTACATTTGATGTGTCAAATTGCTTACACTTGCAGAATCTCCGATATGATTCCAGGCATTACATCAAATTGTGGCAAAACATAAGTCTCGGCTTTTTTAAATTGAATAATCAGCACTTCAACGGATGCCTATCAATACAGTTTCATCCTCTGAACAATTGTTGACTGGAACCAATTACAAGAAAGTACCACCCAAGTCCCCACAACAGACGCATTCCGGGTCTGTGTGTGGCAGTTCCTTGCGTAACTATTGATGCGTGATTTTAATCCTGTAAGTTGTTGCAAACATCACACAATTTTATTAGTTTTTGTTCCTGTAAATACACAAATTTTTTGTTTAATTTTTAACTTGGCGTGTACTCACGGGTTAACACACTCGCACAGTATATCTGCGTTATGGAAATTTCGACTACAGATTAACCACATATAAGTAAAAAAAATGTAGAAGTATAAGTAGAAGTAGAATAATTCTAATACATAATTCCCCTATGCTTTGTTCATACAATTTCAGGTGTCTTGTCGGTATGTCGAAACAATGCTCATTCATTAAGAATTAAATCTGCCAGTTATTCAGAAAAAAAATCGTATTGATAGAAATACTCCCTTCTATTTGAATTGTACAGCTGATAAAATGAGGATGGGCGTCATTTCTTAATCGAATGCTTATTTTATAACAGTTTGAGAATATATACACGTTCCTCATATTTCTAGCACTTGTCAGATCTCAGTAATGATCAGTAATTTTATGTTAGATTAATCTTCTAAATATGTTCTTGTTTTTAACACAAGAAAACTTTACTGTTCTGAAAGGTGTATATAAAACCAAATTATGGTACGTCACATCCGATTGTATACGAAAATAGGTCGAAAAGAAATATTCCCTTGAATTTGACAGTTGTAGGTAATTTATTCTACATTTCATTGCAGTAAACGATTTCTGTCTCATAAACATATGTCTTGGGTATTTCAAAGCACCGTTATTTTTTTATTTGGGATTTCTATAGAATATTTTGAAATCTTGAGGTTACATGGTGACTAAACCTTGCACACAGACAAAATAAGGGGAGAAATTTGATTGGTTAACTTCCTGTGATGGTTATTTTCTTATATGCAATGAAATGTTATGTGAAAATTTTTTCATAGTACTGGACAGGATAAAACTTGACTCATGCCAAGTATTTCTTTATTTGAAACAAAGATAAATTCTACAGACTTTTTTGAAAACGGCAAATTTAACAAAGACTAATAGGGGAAAATCAATGGTGGTAAACTATTACAATTGAAAAAAAGAATGACATTGTATTGGTATAATTATATATATATATATATATTGGTTATTTTTTATTTTTGAAACTTTTATTCGTACTTATTTTTCATCACATTTCTTTATTTCTTTTTAGGTTGTGTATTTCTCGGCTACATTTCCATATATATTATTGACAGCCCTACTTATTAGAGGACTTCTACTGGAAGGTCACATGGAAGGAATTACTTTCTATTTGACCCCTGATTGGAGTAAACTGACAGAAGCTAGTGTGCGTAACTTTATACATTTCCATTCAGTCTTTTTTTTTTCGGTTCATTTGATCTGATATTGGTACAAATTAATTGTAAAATAATATATTCTATACCCCAAGAATGACAAGAGAAAAAACATATGACCACTTTTAGTCTTCCTACCGGTAGTACACCCTTTGCCAAGGGAGCTAAACCTTTTGGTTGTACTGGATGTAGAAATACGAGACACTTCTTTGCCAGATTAGGTTATCAAATGTAGAGAGGGTTAATTTCACGTTCGCTGTACGATTAGAACCCTTTCACTAACTCTTTGAGTGTCCGAATGTCTTATCTTCTGTTCCTGTGTGTTATACATTATTTTTCAAAAAATATCTCTTCCTTGATACCAGTAGACAAATATTGCAAGACGTACCCAACTGAAGTATTCCAAGGCTTTTGTTTTTATTGATAATTTGTTCTCGTCATAAACATTCATGAAATATTTGCCACTGGACGTGATGAACATAACAATCAATCAATCGATAGGTAGTAATCAACACTGGATATACATGAAAGACAGTAAGTATTTCCTTTCAGTATCTTTATTTTGATAAATAATTCGAACAAACATGATTTTTTTTTGGTAGCCATTATTCTAGCTATGGATTTCATTGACTTGGTTATTTTTAAGAGTTCGGGTAAAAAAAAATGATGCTGATAAAAAAACTAAACAAATTAATTCATTCTAAATCCAAACAGCAACCCCATTTATCTCTTACATGACAACTTTTCCTCTTAGGTATGGAGTGATGCAGCAGTACAGATATTTTACTCCCTTGGTACGTGTCAGGGAGGATTGATTGCTATGGCCAGTTACAACCAGTTCAAAAACAACACCCTAAGGTACGAATGATATTTTGCGACATCCAAAACTGTCTTTCATATAAATCAGTAGGTATTTCAAACATTTTCATTTTTTTTATCATTATTTAGTGTGAGTATATTAGTTTGGTTTTGTTGTAATATATTATTGAATTGTCCGTTAAGTCTCAACAATCTAATTATAGATCATAATATGTCCAAACTTAGTCTGCAATGCTTGTGCGTAAAGCTTAACCATATGATCAGTATGTTAATCAGTTTAGTTTCACAATAGCTTTATGATTTTTTTCAGGGACTCCCTTTTGATTCCAGTAATAAACTGTCTTACAAGTTTTTATGCGGGGTTCGTCATCTTTTCTGTCCTTGGTTTTATGGCTCACAAGAAAAACACGTCGGTGGATCAGGTAGTAGATGAAGGTATTTTGTGTTAAAAACAAAAACTGAATTCGTGCATACATATAAAATTATTCTTAGCATCTATGGAAAAGAATCAAATCGTGTGTACATGTAGACTCTAGTAACCTATAGGTGCTACAGATACACATACATGTACAGCACCTCCAGAGTTTATATACCATTCAAGGTTATTATAATAAAACATAATTCTAGAGTTTAACTATTGCATGGCATTTGATTTTTAAACAAATTAGACGAAAAATAGAAAGACTTTACTGCGACTTGGAACCAAAAAAAATGGTGTACGAGAAGAGATTGTACGAATCCTTAATTGTGGAACATTGTTCGTCAATTGTTTAGCGATTTTCGTCATTTTGAGTTTGAGTATAGTCGTCCATTAAAGTCATAAGAAACGAGTGACCGGTGAAAAATAATGTTCTTCCAATTCTTGAATCAATGCATACAGTGGAGATCACTTCTAACCTCTCATTAGAACTGTCAGAATATTCTGTCATAGAACTGTTCTAACCTGTCCTAGAACAGTTCTACCTAGAACAGTTCTACCCTAGAACTGTTCTAAGTAGAACTGTCAGAATCAGTTCTAGGTAGAACTGACTAAATCAGTTCTAGGTAGAACTGTCAGGATCAGTTCTAGGGTAGAACTGTCAGGATCAGTTCTAGGTAGAACTGTCCAAATCACTTCTAACCGTAGAACTGTCAGCAGAACTGACTAAATCAGTCAGGACTGTAGAACAGTTCTAAATGACGTCACTGCAAATTCAATAAGGGCACTTTAGAATTTAGAAGAAATAAATCACTTCCAATTACTTTGCTATTTATTAAAAGCAGATTTTCTATATTTTTTACTGATCAAACGACTTTTATTACGTTACATGTAAAAATATCGAAGTGAATAGATGGTTACCCAACTCATCGGAGAAATATTTTTATAAGATTGCATACGGAAACATCATTGTTTACGTTTCTTCGTTGACTTCCCCGTTTTTAACAGTCTCCTCCTAAATAAAACTCTGCATTTAATTCATGGAATTTTAATCGTAATTTACCTTGTTTGCCTTGGATTTACATTCATTTAAGATTCTGTTTTGACAAATGTTCAAACGAAAATTGTACAGTGGATGTAGTATGGGATATTAATGAAAAAAGTGTTGTACAACGTAAAAAAACTATATATATATTTGCACCATCTCGTCAATTTAGCCAGACTTATCCATAACGATTATAAATGATATCTGGGAGTCTGCAACTCAGAAAAATATACTGGATCTGAACATGAATGAAACATTTGCCCCTGGAAGTTGGGCTACAAACAAAATCATGCATGTTTCTTCGCCTTCTTCAAATTATATTAACAGTATACTATTCCAAGAAGAGAACTTCCCATACATGTACTTTTTATTTTATTTTTAAAATAAAGTATATGAATCAGTCATGTGAGTGTTGGATGATGCCATTAAATAGTTTTGTTTAAAAAACCCATCACAAACTACTGACTTAAACATGTTCAAAAGTCACCCTAGCATGTTTAATGACGGTTCATTATTATGGGTACAGAAAGGAAATAATGGCACGCTAAATTCTTAGATATGGTATAAATACATCTTGTCGCTATTTGTCTGCCATTACTGGATATCACACAGGTTCCTGTAAAATTTTGACGTCATAAAACAAAATATCTGACGCCACAATGGAAAAGTCATTGTTGTATGCTTCAAAAGTTCAAGAGGCTTAGTCAGCCAGGATTAGCGATAAGGTGTATTGTGTTTCAAAGTTTGTGTCATTTTTATCATACGATCCGTCCTCACATAGAAATAATATTGGTTTACCATGTTTACAATGAGGCCATATACATGTATTACATGATTAAAGTGTAAATAAGTTCAGTTTTGGTTGATGCGGTCAAATAATTTTGTTAAAACAACTCTCACTCAGTCTGATATATCGAAACCACTGAAATTTGTTTACAATTCAATATTTGGAATAAAAAGAGGACTTGTTGATATTCTAAATTGATGTAGAAATTTTTTTGTAGCCAATGTGTTCCAATATTCATTGATATTACTGTCATTTGAATTATACAATCCATCGTAATATGTATTACTATAAGTGATGTAGTATGCGGCTATACATGTATATATATAAAGATTTACATAATAAAGTGTAATTATGGTCAGTTTTGGTTGATGCTGTCACATATGGCCAGTTTTGGTTGATGCTGTCAAATATTGTCAGTTTTGGTTGATGCGGACAAATAATTTTGTTATATTCATGAGTCAGTCTGAGATATCAAAACTACTGAAATTAGTTTACGATTCAACATTTTGATGAAAAAGAGGACATGCTGGCACTATAAACTGATGTGAGCATAATTTTATTTTCCAATATTGCTTTCATTTATATTAAACAATCCATCCTGATATAAAAATATACATGATTTACGTTGCGGCTATTAAGATTGACATCGTATACATAATAAAGTGCAAATATGGTCAGTTTTGGTTGATGCGGACAAATTATTTTGTTATACCAGTCAGTCTGAGGTATGAAAACTACTGATATTTGTTTATGATGCAATATTTTAAATAAAAAGAGGACATGCTGGCATTCTAAATTGATGCAAATGAAATTAGGTAGCATTGTGTTCCAATATTTCTATCATTTGTATTTTCATGATTTTACAATCCATCCTTACATAAAAATATTACAGATTTACTATGCGACTATAAGAGTTACATAAAAAAGCAAATATGGTCAGTTTTGGTTGATGCGGTCAAATATGGTCAGTTTTTGTTGATGCGGTCAAATATGGTCAGTTTTGGTTGAGGCGGTCAAATATGGTCAGTTTTGGTTGAGGCGGTCAAATATGGTCAGTTTTGGTTGATGCTGTCAAGTATGGTCAGTTTTGATTGATGCAGAAAAATCATTTTGTTACATGATAACATGTTACTGTCAGTCTGAGGTATGAAAACTCTTGATATTTGTTTCTGATGCGATATTTTGAATAAAAATAGGAAATGCTGGCACTCTCAATTGATGCGAGAAAAAAAAGATTTACATAAAAAAAAAAACAAATATGGTAAGTTTTGGTTGAAACGGTCAAAAGATTTTATTATACGACTCAGTCTGAAGTATGAAAACTACAGTAACTGATATTTATTTACGATTCAATATTTTGAATAAAAAGAGGACATGCTCATTGGCAGATCAAAGGGGGGGGGGGGGGGTTCAGGAGTTGGAACCCCCTTTTTTTGACGATCAATGCATTTGAAAGGGAACATATAGTTGGACCCGCCCCCCCTTTTTTAAAATGGCTGGATCTGCCCCTGCATGCTGGCACTATAAATTGATGCAAACAAAATTGTTTTCCAATATTGCTGTAACTTGTATAGTACAGTCCCTCTTGACCTAAAATTAAAACTGAAGTACTGTGCAGCTATATAGATTTGCAGAAAGAAAGAGCAAATAATGTCAGTTTAGATTGATGTGGTCAAAAGATTTTTGTTAAACAGGTCCGTCCGAGTTATGAAAACTACTCGTAAACAAATATTACATTTGGTTAATGAGGTCAGCTAATTTTGTTATGTGATAACGAGCCATCCTGACTCCCAGAATAACAAATGTAAAACAATTCAACGGCCTAATTTATGTACAAAAAATGAAAGAAAAACAAATATTTTATGTTACACATCAACAAAAGAAAATCACTGAATTACGGGCTCCTGACTTGGAACAGGCACATACATGCAGAATATGGCGGGGTTAAACATGTTCTCTTGCCGATTATAAATCTGAAATAAAACCGGCAAACTAGCAAAACTCTATATAATATTAATCGCTACTTTGCCGAAGCCTTTATATTCAGACAAATATTTTTTAAAACTTATTAATCAATTCTAGCCGTAGAATTTATAAATCAATTTTAGCCGTAGAATTTATAAATTAATTCTGGCCGTAGAATTTATAAATCAATTCTAGCCGTAGAATTTGAAATCAATTCTAACCGTAGAACTGTTCTAGAAGTAGAACTGACCAAATATTTGGTCAGTTCTAGCTAGAACTGTCTAAAACTGTTCTAGGGTAGAACTGTCAGGATCAGTTCTAGCTAGAACTGTCCAAATCAGTTCTAGGCAGAACTGACCAAATCAGTTCTAGCTAGAACAGTTCTAACCTAGAACTGACTAAAAGGTGCCAGGCTGACAGTTCTACATACTGTTCTAGAACAGTTCTCCTGACAGATTCTGACAGAATTTATGAGAGGTTAGAACTGATCTCCACTGTACAAACATCATAAACTTAGTCTTCTGTACACGAATTTATCATTTTTTTCGTGTAAATTTCATATAATCGTCAATTTTTTTTTTCGATCGGTCAGTGTTGTTGTGAAAATATGGCAGGTAATTAAAGTTCGTGTTTTGAAGCCGAGGTTTAACGATTGTCACCAGTTTGTCAACAATTGACAAAAAATCAACAAGAAAGCACGGAAATTGAGCACGTGTTTAACATGTAAATTCAGATAATAGTTTATTTTAAAACACTGGACACTTTTAATTTGCAAAACACTCATTTGCAAATCCGCCGCCGCCTCAAACAAGAGCTACAATATCATGTATATAACCAAAATGTGCGGAATTACATGGGATTCAATAATTTCATTGGTTTTATACTGTTACTTTCATATTTATTTTGCAATTTGAATTATAAAAACATGGGATTTTCAATATCCCATGGGACAGGGCAAAATCCCATGGGATTTACCATTATCCCATGGGATTTTGGTTAAATCCCATGGGATTTTTTTTGGTCCCATGGGATTATTGTAGTCCCATGGGATATTTGTTGTCCCATGGGACAAAAAAAATCCCATGGGACTATAATTATCCCATGGGATTTTTAATATCCCATGGGACAAAATAAAATCCTTTGGGATTAAAATTATAAATATATATATATAAATATAAAGTTATGTGTATGTTACAATGAATGCTGTTTGGTAGTAAAATGTTTTAAATGTATATGAGTTTTTTTTATATTTTTTATATATACATATATATAATTTTTTTTAAATTTTGTCACAAACATGTTTTTTATTTGTTTATATGACAATAAATATTATTCTTATTTTGGAATGTATAATAATAATATTTTACAGTCAAAGAATAAAGTCCTTTCACTGAAACAAAATGATGAAATTTCTAAATAAATGAAAAAATATTGTTTTGAAATCTTTGTCTTGTTTATTCTATTATGAAAAATAGAACTGAAAAAATATTTCATATTCTGACTGAATAGTTCACTCTTTTCATGAGGTAAGATTTTCTTTGTTATAGGTTCATTGCAATACTTGTATAGGCAAACAATTTGAATTATATATATAACTTTGTGGTGTACATAATAGTATGCTTATAATTGCAAATTTATAATATAAACACTTTTTGTTAAAGTTTTTGCTTTCTTTATTCACAGCTTGCTATGTACAATTATTCAGTCCACTATATAAGAGTGAAGTCAATAAATAATTTCATTCACTAGAATATTCCTGCAATTCTTAGACAAAACATTTTTTCAATCTGTTCTTCAAAGATCTTCCTCTGTACATCTTTATTGAATGGAGAGATTCAAATGAGAAGACAAAGCAAGTTTATTTGGACAACAACATTCTAATATCTTGTTCATTCGTTCCATCTTTCAAATGATAATTACATTGTTGTATTTATATGATCAAGTTCTTGTGCATCAATGATCGTGATGATATGACTCCTTTTTGTTTATAGTCATCATGTTGAAATTTCCTCTTTCAAATAAATGTAGGAAAAAACATGTTCCATTTCAAATTAATAAAATAGTCGCACTATGGAGAAAAATATCAGCTTTAAGTTTTCCGTTCAGTATTGATCTGTGAATGATGACCATGAAAATCCAGATTTCTGACCTACAAATACACAAACTCAAAAATTATCAGTGAAGAGATCAATAAAATGGCTATTTTATCATGTTTATGATTAATATGATAAACTTTCATTTAAATATTCAAGTACTAAATTACAGAAATCGCTTAAATTTTATAATAGTTTAGTTAAAGTACAGCTTATTTAAAATTATAATAAAAAATATAGGCCACCGATGAGTTAAATAAGATATTACATTTTTAATGCCAAAAAATGGCTTTTTTGCACCAAAGGGAGATAATTTGGAGCTTTTTCAATGATATATGCATTTTAAAAGTCATCTGGGGCCAAACCGAATTGATTGTTTTGAATGATTTGGTGTACCATATGATAAAGATATAAATAAATTGAGTTATGAAAAAAAAATATTAAAACATTTTTCTGAAATTGTTATACCCTAGAGCCTCCTTAAATGTCATTTGATCTCTATTGGAGAAATGTCTCATTGGAAATCAGACTGCTAAGTGTTTCTTATTTTTATATCAACCCAGCCATATTATACCTGTCTAATATCAGGAGCTTGTACATAGTTCAGTGGTTGATGTTGGTTCATACCCGTCATTTTTATTTTTCATAATTTTTTGTTTTTATAAATTAGTCTGGTATATTTGACGTTTGAATTGATGCTCTGTTTCAAATTTGGTTAGTGTTGACTTTTATAGATTACTATAACATGTATAGGGTATGGGTTTTCTCATTACTTACAGGTCATCAATGGCCTCTAATAAGTAATTACAATGCTTACATCCACTAAATTGAACTCTGATGGATAGTTTTCTCTTTCATCATACCACATCTTATTTTAATAAATATTTAATTATTATTCAAGGACAAAATTTTTTATAACAGTGGACTTACCATTTAGGCTTTGTTGACCTCTGTAAATCTTATTTTGTTGATAATTTCTTCTGTTTATAGTTTCCCCTTTATCTTTCATGTTCTTGCCCTACACATAAAAGGGTAAACATCATTTAATGACAAAAATAACTACTACATGTATTACATAATTAGTAGGCAACTGAAAATTTTGTCTTATTTGTATATAACATCAACTTACTCATCATTCTTGCTGTTCAATATCATGAATATTATCATTATTCTATGAATATGAGGTCACAGTAAAATTAACCTTGGCAGGCAGACATCTTTTTTTATATGATACCTTGTAGTCATTCCATACAACAAGTAGACCTATGCTTAAAAAATCTAAGGCCAAAATTAAAAATATGTTTGTTTCCCCTCCCCCACACGGGTCAAAAATAAGCGCCCGGGTCAAAAAATTATTTTCCACAAAAAAATCGAAATTATTTTTTTCCTGAAAATAATTTGTTTCCATTTTTGGAAAGTGCTTGAAAGCAGAAGGATTGATAATCTAAATAAATACACTCAAATTGAGCACAAACAACTGATAAGTGGCCTGGACTGGACAAGTCAAACCATTCATGTGACCATGCTATGACAATCACATCCAGTTAAAAAAAACTAGAGGCTCTCAAGAGCCTGTGTCGCTCACCTGTTAATGTGTTTACTGATGTCGGCCATCTTCGTTGGTAGGCGGGGTCATTAGACACTTTTTTTTTAAATAGATACCCTAGTATTATGATTGTGACCAAGTTTGGTTAAATTTGGCCAAGTAGTTTTAGAAATGATTTTTATACAATTTACAAAAATGACGAAAAGTTGTTAAAAATTGACTATAAAGGGCAATAACTCCTTAAGGGGTCGACTGACAATTTTGATCATGTTGACTTATTTGTAGGTCTTACTTTGCTGAACATTATTGCTTCTACAGTTTATCTCTATCTATAATAGTATTCAAGATAATAACCAAAAACTGCAAAATTTCCTTAAAATAACCATTTCACAGGCAGCAACCCATCAACAGGTTGTCCGATTCGTCTGAAAATTTCAGGGCAGATAGATCTTGACCTGATCAACAATTTTACCCCATGTCAGATTTGCTCTAAATGCTTTGGTTTTTTAGTTATAAGCCAAAAACTGCATTTTACCCCTATGTTCTATTTTTAGGCATGGCGGCCATCTTGGTTGGTTTGACAGGTCACGCCACACATTTTTTAAACTATATACCCCAAGGATGATTGTGGCCAAGTTTGGTAGAATTTGGCCAAGTAGTTTCAGAGGAGAAGATTTTTGTAAAAGTTTACAGACGACGGACGCAGGACGACAGACGACGAACGCCAAGTGATGAGAAAAGCTCACTTGACCTTTCAGGTCAGGTGAGCTAAAAAAAACCTGCCTTCCTGGTCTGTTTACAAAGGGTAGACCCGGGGAGGGGAAACAGACATTCTTTTAAATGTGGCCTGATAAAATGACAAAACCAAGAAAACTTATCATTGACCAAAGAACAATAAAATGCGGTCATGGTTTATATATGAATCTGCCATTCAGACATGCACACCTTACAATTGTTTCATATCTACCAAATATAATCTACCTGTAACTTTAAACATATGATAAACTGACAAAACAATGCAGTGTTTCATTGACCAATGAACCATGCATGAAAATGAGGTCAAGTTCATATAAAATATGACAGACAGCTAAGTGCATCTTACAATTATTTCATTCACTAAATAAAGGGGCCTTATTGCTTACAGTATCCGGAAAATTGACCAAACCACAAAATCTAAATATTTTCAAAGTTCCTTATACCCTGCCAATTTGTTATGGTTGTGCCTGTTCCAAGTCAGGATCCGATAATTCAGTGATTGTCGTTTGTTTATGTGTAACATATCTGTTTTTCAATTTTTTTGTACATAAATTAGGTTGTTAGTTTTCTACTTTCAACTTGGCTATCATGTGTAAAATCATACAAGTGTTGGGAAAACAGGAAGTTGTCGAGTGATGAATCTGAAAATGCATCACACAGTATAGCTGACTTATCTAACCCTGAAACCAAATTTCAGAAATCCTTCTATTGTAGTTCCTAAGGAAAATGGGACGAAAAATATTCATCGGACGGACTGACTGACGCAAGGATGGATGGACAGACAGGGGTAAAACAGTATACCCCCCCCCCTTTTTTAAAGTGGGGGCATAATTTTAATACGGGGCTATAAAAACCCATGCAAGGTGTCAAAACAAAAAGAAGTAACCTAATTCTTACTTGTATGGGGCTATTTATTTATTGTCGGTTATACATATAACAATACAACATATTAAAGGTCTGTAGAGCTTTTATCGGACATACATATATATGACAAGCACAATACATTTGTACATGAAACATAAAGCTCATCACTGAGATAGTAGTCTCAGATAGAGGGAGGCGGGGTCAACCAAACTCCCCTATTCAATCTGAATGCAGGACAGAAAGTCACAGTCAAAAAGTCACACACTGTCACAGGACAAAAAGTCACAATTTAGTTTTGAGATTATTTTTCTTTGAACAAGAAAACACTCTTTTTGTATTTTTCTTGAAGTTTTATACATGAACATGATGTAGCAACTTTAAATTAAAATTTATTAAAAACAAATAAATCAGTGCATTAGGTTTGCGCACATTACCATTACATTTGCGCACAAAAATCATTACGTTTGTGTGCAGCTTTTGATTACATTTGCACGCATTTTTTAACATGTAAATATAAAAAAAAAGATATAGTATGATTGCCTTTTACAGCTGACTATGCGGTATGGGCTTTACCTTGGGCTTTGCTCATTGTTGAAGGCTGTTTGGTGACCTATGGTTGTTAATGTCTGTGTCATTTTGGTCTCTTGTGGACAGTTGTCTCATTGGCAATCATACCATACCTTCTTTATATTGGCTTATGGTTGAAGGCCGTAAAGACCTCTAGTTGTTAATGTCTGTGTCATTTTGGTCTCTTGTGGACAGTTGTCTCATTGGCAATCATACCACATCTTCTTTTTTATATTATGAACAATTTCCTAAAATTAAAAATGAATATATGTAATAAAAAGAAGATATTTCAAAATCTTTTTTCATTTATATTCAATCAATTGTCAACAAATTGTTTGTGACTTTTTGTCCTATTAACTTTGTTACTTTATGCCTGAGTTTGACATGTGTTTGACTTTTTGTCCTGTGACTTTTTGTCGGAATGTCCTGTGACTTTCTGTTTTTGCAGAAGTCCAGGGAGTGTTAAAAAATCACATGTGCAAGTTGAGAGTCAACACTTACACAGGGACTACACAATACTTTTTCAGAATGTCAGCAAAAAAGAATCACTGGTGACAGGGGAGTGTAACCGATGAATTGATCCTGAATCAGATAAGATTTTCCCGGTACGTCTAAACACCGCTCAGGAGGACCTCCTGGGTGCACACATGCAGGGCATACAAAGTGCACTCATGGCAGACCCTAAATAGTCGCCGTCGTATCTGCATACATGATGGATGTATATATTCGTTATAGATCGTCATACACTTCTCATTTTAGAGTTAAATTTGCAAGCAACCTCTTAAGATTCTAAAAGAATAATGCTACTAAAAATATATTATTTCCCCCAATTTTCGCAATTTTTTCGCCATATAAAATATTTAGGCGACTGTGCTTTTAGTGAATATAAACGATGACGAGGCCTCACGAATAAATATAAATATGAAATATACTGGAACATCGATTAGCATAGATCGAGCAGCAGAGTAAACTTCCACATAAATCTCGAAGTTATTTACGCCGGATAATATAGACTGTGCTCCTGAATAAAGTTGTCAAATACATTAATTTGTGTTTTTTACTTCTACAAGAAATTTGATTCAAATGCTAATTACGCACCATTTGCTGAGCAGAGAATCATTCTAAGCCAGGAACCGTCTATACTAACTGATAACAGTAAGAATAGAAAGTCTCTGTAAAAAGGCAGTCAATACTAACAGAACTGTATTAACTTAATGATACATGTACATCAAGTTCCAGCACCTCACCAAGCACCCTTGCCTTGCATACTGAGATGGCAAACTGGTGTGTGTCAGTATTTTAATATAAAACTGCGTAGGTTCATATCGTTTGATTCAACGTTTGTTTGGTTATTTTTTAAGGATCGTTGTAAAATTATATCTAAATCTTTGTTAAAATACGATTTTAAATTGTTCAATTGTTTCTATTTCATAATTTTGTCAAAGTCTACTTTTTAAAGTTTTAAATTTTACAGAAAAAATGAATATTCCAATTTGATTTGAAGAAAATCTTTTAGAACTGTCATGACATGGTGTTGCAAAGCTGATTACAGGTAACTATAACCATGGAAGTAATATTGGAAGGAATAACATCGTCGTCACTTCAAAGGTTTCATCTGCGTTACCGCCCATCTTTCAATAACTCGTTAATTGGTTCAATATCTGGCATGGAAGTTTATTCTCCGCATGTGATCGATCAAATCACTGACACTTATCGGTCATTTTCGTGTTCACGGAGAACTACGAACAGACAAGTTTTTGTAGAATATACATGCGAAGCAACCCGAATAGTCCATTCGTTACATTCCGTTGATGTACGCTGCCGAAAAGAGTCATTCGTTCAATTTTTATTTTAGTCCAATTTTTCCCTATTTTTGGTTAGTTTGAACTTAATAGTTAAAACCGACAGCTATCACATACGAAATTGGAGAACAAAGTTGTGTCATTTCAATTTTAAAATTTACAGACAATTAAAAAACCATTTCCGTATAAAGTTAAGAAGATGTCTGTACAAAAAATACGTTTGGACACCCTTTATTAAATACGAAAAATCTAAATCTCTCGTGTATTTATAGTCAATTAAATTATTAACAATTCTAAACGGTTCTATCCTTCAATTTAAGTTCTTGATACATAAACTAATTTGTGTAAAAATGAATTTACCGTAAGACAGATAGATGCAAGCCCATTTCGTCGGTTTGTTATATTTTTTGCTGTATAGCTTATTATATTAATACAAGCATTCCACAATAAACACTTTTTAAATATATATTTACGAAAATATTTTTAGTTGTCCAGTTTCAATAATGCAATCAATGACATTTATGACATATACATAAATTTAGAATACTTGAAAGTAAATATTATTTCATTCAATCTCGATAAACTTTGCACATTTCAACAGTAAAAAAATCTATGCCTACATTTGCCTACATTATTTTGTTAAACATCATGTGAAACCTGATCGATTCATCGGTATTTAACTGTTTAACTCGGGATCCGCTTTTAACCGGAAAATACTTTTAGAACAGTTTAATACAAACGGTAAAAAGCAAAAATATGCTAAATTAAATACAATTTTCCATGTTAAACTGCTGTAGTTTGAACAATTCTCGTCCGTTTTTCAAGTTTTTTTCACCATTCGATTTCTTTCTAAAGGTAGATATTCTATGTGATACAGCGCTACCTTGTTATTAATAAACTAGGGATTTCCCACAGGTGCGCTATAATTACCGGACTCGATAAAACCACGTGACTGATAAGAAATTCCAGATGCCTTTTACAACCGCGGTAACGCAGATAGTAACCAAAGGCGTCTTACCGCTGAGACTATAATTGGATGAAATCGTATGACTTTAGTACAGAGCTCAGCATGCTATAAATACATGCTAATTAGTCGTTGTTATTCCTTCTAAATATTACTTCCATGGTATAACGTATAGTTTTCTAGAGAACATCCTGTCTACGTGTAATACAGATTGATGACATTATACAACATTTCTTTGGTTAAATGTGATAAGGTATCTGTGTCCATTCCCTATTTCAACACCACTAATTTTTCGAAGAAAAAAAAATCAAAAAAAAAATTATATGAAATTAAGAAGAAAAGTAGCAAATATAAACTTCAGTAATTGCGCATTGAGTAAACATAATTCCAATATTGCATGAACAAATCCGTGAGAGAACGTATATATACATGTATGAATAAAGATTTGTTTTAAAAGACCTATTGGCATTATTTCACGCTAGGACCTAAGATAACTAGAACTAAGCAATGGTTGATCCAGAAATTTTCATAAGTGGGGACTCATTGACTGCGTCCAGTCACGTCCAGTCATGCTTCCGTGATTCCCTATATAATCTACCATTTGTTTCCCAAGATTTAGGAGGGGGGCTGGTACACACATATATATATATAAATATACCTCTGCGGCGGAGCCAGCCATTTGAAAAGAAGGGGGTCTCAACCCAGGACAAAAGGGGGAGGGGGTGGTTCCAACCATATGTCCCCATTCAAATACATTGATCGTTCAAAAAAAGGAGTGGTTCCAACCCCCGAAACCCTCCCCCTGGATCCGCCACTGATACCTAGTATGCATATAATTAAGAACAGCTTTGAATATATGCATATAAAATAATGGTACGTTTAAAAACCGTTCAGGATCTCCTGGTTGCACACAGGACATTAAGTAACCTAGGACATGTATATATAATAGTAAGAGTTCAGGGTATACATTCGATAACTAACATATTTTATAATTTTGTAATTTTTGTTTTGATAAAATCAGAGACATATAATACATGTATTGAGACATATATAATACATGTGTCTCTGAAAAAAATCAAACCATCTTTAAAGAAGTTATTTCAGTTTGAATCGACTGTCTTTTGCATTAGAATTCCAAAACGTTAATGTTATTTACAAATGCCAAAACCTGCAAGAAAGAAACATTTATATTCGGTGATTTTTACACTAAACGTTTTCGTAATTTGTTTTAAAAATATTAAAAAGTACATGTACATCGTTTTTTCAAGATTTGTATAGTAACTGGTTTAATTAAGTCCCCTTGATGAAATTTAAATTGCGAGACGCTAATTAATAAACTATGATCTATCTATCGGCATGCGTCGTTATTTGGGATACGTCACGGATGACCGATGGTCATATTCAATACGATATACCAATCATCATTTGAATTTGGGCAATTGATCTTTAATACTTAGGACTAATTGGTGATGGCAGAGAATAAGTCGCTGGTGATGGTTAAAAACATATAGAAGTAAACTTTGCAAAAAAAAAGGTTTCCTCGGAAAAAATTATGAAAATATATGAATATGCTAAATAATTTTTTTTTCCGAAAAATAATTAAAGACGTTTAGAAATAACAAATTTTCACAGTTGGGAAATTTTCAATTTAAGTTATTTCATTTTGAAAACGTTGAAAAATATAGATCTTATTATATGTTAAATGTGGGCCGCTTGGAGATCAACTTGTGAAACCCTGCATAATTAGGGTTTGTCTACTTTCGTCTTTTTATATTACCAAACATTCTATAATCAAGGATTTGTACAAGGCCTTGTTATAATGAATATTATCGCCAATATCACCATAATTAAATAAAGAATAGATACAATATTCGCCTAAAGAGTTTGCCATCTAACAATTCAAAATGAAATGTTGAGTCGAAACTGAGGTACCAAATCTATATAAAGAATCACTATTTTAGTCGAAATTAAACTGTATATAATATTCTTTTTTTCAAAACTCCTGAAATGATTTAACATTAACTATAGAGAGCTTACATATGCAAATCTGTTTAAAAGTATGTGAGCGTAAATAAAATTTGTTTATTACCCCCCCCCCTTTTTTCCTTCTATAAAATTTAATTGTAAACGATTTTCGTTCTTAATTTGTGTTTGCTCATTAACTGGGGTTCATGCTGTCAAAAAAAAAAAATGTCTCCTTGTGTAAAAGTTATTGATAAGAAAAAATTGAAGCTTCCAGAAGAATAACGGTACGTCTAAACACCGCTTGAAGGACCTCCTGATTGCACTCATGACATACGAAGTGCACTCAGGACCCTTTATAGTCATCGCACACAGGATGGATGCATATATTCTTTATACGCTTCTTATTTTAGAGTTAAATTTGGTAGAATTTGTAATTCTTAGAAAATAATAAGGGCACGTGTCACTGATTACACAACTATTGAGCCATGAATTATCCAATCAACAAAATTAATTGGATTATCTTTATTGTTGTTTTATACATTGTGTTGTTAGTACAGTGTGACCATGCGGGAAGTAATATTGTGACGTCTAGAATGAATATCACGATGTTTTAAGATTTTCGTCTTTTATTAAAATTTCGTTCCATAAATTTTTAAGTTTTATTCTTAATTTTATTATCATGTCCTGGACCAGTAATTAATTCTTTGCACGAGTTTGAAAAGGGAAATAATTATAAATGTTCATACTTTAAAAGAATTTATATTAATTAAAGTTTTGTATATGGAATCCGTTCTAAACGGTAAAAGCCGTACTTTTCAAACAATCAAACTCATATACATGTAGTTAGATGTTATTTCTCATTTTTCTCGAACTTGTCCAGGAATTTTATTTTTGAGTTATACGAATATTTTAAGAAATCCGTTTTTATTAAGTTTTTTTTCTCTAATTAAAGTCGTTTTGTCCAGTTTCACAAGCCTGAAACGAATTTCAATGCGAAAATAAATTCTGAAAATGAACTTGTCTCCGTTTTCGTCTCCGTTTTTTGAAAATTATGATATTTTGGGTATAATTATTTCTGAAAAATATGTAAGTTAGATTGTAGTAGCGAGAAATTTTAAAAAAGAAGATGCGGTATGGTTGCTAATGAGACAACTATCCACAAAAGACCAAAATGAACAAACATTAACAAAGAAAGATTATTTCGAAGACAGTTTATTGACACGAAATCCGTTCAAACCACGACTAAGTCTTCGTGCACAAATTTCCGTTAAGGTTAAACTGAATATTGTACATAATTGTCTTCTCTTGTATAATGGTTTGTTGAGAATAAAGATATACAAATGTAATAAAATTTGATATTCAGTCAACATTGTGTTTGTTTAAAAACTTAATTTAGAGAGAGAGATAGAGAAAAGAATCACACTGAAAAACAAAAATCGAACTTGTTACAGAAAAAAAAACGCAACTATAAAATAATTTTCTTTATTCGTGAACTGCAAAACACAACAAATTAATTTACCCGTCATCATGAAAAATAAACTGAAAAAGCACATCGAATGAGATATATGTTTTATTTTTTCTATATGCAAATTCATGTTAAAGGTAAAACTGAACTAAACAATACAATTCCTAAAAAACAATAAAGATAATTCAATCAATTTCGTTGATTGGATAATTCATGGCTCAGTAGTTGTGTAATCAGTGACACGTGCCCTCATTATTTTATAAGAATTAACATAGATCTATCTAAGTTCGATTCAGGCGCGGATCCAGAGGGGGGAGGGGGGTTCCGGGGGGGGGGGTTCCAACCCCCCGGAACCCCCCTTTTTTTGGCCGATCAATGCATTTGAATGGGGACATGTAGTTGAACCCCCCCCCCTTTTTAAAATGGCTGGATCCGCCCCTGCGATTTCAACTTCTACCAAAATTTAACTCTAAAATAAGAAGCGTATAACGAATATAAACATCCATCATGTGTGCAGATATGATTACGGTAATGGGTCCTGAGTGCACTTTGTATGTCCTCAGTGCACTCAGGAGGTCCTGAGCGGTTGTTTAGACGTACCCGAAGAATAAATCATTTCCTGAACCTAAAATACATTTATCTGTAATTAAAGAAAATTCGCCTAAAACATTCTCTCATATATTTAAACAATTAATTGTAAAATAATTAATTCAACGTCGGACTTTCTGTCTGTTTACTAATACTTTTCTTGTTCAGTTTAGTTTATACCCATAATAGATGAACGGAAATAAGTACTTTTTAGGAAAATTTACAACTCAAATTTTCAAAAAAAAAATTCTACACTTTTTACCTGGATGTTTTTCTCTGTCTCGAAGCCGCAACCTTTGACCCCGTATCAAACGTAGCGACCAACACCTCACATGACGTATTCTCGATGTTGAGGTATTGACAATATACAATCACATTTATCAATCACATTTTTCAATATACAGCAAGTAAGTAATTTGGTGTTGAATGCCAGTAGATCAGAATTTGTTAATTGAACTTTACCTGTTTAAGGGGCACTAGCTGCCAAATTCATGTTCTTCATCGATTTTAATAAAATTCACATAACGTGTATATAGTGTTGAATTGTTTATTAAAATGTTGCGCACAATCTTGGCTGATATGCATAAAACCATTATATTTCATGACACTGCATGAAAAAGAAATTGACTTATCGCATAATACCAGAACCAGAGACATATATATTGTATCTAATATCTCTGCCAGAACTAAAAAATAAACTACAGTAAGTCCACATACACATAAGAGGGTATGGATGTGAATTAACAGAATAGCGAACAAAGGACAAAGAAAAAAAAGGAATAAAGAATAGTGAAAGAAAGAGAATAATGGAAAAAAGTGTAAGTTATTAAAAATATAACTAAAACAAGAATGTGTCCCCAGTACACGGATGCCCCACTCGCACTATCATTTTCTATGTTCAGTGGACCGTGGAATTGGGGTAAGAACTCTAATTTGACATTAAAATTAGAAAGATCATACCATAAGGAACATATATACTAAGTTTCAGGTTGATTGGACTTCAACTTCATCAAAAACTACCTCGACCAAAAACTTTAACCTGAAACAGGACGAACGAACGGACGAACGAACGGAGGCACAGACCAGAAAACATAATGCCCCTCTACTATCGTAGGTGGGGCATAAAAAGAAGACAGAAAAAAAGACACCCCTCCGAGACGAGCCTTACATGCACTGTTATTACCCAAGGTTAATTTTACGGCGGCTCATTTTATTTTGGCTTAGAAATAAACATAATTGACAAGTTTCCTTCCCCTGCATTCTCGATCCCACATGTAAATAGCACGGTGATTTCAAAAAGACATTGATACATCATTACAACACTTGCCGTCAGTATTTGAATATATTGATTAAGAAGGTATAGAAGATTAATGCACGCACACTATTATCCACCACTGGCCTAAATAGTTAGTCCGCAAACAACGAGGGTCATAAAAACCCAGCACTTTGAACACAGCCACCGGCATGGTGTGAATCTGAAAGCTTCCCACTATCCATTTCTACCCATAGAAAACTTTTGCCTTTCAATTATCAAAAATGAAATATGTTGATATTAATGGTATATAAGAATTATTGGGGAATTCAAACCATTCCTATTGTAAGTGATAAAACTAAATTTATATCAGGGTGATTGAAATGAGGAAAAAAAAGGGGGAATCAGGAGTTCAGGGCCCCCTGTTTGGGAAAAGAATTGGTTGATTATATATGGAATCACTGAGTCATGGCAGGAGCAGGCCCCTCTTAGGCAGTCGGTGGGCCCCACTTATGAAAAATTCTGGATCCACCACTGTGGTCATGGTGGTCTTCAGTTGTATTATCTTTTAAAAAAAAAATTACACCTGTATAGTGTATATTCTTTAGTGTAAATCAAGGGAAAATACTGTGAACTATCTGTGCATTGGGGCTTATTAAAAGGTATTTCGGGGGGAAGAAAGAAGGGAGGGTGAGTCCATGGGAGGTAATCCCCACCCCTTTCAATTTGAGAATATGCTATTATCTTGTAAACGGTCCAGATCCCCATCCCTAAACCATATATATTCTTGAATGGGACGATAAAACAAATCAAATGAAATTAAAAGGAGGTCTTTGGGGGTTACCCCACTCTGTTCAATTTGAGAATGTGCTATTATCTTGTGAACGATCCAGATCCCCACCCCTAAACCATATATATTCTTGTCGGGGACAATAAAATTAATAATGAAATAAAATAAAAGTGAAGTCCCACCCCCTCTAGTTTGAAAACTTGTAAAACGGTCAAGATCCCCACCCCTAAACCATATTTATATATTCTTGTATAGAACAATAAAACAAATCAAAGGAAATATAGGGAGAGTCCATGGGGTTCACCCCCACCCCCACATGTTTGAGAAACTTTTAAATGGTTGAGATCCCCTGAAAATCCCCTGAAAAAATTTCAGGATCCCTGATCCCCACCGTCAAACCATATATATTCTTGTATGAGACAATAAAACAAATCAAATGAATATAGGATCATCCCCTTTGTCTTGGGTTGGGAACCCCCCTTTTAAAATGGCTGGATCCGCCCCGGCATACCATCTAGCTAGCTATAAAGGCTTTAAAAATATGAAATCAAACAAGGAAATTAACAGTGTAGGCAACTGTTTTGAATTTAAAAAAAAGTCTTTTACATATATATAACAATGTTAAATTTTTTGTGCATTTATTTTTGCTTATCGTATTTTCAATAATAGACAAAATTGCATGATTGAATATTGTAATTTAAGAAAAATCAGCATACATGATATAAAATGGGAAGTGGAAACTGGGAATTTGACAAAGAGACAACAACCCAATCAAAGAGCAGACAACGGCGGAAGGTCACCTATGGGTCTTCAATGCAGTGAGAAAAATTCGGCACTGGTCTTCAGCTCATAAATATGTATCAGAAATGAAAACGAGATACAGCTTTCAGTTGTATTAATAAAAACCTCACAATAAGTTCTGAATATCAGAATATACAGTATTGCAAGATTCTCTCAAAATGTACACATAGAGCTGAAAAACTGTCAGTGACTGTAAAATTAATCATGCTTACATTAAAGTCCATGGAGTCCATCTTAATATGCATACTCTCGTACAAAGGAATATAAGTATGCAATAGACATCAAGTTTTCAAAAATAAGAGTATCTATGCCATTAATTTACGACAAGATCTTAATCAAGTAATAATTTCGGTTTGTTTAAATATTTCGGAGGTTAGTATGACCTCCTCTTTGATGATGATGTTTTCGTTTTAAAGTTGGGAAAATTGTTTGTACATGTACCAACAAAAATAAAAACACAAATTCAATCTAGAATTATGTTTTTATCATTTTTTTATGTTTAGGTTGTCAGCAAGATGAAAAGGACAAGTATGCAGTTCAAAATTCAAAATGTGGATAAGTTGAGGTTCTAGGTCTTACCTTTGCAGATTTTCATATTTTGCATGAATGAATTCAAAGGTTATATGATGGACAGCAGAGAAAGAAAAAAACAACTTTTCAATTATCCTGCTCCTGGATAAATGTAAAACATCTTGTTTTTCGGTAAGTTTTATGCTCTGTTTTGATAGTGTTAGTGCATTCATCTTTCCAGTCTTTCCTCTAAATTGTAAGTTTTTGGTGAGTGTTCACCATGAATTTCAGTAAGTAACTTGTGGATTTACATGTATATACTCAAAATTTAGTACTAATATTAATGGGATTTTAGCATGACATCCTGCCAAATGCTTGTTAATCATGTTTATGTTCCAGAACAAACAAGTATTTGGACTGTACGCATACAGTCTGCCCAATTTTAAGAAGTTGGTCAAGTTTATTATAAACAAATGTACAGTACAGATCAACATAACTGAAATCTTTAATAGATTAATACAAAAAGTTTAATTGCAGTTAAAATAAAAACACAGGTTTGGTTGAGCTGGTACCAGACAGTACAAGTATACTTAAATGGTCTGACTGTACACATATGGTGGGACTGTAAGTTCTGGACCCTAAAAGTAAGATCCGAATACTGATATGGTCTGGAACATTTATACATGTCTTAAAATTAATATCAAACACATTGGTGTTTTTGAACTTGGTAATAAGTTATGTGATAGAACTATAATGTTTTGGGATATCAAAATCAAAAATATCCCATTTTTACTTTTAATAAAGAAGAAGATTATTGATGTATGTTTAAATGTATATTAAAATGAGACAGCAAGCCAACAACACAAAAAAAAAGAGGATAAAACATACATATTTTGTTTGTATCAATGTTATAATTTCCAATATGTTCAAGGTATTTTTTCATTGAAATAAAACACAAATTGAAATCTGTCTGAACTTCAAAAGCTTAAAGAAATATTGTTTCTGTTGTCTGCATTTTGTATAATATATTGCAAATTCTTGTGAATAATGGAATGTTATTATAGTTGTCTAAAGTTTTAACATTGATCTTTATACCGTAAATTCATAAATTATTGCGTGCATTTATTTTTGCGATTCTGTCATTTTAGACTTAAATGCCATTTTAAATTTTACGATTTTGAAAAATCCTGTTTAATCCATATAAAATATTTCATAATACGAGTTTAAATTATTGCGTTTACAACTCCGTTGCATTTTTCGCAATAAAAAAAAACTTGCATTAATTCCGAATTTACAGTATATATATATATTATGTATATAACTTGGGAAAATACCCAAATTTTATAAAGAAGAATAAATTTATTGATTGTTATATGGTATTAGAATAGGAAGATGTGGTATATTGCTAATTTGACAACCCTCCATCAGAGACCAAAGGATGTAGGCCGTTAGCAACTGATGACACTGGACAACCTTTAACAATCAGTAAAATCCATACCGCATAGCTATTTTTATTGAAAATCATATTATTGCTACATGTATGAAAACAATTTTGTATAATCCATTACTTTAGATTTTATTGGTTCTTTTTCAGAAGGATTGAAATTCACCACCTAAAATAAATGGAGAAAACATAGAAACAAGACCAGAATAAATTCAAAGAAAAAAGTTGGATCAGTTATTATTTTCATCACTCTGTCAATGATTTGAAGTTCTTTTAAATTCAAAAAAATATTGAAACCACAATAATGTCAAAGTTCTGTGCTGAATGTCCAAAAAGTGGACTATACCATCAAACAATGCTGGATGATAAGAAACTATTAATGTTTTGTGTTGAGGGATATTGTGAAAAAAATAGATTTACTTAAATAGCTACTAGTATGTTAAGCCTAACAATAGAGTTTTTATTGATTTCAAATGGCAAATAATTGTGTTTCAAGAAAGTATTCTATAATTCATGAATAAACATATATTGATACTTACATTATCTGCTTTGTTGTTTAAAAGTTTAGTTTTGAACAGTTAAAGAACAATATGCTCAATTAACATTTCCCAAGAAAAAAAGATATTCAATTAAAAAGATTCATCTTATAATAATTTACTACCAAATAGAATACATTGTAACATACACATTACTGTTTATTTATATCTATATATTTACAATTAGAATCCCATAGGATTTTAATTTGTCCCATGGGATATTAAAAATCCCATGGGATAATAAAAATCCCATGGGATTTTTTTTGTCCCATGGGACAACAAATATCCCATGGGACTACAATAATCCCATGGGACAAAAAAAATCCCATGGGATTTAACCAAAATCCCATGGGATAATGGTAAATCCCATGGGATTTTGCCCTGTCCCATGGGATATTGAAAATCCCATGTTTTTATAATTCAAATTGCAAAATAAATATGAAAGTAACTGTAGAAAACCAATGAAATTATTGAATCCCATGTAATTCTGCACTTTTTGGTTATATACATGATATTGAAGCTCTTGTTTGAGGCGGCGGCGGATTTGCAAATGAGTGTTTTGCAAATTAAAAGTGTCCAGTGTTTTAAGGACATCCATGCGTATTGTGATCACCGGATGTTTACGAGATGGGTCACACTGAGGTCACTTTGCATGAAAATATGTCGGGTGGTTGCTTCCTGGAAGGAAGCAAATAAAATAAAGTAAACTTCTTCTAAATATGAATAAATTAAAGAATTTTCTTCAGAAAAAAGTATATGTACACAAGTTTTATAATGAAAACTATCCTTTGAGTTATCATGCCAAGAAATCCTCGCTAAAAATTCCGGTCGACCCCCTACGGCAGTCATTAGTAGCTAAAGATTTGATTTCATTCAAGAAATTAATGTATGACCTTCATGTACGTGTCGCTTAGAACACGGCCATATACCAAATGGTCAAAATTAATCATCCATGTAATTTGCTCTATGGGGTGTTTGCAGAATTTCAACGGAGGCAATTTCTTGGCATGAAAAAAACATGTGCATTATTTTTTTGGTTTTGAGGTTCCTTATGACTTTAACCTGATTAATTGTAGGACAATATCCCGTTAACTGTTAATCATTTAAAATGTTGATAGATACATTTTTTTTGTATTTGCTAAAAATGTATTATAGGTCCGGGTTTAGCGTTTGTTGTGTATCCTGAAGCCCTGGCACAAATGCCGATATCACCACTATGGGCAGTTCTTTTCTTCATAATGATGATGACACTTGGTTTTAGTTCCTTGGTAAGCAAGTAAAATGTCATTATAAAGGAAAGATACATTGTACCCATAGATTTGCATACATCATTTTTAACTGAAAGCATGTAAATTCTCCACTTTCAGTAAAATATACATAGAATGAAGTTGAGAATGAAAATCGGGAATGTGTAAAAGAGAAAACAACCCACCAAAAGAGCAGAAAACAGCCGACGGTCACGAATGGGTCTTTAAAATAATACATGTTTTCTCTAATGACGAACAAAATCGAAAAGCATTCATTTCCTGTTTAAATTCATGAACTTTTAAAAGAGCTATCTTCATACATGTACGTATCGTCTTTAGTGGACACTCCAGAGCAAAACAATTTAACTATGCAGTTTGAACTTGATAATAAGTGTCAAAATATTTGAAATCGGACTAAATTACTAGTAAACAATTTCAAATCTGATTAAAAGGAATGTTGATTAATATTCAATTGCTTATACCTTTGTATTACAGTATAGATCATAAAAATATATTAATTTTAAGTGTTTATATATATAAATGCATCTTTCAGTTTTCAATAACGGAGACAGTTATTACAGGCCTTGTGGACCAAATGGGAGATTTTGTACAAGAATCAAGTCGTAGACTTTATATATTTAGATTCTGCATTTGCGCCTTATTTTTTCTCCTTGGACTTCCAATGACTACAAAGGTATTTACGACGGGTGTTGCTAAATGGCGGAAACGGAATACGGAACGGAAACGGAAAACGGAAACAAAGAATAAACATCTTTTCTTCTTGTTTATTTTATCTACATAGGCATGTTTTATATAGTATTACACATGTTCACAAGAAAAAAGCCCAGAGGAATGAATTATAAATGAAAGATTTTAAAGCATTAAACTATTGAAATAATTACCAGAGATGATGAGACTATGTTTTTGAAATATTTGATGAAGTCATGTGTACGTCGTTCGTGCGATTAAGGATAGTCTGTTCAACTTTTTGATCTATGTCAATAAGATAGCAACCCAACAACACAAAAAAATTAGGCCTAAAAAAGGTTGACATCGGCCTCGATTCTATAAATAGGTTGTGAAGTAATAAACTTTGGGGAAACCTTTGCATCTTTTTTTTTTCTTTTTTAATTGCCTTGAATCAAGATTAGTCACGGTTGTGGTGTATCTTGTTGCGTTGTTCTGCATTGATAATTTTCGTGATCTTGTATATGGATAGAAAACGTAAAAGAAACTTAATAGGACAATGGTGTATGGAAAAAATCCGATATGGAAACCAGGGAACTAGAATAGACTTTATTTTTATGGATTTTTTTGACAATATCTCTCACTATACAAAGCCTTTCTCACCGTTTTGCAATACTCAAGGATTTGTATAGTAAATCCTTGCAATACTGATATATGCTGTTTGGTATTTACATAGGAAAAACATTATATCTCCTACAATTTAAATCAATAAATACGAAATGATGTGCAAAAAATGGCGAACAATTAGTAGCCTACATGGATATACTAGTATACGATTTGCAAAGTGCCCTCGCCAAGTTAGTCGTAGTCATATCCTAAGGTTTTCAAAATCAAATTGTCTACGCTGCTTCAAATATCTAGTCCGAGATAGAGTAATCTCGGACTACAAATATCATGCCGCCTAATTCTTCTCTGAAAATTCAATTCCTCTCAATTTTGCATATATACATACAATGTAGTCATCTATAAAAGGCCCCAAAATGACAATGTAAAACAATTCCCACGAGAAAACTAACGGCCTAATGTATGTACAAAAAATGAACGAAAAACAAATATATGTAGCATATAAACAAACGACAACCACTGAATTGCAGGCTCCTGACTTGGGACACAGGCACATACATACAGAATGTGGCGGGGTTAAACATGTTAGCAGGATCCCAACCCTCCCCCTAATCTCAGTGACGACGAATTTACTATAAAAATCCGTTGAAAAGGCGTAATTCTTCAGATAGATACAAATACAAGTAGACGTGACCAGGTACTTGTACATCCCAATAACAAAAAGACATTTATAGGTACAGAGCTGGGAGTATTCGCAGTTAAATGCATGACAGCTATTTCAAAGCCACTAACAACTAATAAAAGAATCATGCATCTAAGACGTAAAGCATTGATGATATTTTAATATTCTAGACGGTAACACATTATGTTGGACTATACTATATGCTGCAGCATCTTGCAGAGAATGCATGTTTGAGATACTTTATTTGCAGAAATGCACAAATTTCTCCTGTTGTTTATTAATCAGGTATCAAGCTGGTATTGATGATTGTTGAAAAATTGGTGAATAAGAATATGATAGCTACTAATTCATGTTATATTTTTTTTAGGTCTATTTATTTTTTTAATTCTATGGCCTATTTCTTCTGGCCCTCATACTTTTTATGCATTGAATCCATATTCTAATTTTGTTCTCGCCCATACTTAAGTTATCAAGTCTTCCCATTTTTGATGTAACGGTTTATTAAGTGCATGGTACACATTTAGTTGATGTCTTCTTAGTTGATACAATTATAGTGAAATGTTCTTTTATTTTTTTTTGCTCTGTCATGGTCGTTTTCTACTGGTACTAAGACCTGCTTTTATTAGTCTTTAGTGGTATACTTTGCGAGTGTTCTTTTTTTTTTATCTGACCTGGCCCTGCTAAGTGAGCTTTTCTCGTCACTTGGGCAATGGCGTTCGTAGTCCGATTTCGTCTTTGTTAACTTTTACTAAACTTCTCAGTCTCTGAAACTACTGGGCCAAATTTTATTGAACATATGTCTTTTAGGGAGTCGCTTGATAGTTTTGGTTAAACTTTACAACAATTACCATTGGTTTATCTTATTTAAAAACGGTGTTGGATACCCCTGCCTGTCTGCCAAGTTAGCCGACATGGCTTGAATTAAAACATAGTGACAAAATGCAAGTGCTTTCTGTTAAGAAACGTTATGAATAACGAAAACCTGATGTGAAAAACATGTCTAATCTGAAATCGGACTCGGACTTATTTTCAAATGAGTTTAACTGTGTTTCTTTATTTTACATTGGCTAGAAGTATAGGGGAGTCAGTTGGGATCTCCCCAAAAATGATTAACCTCGTCGCATTTTAGCGCCTGTCCTAAGTCAGGAACCTCTGGCCTTTGTTAGTCTTGTATATATATTTTTTAATTTAATCTCAATTATATGTTTTGAAGTTTAGTGTGACACCCATTTTCACTGAACTAATACACAATTTTATTTAGGGGCCAGCTGATACCACCTCCCGGTGCGGGATTTTCTTGCAGCGTTGAAGACCCATTGGTGGCATTGGATGGTGTCTGCTCTTTGGTCGGGTTGTTGCCTCTTTGACCTATTCCCCGTTTTCATTCTCAATTTAATAGGATGTTGAGCTCTACCTAATGCCCATTCACGTAAAAACAGTCAAATGACTTCTTACAGCGAGTTATCGACCTTATATGACGATTAATTTTCTCACTTGCATGTTCGCCTGTTATAAATATTGAAATATATGGTAAATAGATATAACTTTTAATTATAGCAAAATTTACCAGCAAGACAAGATCTATTGTTTTTCATAGTTCTTTCTTTCCTCCCTTAAATTCCGTCTATAAAAAAGTTTCTTTCCGTTTCCATTTCCGTTCCGTTTTCCGTTTCCGCCGTTTAGCAACACCCATTTACGACACGTGTTACAAGCAATGAGAGCGTATATGAATAAACTGAGATTTTTTTTTCAAAATGTACACCAATAAAACAAATCTAGCAACATGATTCCTCCAACATTCCATGATTGATTGATTGATTATTGGTGTTTTTTCGCAAATTGTCCACACTATTATTAATTATTTCATGGTGACCAGTTTTTATTGGTGGAAATAGCAGAAGAGATTGGCCGACATTCGGTAGAAAAAAATATTGGTCTAGAAAATCACTGCTTTAAACTAAAACTCAATATATTCTTCTGATTAAGACCTTTCGTATAATTTTAGAACAGTTTTATTACAGATAATCATTTCAATCTCAAATCATTTACAAGTTGCTCCTTTAATACACACAGCTTAGTCTGTTTATTTTTAATTATTGTGTAACACACAAAATGACGTCACAGAGTGGTACACGTACATACAAGTACTGCCATTGACTTTAGTTTTAAAGAGCTTAACAAATCTTCCTGTCCTTGTAAAGTCTCTCATCGAGAAGTGCAAGGATGTTACAAAAAAAGTTAAACGTAAATTCCGAGTATATAAGTTTTATTGACATTTTTTTTTTAGCTCACCTGGCTTATAAGGCCAAGTGAGCTTTTCTCATCACTTGGCGTCCGTCGTCCGTCGTCTTTAACTTTACAAAAATCTTCTCCTTTGGAACTACTGGGCCAAATTTAACCAAACTTGGCCATAATCATCATTGGAGTACCTAGTTTTAAAAAAAAATGTGTCCGGTGACCCGGCCAAGCAACCAAGCAGGGGCCGGTAACAAGAAGCATTCTTATGTCTTACGAACGTCTTAAGGGCGTCTTAAGATTTTAGAATGTAACAAGACCCACCCTCAGACCAATCTTAGAATGATTGACAGCCCTTAATGTTTTGAAAAAGTGCATGATTTAAGAACGATTCTTACGTCTACCTTAAAGCGATCTTACTAGTTCCGGTAACACAAAATCATTCTTAAATTTTGGTCAGTTATTAAGTGTTCTTAAAACAAACTTAGCAACTTAGGGGTGTACCAAGAACAATTCGCAATAGCTTCACTTGATATTTTTTGTAAGAGTGGTCCCGACTACTCTTAGCTGTACATTCACTTGTTAATAATAGAACAAGTTGCTTAAAAAAGTCAATACATGAACCTTTGAAATTTTTTATTCTAAATATTAATTCATCTGAATAGGATATTATATATCAGTGTTTTCTTGGCCATGCGTGTGGAGGATGGTAATTTCTCTTTATTGTAAATCATTACAATTTTGGCTTGTTGCGAGCAGTGTTAATTATAAAGCAAAGAGAAATGTGTGACCTTTTCAATTTTAAACCAAGAGTTCCAAATGGTGAAGTTAAATCATCACTTCTTAAATTTTACGGAAGCCATCATGAGTTGGTTGACCATTATGTAATATCCGTTATACAGATGATATCGGATATGTTCATTAGGCCTATGTTCTTTTTCACCGAATGTGACCTAACGATTTAGACTATTTACCGGATTTGTAATATAATGAGCAACACGATGGGCGCCACACGTGTATAAGGATCTGCTTACCCTTCCGGACCATCTGAAATCATCCCCAGTTTTAGTGGGTTGCGTGTTGCTGTTATACACCAATTTTTGACATTGTTGCCTATTGCGTCTGTTTTGTTCACGAATCTATCAATATATCACAATGGAATTTGATAAGACTATCATACAAGTGAGAGGTTCAGCTCTTTAAACAAGGTTCAATCCATCATTTTTTTACACTTTGAAAATGCCTGAAACAAGTCAGGAATATGACAAGTGTCGTCCATTCGTTTTGTGTGTTTTATCATTTGATTTTGCCCTTTGGTTAATAGGGACTTTCCGTTATGAATTTTCCTCGGAGTTCAGTATAATTGTGATTTTAGTTTTTGTAAGAAGGCTTTCAAAATGTGAAAAAAAAAGTTTTGATTAAAGTGAAAAGATAAAGGAAGATGTGGTATGAGTGCTAATGAGACAACTCTCCATTCAAATAACAATTTATAAAAGTAAACCATTATAGTAGTGATTTGACCGAAATGAAAGTAGGATAGAAAAATAAGCCTACGTCAATTATACAAGATTCAAATTTTACCCTTGGCCTGGTGAATAGTAGGGCACTCAAAAGAAAAAGCACTGATGGATTTTCCTGAGACAAGCATATTTTTATTAAAATAATAATGGTCTATAAGCAGTTAAATTAATTTCATATTTGAAGCGGTTCAATTTTTTCAATTCAATTTGACTTAAATTTATCGAAAAAAGCATTGGGGAAGAAAAATGGTGGTCTGAGGCCAGAATTGTTTTCCTTAGGTTAAATGGGTAGTTGATTGTTATGCGCATTTTATCGTTCATTAAAACGTTTTGATGATTCATTTAAGGTGATTCTAATTGCTTTGCGAGGAACCAAAAACGGAGACGCCAGAAAATTATTAAGAACTCGTAACTTGAAAACTATTACGATGCAACTTAAGGGGGAAATAAGACCGATTTAAGAACAACCTGAGGGAGCTTTGATTTACACTCTTTGAATGATCTTAGAATTATCTTATCTTCCCCTTAATTCAATACTTACGACCTCTCTTAATAAAATTTCTTGTTACCGGCCCCTGACCGCCATGGCTAAAAGCAGAACAAAAGGGGAAAATGTAGATGTTGGCTTCTAACTCTGAATCAAAGCATTTAGAGCAAATCTGATTAAATTGTTTATCAAGTCAAGATCTACCGGCCCTGAAATTTTCAGACAAATCGAACAATCGGTTGTTGGGTTGCTGCCCCTGAATTGGCAATTTTAAGAAAATTTAGCCTTATTCGGTTATTATCTTGAATATTATTATAGATAGAGATAAACTGTAAACAGCAATAATGTTCAGCAAAGTAAGATCTACAAATAAGTCAAATGACCAAATTGGTCAGTTGACCCCTTAAGTATTTATTACCCTTTACAGTCAATTCTTACCAATTTTCATAAATTTTGTTTTTTTTTTGTAAATTTTAACAAAATATTTTCCTCTGTAACTAATGGGCCAAGTTCATTATAGATAGAGATAATTGTAAGTAGCAAGAATATTCAGTAAAGTAAGATCTACAAACACATTATCATTACCAAAACGCAATTGTGTCATTAATCCATCTGTGTCTTTTGTTCAAATTGCACATACATGTAGACCAAGGTGAGCGACACAGGTTTTTGAGAGTTCTAGTTTGTACTTGTCAAAGATATATAAATTGTATTACAATTTTTTGTACTTGTCCACTCGACATCAGGGAATTCTATGTTGTTTGTTTCTTAACCATGCTCTTAATTTTTGGTTTAAAAGGAAGAAAGAAAGGAGTGACAATGTGTGTGATTTTTTTTAATTTTTTAAGAAATGTAACTATGAGAAAAAATATTGTTTCCGAAGTAACATCATATTTACATGTATATACAAACACACCAACACAAACACACACAATTGTTTTTTTTTTGTTGTTCAAATTATCAACAAACAATTCAAATTATTGTTCCTACACGCCAAACAGATAGCAACGTAAAGACAAAAACACCAGTAGATACATATTGTAAGACGTATCCAACTTAGGTAACCTAAGGCTATTGTATTTTATGTTAATTTGTTCTCGTCCTAAACCCTCATGAAATATTTGCCACTGGCCGCGTCGAAATACTACATCAACGTTTACAAAGAACCATTAAAAATGGAACTTCCTTTTTCTGCTGTAACCTCTTTTGACAAAAACTAAAAATGACGTTGGAAAACAAATCAGTTAAACTAACAATTCTAAAGTTGTTCGACTGGGTTTTCAGAAGAAAGATTACAACTATTGTTTATGGTTGTATTGCTCAGTTCTCCACATAGATTCGAATCATACAAGTATAAATGATATCTTTTAATTGGCATGTGTACACATTGTATATTTTAGGGAGGAATGTACATGTTGAATCTATTGGACAAATCAGTCGGAGGTTTTCCTTTGTTGGTAGTAGGGTTTGTGGAACTTTTGGTCATCATTTACATTTATGGTATCTCGAACAGAACCCACGATACAAAGGGATTTCCCAAGATTTTATTTAGAGGTATAATACTTAATTTGTGTTTTATCTTAGCATTTAAATCAGAAGCAATCAATTTAGAATCCTCCCGATTAAATTTAAACACAATTATTAAAACAATATCGATAAAGATATTTCTACATAGTTTATGAAGGCAACGCTAGTCTAAAGAACACAATGTGATAAATGACGATGAATCCCCAGGGTCATTTGATGCTAACAGCAGCGACAAGGTTACTTAAATATATAACAACGACCATCTGATATAGTTTCGTCTAAAGAAATTTATAAATGTATTAAGGCAATAAAATCTATTCAATAACAATTTATCAAAAAAATCAAGTTGGAAAAAAACAATGGGTTTTTAAAAAATGTAAGGCTTACCGTCTTTCTTTTGGATTTTTCTTTCACATTCAAACGCAATTCATAGCAACGACACTTGACGTAAAAAAAACGACACTTGACGTAAAAAAAAACCAGCTTAAGACAGCGTTTAAACAACAGTAGGAATATTCTAAGTATAAATTCATACATAAAGTGCATTCCTTTATATCATAAATTGTTGTTAATGAAACTAGAAACATGAATATAATTTTGGCGTTAGTCTAACTAAAGATGTAAACGAACTTGGTTTTGCGTTTAGTTCTTCCTAACCCATTTTTCGATTTGATTTCGCGATTCTAAAATTGTCTCAATGAAGATAGATAAGGAAAAAAAGTTTTAAATATTCGCGGCTATTTATATTAGCGTTATTTTTCTACTCGCGAAAGTCGCGAAAATAAATCACTAGCGAAAATTAGTTGGTTTACAGTATATAGAACAAGAATCAAAATTCATTTTACTGAAAATCTGCTTTGATTTTCTATTCAAATCATTATGATAGTCTTCTATTTTGTCTGTTTTATTAATCTAGTGCAGTTTTGTAAACTTCAGAATATCCGATCTTCAGACATGCTTACGCCTGCCTTTAAAGTGAAGTTGACGATGACATTATATAATATATTTTCTAATATCACAGGTTACCTGCGACTGAAATCTGATATAGAAATGATGCTTGGTAGAGGGATACCAGTCACCATAGGTTTCTTTTACTTCGCTCCCACCTGGTGCTTCATAGCACCTATTGCTTTGTTGGTAAGTGTACAATTGCGTTACAAAATGTTAAAAATTATTATAAATTAAGGAATGTATCTCCCTCATGCTCTGATTCCTTTAACGGATTTGGCTATACTTTTGAAAATTTAGATTATAGCTTTTCATCTTTTATATAAGCTTTGGACTTTACATATTTTGGCCACGAGCATCACTGAAGAGACATGTATTGTCGAAATGCGCATCTGGTGCAGAAAAATTGGTACCGTTAATGTTATTGCAGAACTGCAGAACGAACTTTATTTTAATGCATCATGCTTGACTAAATAAAACTATTGTTTTCTGACACATGATTAAACTATAATACGTTGTTTTTGTTATTATTATAATGAATAAAGGAAGAATAATGAATAAAGGAAGAATAATGAATGTGCAAGGTATAGGTCACCGTTAAAACCCAACGACACCAACAAATCTTCATGTATTTAAGGATCATAAAAGAAATGTGTCACTTGATGAATGATAGAAATTTGGAATATTTATTATTGCATCGCTTAGTACGTTTTCTTACGAGAGCAATACAAGTGTATATTTTTTTCTCACTTGTGTAGCTAGTTAAACTGACAGTTGTTGTTATTTTTTATCATGAGTGTGTATCCTCTTCATTAGAAGTGACAAATACGTGCTGCTATTGAAAACAAATGTACTTTGGGAATGAATAAAAGTAGTTTACGCTACATATTTAATTAACATGGTTGCCTTGAACCATAGCACATTTCAAATCCATCTTTAAAATGAATAAAGTCCGAAAATACAAACACATAACTGAATGACAATATACAGTAGACAGAAAAAAAAAACAAAGGAATAAATTGTATGAACAGTTTTTCATACAATTGTTATGCTTGTTACTTCATAATGCTTTCATCTTTTTAAACGTCACTGTTTAATTCATTGGCGGAATTGCCAAGCACTTTCACAAATCAGCTTTTTTAAATATGCGGAACAACTTATGTACCACAATTAGCATGCTATTAATTATTCAAGCTGTTAAAGATTCAATTTGTTTTAGCCAAATTTAAGTTGATCTTGAAGGTTATTAAACGTATTTTTTGTCAAATCAAATGTACATTGTTGACAATTAACTAGGTTATTACTGGAGACGATCCGTGCTATGTGTTTCATACATGTATCAAGTCAGCAGCTCTAAGCTCTTTGTTGTATTCATTCCAGTAAATATATTTTTCAGGTTGTGATTGTATTGAAGGCGTTACAATGGAAGCCGTATACATTAGATGATTATGTATATCCTGACTGGGCAACAGTTCTGAGTTGGTTGATTGTTGCCTTCCCGATCGTGTTCATTCCAGCATGGATATTGTATTACTGTACTTGTAGAGATAAAAGAAATGTACGTATGTTTTCCTTTAAAATGTCTACTGTATTATTTACAAATGTATTTTCACCGTAGATTCAAGTTTCGTCCGGTCACCATGTGGTATTTATACGTAGCGTCATTACGAACCTCTATTCAATGGTTCTTATACCGGTTCTCTGCTTCTGAAGGAAACCTCGACGTGTTTTGTAATAAATGGTATGACGCTTAATTAAGCAATAAACTAATATAATTTAATGTTGGATGTAACGCGTCTTCTGATTGGCTGACGTTATTTTGTTATGAGCCCATAGGCCTAATTTAGTCATGTGACCGTGACGTCATCAACGTTTTTTCATGTTTTTTTACCGTTTAAAATGGAATTTAGAATTAAATTATAAGAAATGACTGTAATATTTTTTCTGTCTATTCGAAATAACATAAAAAATGTGGTGCACACTGTTAAATAACCCGCTACGCGCGTTATTCAGTGTGCACTAAATTTTTAATGTTATTTCTTCATAGACAGAAAAAATATTACAGTCATTCCTTAAATGTTTCTAAAGGGAATACCATTGATTTCCATAAAAAATGCTATGTTATTGATTTTTCGTATTTTTGTTTTTGTTTTAGAAATTGTTTGTTCGTGTTTAATATTCTCACTCCATTGTGTTTGTAGCTTTGTCATCCAAAGGCAAACTGGGGCCCTGCATTTGAAGAGAACAGGACTGGTTTATATTCCAAAGATTTGACTTCTTTTTACCAGTCGCCAGTGGCATCAACTGTCTTGGAAAAGGATGGATACCAGTTTATTAGAAAAGACACTAATGAAGTCAACAAGACAAATATATATCAGCCATATTCAGAACCTTCTGTCATGGCGTCTTTCGAAAGTCGGACAGATTCTTCGTATGAAAACAAAAGTTATGTTCAAGATGTAGTGGAATCTACTAAACTCTAAAAGAAAAGTTTTATCGTATTGGTGTATCATTATTGCGAAATATGATAATGATGCTATATGTATATACCAAGAGGGAAATTTTGATAACCTTAGTGTAGTGAATGTGATTTTCAAATAATGTACGAGCATTTATGATATACTAGTAATTGATTACATTTTTATTATTGATATTACGGAATTTGGACATTTATCGAAGCCGTTATTACATTTATTATGTCAAATGTTATAAAAATATAATTTACATCAATTTATCCTGCAATTGGGTGTTCTACTATACAAATACAGCCCTACATATATCGCTACTGTATCTGTATACTTTACAGATATCGCTTTAAAGCTCCGCCCACTGCCGGACTGAGTATTGTATGAACCTGAGTGACCTCAGAATGTGTATTGCAGTCGCATTCCAATGACGTATCAATTGCGAATTAATGATTACTTTTATACGTTCTGTTTGTTTTTCAAACATTTCATTATAGAGCAATCAGAATCACGCCAATTTTCTGATAACTTACACACATGAACAGCAGTCTTTTCTACGATGACAACTATCGATTTCAAAACGTGAATGTGTATGATTGTGTAACAAAAACAACCATTTCAATTATTTCAGCATGCATGTTTAGTGAATGCCGAGTTTGAAGCGTATTACAACTCGTACACTCCTGTTTCAAATTGGACAATGTTTTGTTATTTGTTTTTACTGTTGAAATTAGTTGTTATGTTAAAGTAGATACTTATCTACCTTGAGCGATGTATTATTGTTGACCATTTGAGATTCTTTTTTTGCGAACCCGTCTTCAACTGAATGTGTGATTACTGTATCGTATTACTACACTACAAATCGAACATAAATGCAAAACATGTTTTTGTGTCTTTCAAAACACAAATAATATACAGAATTAATTGCAGGATAAAGACAATAACTGTTTAGTGTCTTTAAATATCAGCTGTATTTGTACTCGGCTCGACGCGGGTGTAATAGCTCGCTAAAAGCTCGCATTCACCTTGTTTCCTAGCCTCGTACAAATACAGCTGATATTTAAAGACACTAAACAGTTATTGTCTATATATTTGCCATAAACGTAAACCTTAAACTATAGTTTGATGTTAAAAGTCAGTTTAACTGATTTTACTCTTAACAATGGTCATAATGGTTTATCATCTTTTGTCTCGCTTGACGGCGGCGTCAATAATGATTAGTTTGTGATAAGGTCTAGTTTATGGTGAACCACAGTGCCTGGTGGTAAGTCATGGTCTGCTGACTTTGAATTTTTTGCTAAGTTTACCTGTATTAGTTCGTGATTAGGTTAGTTTATGGGGAACTACTAAGCCGAGTTCACTTGTAACTCCCGAGTTAACTTTACTTACTCGGGTTTCAACAATACGATTATACTTGAACCACTCCAGTTAACTCCTCGTACTCTGGTTCCAATCCTCACCGAGCCAGGGTTAAACTCGAAAAACTCTTGAATGACGTCAAACCAATGAGAATATTTTATTTTGTTATACTTGGTCCTTACCCTAGAGTTACTTAGAGTTGTTCCGAATATCAACTCGAGTGCGTTCACGTGTTAATCAATCAACTCTGAAGTCGATTGTCACTGGTATTAAAGAGATAATCGTAATTGAATCCAATATGGCGACGGCAGATATAGGTACAATCTTTACACTAATTTTTCTCAAATGTAGCATGTTTTTGTCAATAGTTACTCAGCTGCAAGGTTTTTTCTATATCATTACAATATATTTGAATGGTAACGGTGCACTGGAATTGTCTATTAAAGCGCTTTGAAAATTGCCGTTGAAAAATTCGGGATGATAATCGTAACTGTATGGAATTTTTCTTGTTTGATAAATGTAATTTCTTTATCGGATAATAGTAACTGAAAAATATTATTTTAATGGTATTGTGTGTATTAAAATGCAAATGTACAGTTAATTGATGACATTAACGGGAAATAATAATAAATAAAAAACTTGCAGGTTAATATCTAAGACAACTTTACTTATATATCTCTCTATTTATAGGCGTTTTTCTACAAAACCGTGATTTCTTGTCCCAGCCACTTTTAAAAAAAAATGTGTTTGAGATCTTTACAAGTAATTGTTTGTGCAGTCAGTACATGGAATTAGATTGAACATTTTTTAAGCAAAGAAACATACTATTTTTAGAGCGACTAATAAGCTGTTGATTCCTGAATGATTCAAAATAACCGAAATGGTATGTCACTAGACGCCCTATTCAACATTCATTCTCAATGTTTGCAAGAGATATAAACATACAAAAGAATGTTTTTATAACGGCAGTTTAGTTGACCAAAAAAGAGCACATCAAATGGACCAGAGTGATACCGTATTTTTGTTAATGTCCACTACGATACGGTTCAAATCTCCTTCAGTATCTGGTTTTAAAATTATGAAAACAAATATCAGTGTACAGCTTAGTACGTGATTTGATGAATATAATCATTCTTGTTACTATTGCAATATCGAGATTGTTGGGAAAAAATTAAACATGTAAATATGTCCACTACAAAACGGTCACCTACGAAACAACTATTGGAGATTTCTTATTTTTTTCAATTATATTCGTGTAAAACAAATTACAAGGGTTAGTTGTACGTTCATATATGAAGTACTGTCTAACATTTATCGATAAAATGGTTCTCAAATTCAGAAAAATATGAGATCTTTCTAGTTTATAAAGTAAAACCAACTGGAATGTCTATAGGAGACATTAAAATGCAATAAGATGTGCGTTTAAAAGCAGTTTCGAAGTGGGCAAATGTCCCCTACGAAACAGTGCATACATTATGAAAATGATATCATTTTAAAGAGTATTTAAGATTGCACTTTTTATTTACAAACAGGTCTACAATAGAGTATTTAAAATAACTCTAGAAATAAAAAATTGATTTTTCATTTTTTTTAGGTCTGAAATTCACACTTATATTGAAAAACGCCCTTATAACTGACAACAATATGAATAACCTTTTAATATATACATGTACCTGTTCAAGATATTGACAATGAAGCAGCTGTCGGGTCAGGTATTGTGGTAAGTAGATACTTAAATTGTTTTCAAAGTTTCAATGTTATGTGCGCGTTTTAGTTTGGTTTTTTTTTTGGGGGGGGGGAGAAAATGGAGGGGGATTAGCAATATCCCATATCCCAAAAAGTGCAAAACTGTTGTTCTTAATTTCTCGTCAAACTGTCTCTGGCGAATACTAAACGTATTTCATACTTCATTATGGCATAAAGGGTATGGACTAGAAATGAACCAGCAGTGGCTTCCCGAGGGAAGAAATAGCACATATAGCCACCTGCATTAAATGATTTAAAACAATATTTACTATATTTACTATGTTTTTATTCAGGATAAATCAATGTTCTTTAGCAGTGTTAGGGCCAGCTGAAGGACGCCCCTGGGTGCGGGAATTTCTCGCGATATTGAAGACCTGTTGGTGACTTCTGCTGTTGTTTTTTCTATGGTCAGGTTGTTGTCTCTTTGACACATTCCCCATTTCCATTCTCAATTTTATTAATCACAAATATGATGTAGCTATATAGGGTGACACATGTGTTTCGCCCAACAATTATTGCCATATATCATAACTTCCTTTAAAATTGCCTCTTCGCTCATTCCCATATTTTGTGACATTCCTAGTTTTTGGAGTTTTCTGTATTTTAACATATGATAGTTAGTGTTTTTCCCATTTCCAATTTCTTGAAGCTTGTTCACCCTTCCAATTTTATGATATAATAGTATGTAGCTGTTTTCATTAGAGCTATAATTAATAATATATGTACAAAAAGAAATGTCATAAGATATTGAAACGTGATTAATTCATCACCATAATTTCATCATGTGCTATCAGATATACGTTTTTAGTGTCAATATCAATAAAACACTACCCAGTTACGATTATCTTCTCATTTTTTAATACCATAATATTATTACGATTATCTTTTTTCCGAGTTACGATTATCCTCCCGAATTTTTCAACGGCAATTTTCAAAGCGCTTAGACAATTCCAGTGCACCGTTACGATTCAAATATGATGTAATGGTATAGAAAAATCTTGCAGCTGAGTAACTATTGACAAAAACATGCTACATTTGAGAAAAATGACTGTAAAGATTTTACCTATATCTGCCGTCGCCATATTGGGATAATCGTAATTCCAGTTACGATTATCTCTTTAATACCAGTGGTTGTAGAGTTTCAAAAGGACTCGGCCCTAGTGTTAAATTAATGATAATTGGTATACAGTGGTATACGCATTGGCACATCTCATGTCCATGGAGATTGTTTAGCCATGTACCTTCAGTAATGGTTCATTGACTTTGAATATTTGCAAAACTTAAAAATTAAAAGTGTTGCTATTTTGATTTCTACATTTGCATTATCCAAATTACGGAAAAAAGCTAAAAACATCATGAATGAATTCTTAAAACTGGCGACACCTACTGGCTGTTTCTAATTAGATATGAAGTGCCTGGCTTGGTGTATCCAAAGTTTCTGTGACCAATGCAGTCTGATGTGAAAAACAGTTCAAGACAACACCATCACAATTCAGTGGGAAACATTCAGCATATTGTGTTGACTTGTAACAGAGAAAAACAATGCAAACATTTCATTAAACTGCACTTTTTGTCAGTTATAAAGTTTGTCAATCGCTAATTGTGCACCATGTTTTCTTTGTGAAATATTAAATTCGTGATAATTTCTAATATGAAAATATTATATTAAGAGTAAGCATAAAACACGTTTTCTTGTGGGACTACCAAATGGAAATTTTCGATCAGTCTTTTGGTACATATCGATTTGCCTGCGTGACTTTGGCTAAAAATAATTACTAGTATCGATGTTGATGTAAAAAAAAAAGTTTGAAGAGTATATCGTGATAAAGCAGTTAACCTCTTATTTTTCAAACAAAGATTTACATGATTTTATACTTATTTTCAACTATTTCCGTTTGAAACACACACACATCACATCACATGTACTATGGATAGGACTAAAACTAGTCTAAAGTTCCTTGATCATTTACACAATAATTTACAATTCCCAACCCCCTTTCTTCTGCTCTGTCATAGGCAGAAGTATAGTACCAGATATTTTAGATTTGACAAACAGTGATATAGGCATACAATTGGAAATTGTTACGCTGTTTAAACACAAACGCCTGACCATAGAAAATTATTACTTTGACACTATGTATGATGATGTAACTATAGGAGGAGAAAGTCGGGCGAACCATGATCTCTTTATGCAGTAAGTTACAAATGCAACTAACTGTCATTTTAAGAATATTAAAAAATAAATCAAATTCCTGAGGCCATGCAAACCTTTATTATGTGTATGAACATCCTATAATATGCAATTATACAGATATTGTTACGTTTGGGGAAAAAACACTCTACTAGATATTAAATTTGAACCTTTAATTCTCTAGGAGGAGATAGCTGGACACACCATGATCTCTGTAGGCAGCTAGTTGAGTCCAACTACCTATGCCTGTCATTTTTAAAATGTTTGAAAAAAATTGAAATCCTGTGGTCATGCAAACCTTCATTATATATAGGAACATCCTACTAAATATTATTTTTTTTTACCTTTAAAACTTTATTAGGAGATAGCCGGACAAACAATGTGACATAATCCGGACGGACGGACAGACTGACAACGATATACCATATTACGTGTCGTCTTTAAGGACAGGCGTAAACAAAAGTGTTCCTAAAATCGATTCAGATTGTCGAATAAGGGCACTGATTTAAACTGCAAAATATTTTGCACTTGCGGGCAATGGATTAACGTGATATGTATTAAATAAACCACTTTTTTTTTTAATTCATATCATACTTCATATATGCAGATTTGCTGCTGTAACCTCTATTGAAAAATCTTTTTTTTTTCACATCCGATAAATTGTTAATTCAAGTTTGCTTAATGTAAAATTTTACATAAATAAATCTAAACGCAACAATTTAGCTAGATTGGAAGGTTTTGAACATTTTCTCTTTACATAGAATCAACGCAAACTACATCTATCCTCCATACTATCATCAAGCCACAACAGTTACTAATACATTTTGTAATAATGGATAGAACTTGATGGTGTAACTGTTGTCCCAAACTTGTGTATCCAACTTACACAAAGATGTACATTTTGTTATTGTTAATTGCGAGGAGGATTTATTTTTCATTAATTTAGAAAGGAAGTATTTCAGCGGTTAGACGAAGTTCAGCATAATTATGTTATTGAAACGCATGATAAATTCAGGGTATTCAATTTCATTTATCGAAATCTTGGTGTAAACAATGTATACATATATACACGTATGATACATTCTGTAGGGAAAACGGTAGTATTAAATTTTCCCAGCATTAGGTTGGCCTTTTGTGTACCCAAGGCAGGTGAAGGAAGTCAAATTATGAGCGCTGTGATTGGATGTAAGGGTACAATATATTTTTTATTTATCTATGAATAACTGCAGTGTGTATATTTACAATACAAATTTTGAAACCTATTGAAATATTTTCTAGAGAATTATTCGAAAAGGCTTGCAAAATTTCATAAATTTGGTGCAAAATGACGGTGGGCATGGATAACATAAACAAGCTCCGTTGGAAGTTGGTCATGATACTATTTGGCTTTAATTTTTAAAACAGAATAATAAAGTACTAACACAACATATAACTGTTTTATCCAGGTTTTTATCTTAAAAAGTGGTAAATTTAGAAAATGTTAATATTGTCGCCTATGGCAGAATAAATAGTACCGTTTTCCCTATACTGAAGATAGCAAGGGAAATCAAAGTCACTCAAACTTGAATTCTTTTATACTATTTTGAAGCTTTTGATTAGTGCATTTGATTTTTATCACAAAGAATAGAAATTTTTCACTGAGAACAATACTGTGTTGAGAAAAGTGCTGAGTCATCATGATAGGTCAAATTGATTGGTAATGATATAAAACTTTATTCTAGAATGTCAATATTAACTATATAGTGTACAATGCACCATATTATAGTTCTTTTGTATTTGATTTCACCTTTCGCAATGATTTTTTCAATTGGAAACACCAGAATTCAAGTCGCGACAAATATTTTTTACTGAAATGTTTGCCTTTTTTGCTGCGTAATTCCCTAAATGTATCACTTGGGTATTTCTGTAAACATAATCTATTAAAATGGGAAATTGTCTGGTTTAGTTTGTACTGTTTATGGAATTGGGCAATATTTGGTCACATTGGAAGCATTTTTAGTGTTAGAATTGTTCATCTAAGAAAAAAAGAGGCCCACTTGAGGCTAAATTTACATAGAATTTATACTCTCCTGTGTAAAGAATTGTTCACATTCTTGATAATTCATGCAGCAAATATTTCAAAAGTGCTTCATTTTGTAGTTTCTTTCTTTTATTACATCAGACATAAATAATTTTTCATTTCCTACTGTTTGAAAGGACTTTTGTTGGAAATTAATACTCCCAAGGGACATAATTCAGCTTTTTCATTGATTAATACAGGCAACAAAGGCAACTATACAGCTGAGTATTTTGCATATTTAATGTTTAAAGTGTCTAATATCATTGTTTTCATCATCTCAAGACAGAATAATAGATTTTATAACAAGCTCTGAAAATTTTAACCACACTATGGCATATACTAAAGCATGGAATGGAGATTAGTATGAAAAATCTTGAATTTGTGCATTTGTTGTAAATTTTTGATAAAATGAATACAAATTGAATGGAACTGTCCATTTTATCTGTTTAAATGGAACTATTTATCATTCTTTTTAAATAAGATAAGATATGATTGGATACAGGTTGTTTATTAAGGCTTTTCTGAAAGAAGTAGAGAATGAGGTAAACCAGCATGTAGGGGTGGGGACATAAAATGATCTATGTTTCTTTAAGTAATGGGGACATACAAGTATTTATTATAGCCAAGGTTTTCACAATAGCCCAGTATTGCTTTAATAATGTCATAAGCATTCTTTATATCTTTATGTCACAGTATAGGGAAAACGGTAGTATTAAATTTTCCCAGCATTAGGTTGGCCTTTTGTGTACCCAAGGCAGGTGAAGGAAGTCAAATTATGAGCGCTGTGATTGGATGTAAGGGTACAATATATTTTTTATTTATCTATGAATAACTGCAGTGTGTATATTTACAATACAAATTTTGAAACCTATTGAAATATTTTCTAGAGAATTATTCGAAAAGACTTGCAAAATTTCATAAATTTGGTGCAAAATGACGGTGGGCATGGATAACATAAACAAGCTCCGTTGGAAGTTGGTCATGATACTATTTGGCTTTAATTTTTAAAACAGAATAATAAAGTACTAACACAACATATAACTGTTTTATCCAGGTTTTTATCTTAAAAAGTGGTAAATTTAGAAAATGTTAATATTGTCGCCTATGGCAGAATAAATAGTACCGTTTTCCCTGTAATGTTTGCCTGTTGAGATACGATCATTGACCTCGTAGTAACATTAATACCTGATAGTAAAAATGTGAAATGAACCGTTCAAAAGAATGTGACATCCGAGAATATAAGATCAAGTTTAAAAACATGTCAAGTGTATTATTTTTGAATGGGGATTGTGCGAAAACAATGTCTTTGGCTTCGGCTAATAAAATTAATTATTTTTGACGCGATCGAATTACGAAAATTCTATGATAGAAACAAAAATATGCTCTGTATTGTTCGACACAATGTGCTATAAAACAGGGAGGACTACCATCACTGTAAAACATATTTTGCTCGACAAATAAACTCATAAATTTGTACTTTACTTCTAATATAACTGCATTGGGGCACTGTCTATTTTCATTCTCAGCATGCTCAGGTCTTGTTAATACTTTTTCAAAGTTTAGAAAAAAAACTAAGATTCTAATAAAGTACAATGTATATAAAATTGATTTGGATATATATGAATAAATCATTCATTGTTATCACAGGCTCATTTGTCAAGTGGGTATCAATTATTAAATGACATCCGGTAAATTGTTAATTCAAGTTCGCTAAATGTAAAACTTTACATAAATAAATCTAAACGCAACAACTTAGCTAGATTGGAAGGTTTTTAACATTCTCCTTTTACATAGAATCAACGCAAACTACATCTATCCTCCATACTATCATCAAGCCACAACTAATAATGGATAGAATTTGATGGCGTAACTGTTTTCCCGAACTGGTGTATCCAACTTACACAAAGTAGAAGAAGAAGAAGAAGATGCTTTATTTCCATAGATTGGGCTCACAAGGAGCATAATATAATATCATTATAATATTATTATTTTACAAATATTAATAAACAATACAGTATACATAGTTACAAACACAAATAAGAAACAACAGTTTTCATGTATTATTATATTTGTATTATTATATATAACTTCTAATATAACTGCATTGGGGCACTGTCTATTTTCATTCTCAGCATGCTCAGGTCTTGTGTTAATACTTTTTCAAAGTTTAGAAAAAAAACCAAGATTCTAATAAAGTACAATGTATATAAAATTGATTTGGATATATATGAATAAATCATTCATTGTTATCACAGGCTCATTTGTCAAGTGGGTATCAATTATTAAATGACATCCGGTAAATTGTTAATTCAAGTTCGCTAAATGTAAAACTTTACATAGATAAATCTAAACGCAACAACTTAGCTAGATTGGAAGGTTTTTAACATTTTCCTTTTACATAGAATCAACGCAAACTACATCTATCCTCCATACTATCATCAAGCCACAACTAATAATGGATAGAATTTGATGGCGTAACTGTTTTCGCGAACTGGTGTATCCAACTTACACAAAGTAGAAGAAGAAGAAGAAAAAGAAGATGCTTTATTTCCATAGATCGGGCTCACAAGGAGCATAATATGATATCATTATAATATTATTATTTTACAAACAAATAAGAAACAACAGTATAACTGCATTGGGGCACTGTCTATTTTCATTCTCAGCATGCTCAGGTCTTGTTAATACTTTTTCAAAGTTTAGAAAAAAAAACCAAGATTCTAATAAAGTACAATGTATATAAAATTGATTTGGATATATATGAATAAATCATTCAAGTCACATTACCTGAAGATCTGCGGAAGCAGTGAAAGTACTAGTAAAAAAGTGATGCATTGAAACCGTTATTATCTTTTAATAATTTTCTTATATATATATATATATATATATATATATATATATATATATATATATATATATATATATATATATATATATATATAGGAGTATACATTTGTACATAAAACCTTCGTCTCAGGCAAACCTCTAGAAAGTAACAAAAAAGAATACTGTGAGTAGGCTGAATATATCTAGCTGAACTGCAGGAGGCACCAAGGGACGGTGCTATATGGCATGGTGGATGCATATTTGAATGTGTATCGGGACACTAATGATATGGTAAGATATTGTAAGAAGTTGCACTTAACTGTTATGTCATCCTCGTGCCTGGTGCAGAGGAGTCAGTACTATTTAAAGTGACACAACTGCAAGAGGCACCAAGGGACAATGATAATTAACATGCCAAAGTGCACATATTACGAAAAGGGTAAAATATTACCAGTTTAATAAAACAAATATCACAAACAGAAAGGTAACAGAACTTATACGATGTGTCCTATACCCCACCATGCCAACCTCGTGCCTAGTGCAGAAAGCCTGATTTAAATATTTATCTGTCAAGTTATATATTTTGTTTTCATCAACTAACTCACAGACAGATATTAAGATATCAAGATTCTCTACATCAAGAAGCCATATCAGTTTTTGGCTAGGAATCAAATGCATAAAGTTTGGGCATAGTGAGTTAATAGTGGAATTTAAACACTTTCTCTTATCTTGAGATGATGTGCACGAGAATAAAAGATGTTTTTCATCATCAACTTCATTTGAGGTGCACCTGAGACATATCCTGTCTTGTCGGAGAGTACCCTGATAGCGACATTGTTCAATTCTTAGTCTGTGAGAAGAAATACGCAATCGAGTGAAATTTATCCTCTGCTCAGGCGATTGTAATATAGTAAGATCTCTATCAAGACCAAAATGAGTCTTAAAGGTGCTATAGCTACAAAGCTTCCCATCAGCACAATTATGCATTTGGTTTCTCCACTGTATATCATAGTGCAGGTACAAAAACTTTTTAATTAAAGTTTTGAATCTAAAGTTGCTTGCAAAGGCTAGACTGTCAACCCCATTAAAAAAAATTTGCAAAAAATGATCCTTACCAAGAGGGAATTTTTGATTCAAATAATAACTTTGACTCTAAATATGCATCTTTTAATAAGGGAAAGGATGAACCCAAATTTTCAAGCCTGTGCCAGTATCTGATCATAGATTTGGTGATATCAAAATGTAAAGGAAATTTCCCAAGTTCTGAAAGAGTGCAAGGTTAGTTGCTCTTTTCCCCACACCTAGTAATAATTTACAAAATTTCATATGTAATCTTTATGAAAGAAGTTTAGGATAGCCTTCATCAACTGTAGAAGTCTGAGAATTTTTATTTTTTTTGGAGGGATTAAAAAAGCCCCAAATTTCCGAACTATACAAAGGAATGGGTTTAATTGTATGATCAAATACGTGGAGGCTGTTTTAATATTTGGATTCAGTGACAAGAAGTCCTTTCGTAGCTCGTAGTATGCTTTCAATGCCTTATTTTACAATTCCTTCTGAGCAAGGGAAAAAGATCCTGATGTACTAAAAGAGGGACGAAAGATACCAAAGGGACAGTCAGACTCATAAATCTAAAACAAACTGACAACGCCATGGCTAAAAATGAAAAAGACAAACAAACAACAGCACACACGACACAACTAAATCACTAAATGAACACAATCTATCAACATGTCATCAAAATAAAAATTATGTTTTATATGCCTGCCTGCTTTGTTGAATATCATCAAACGTACCAGTAGATGTACATTTTGTAATTATACGACCGCAAAAATTGAAAATTTTGTGGTCATATATAGGTATCACGTTGGCGTCGTCGTCCGTCGTCGTCGTCCGAAGACATTTTGTTTTCGCACTCTAACTTTAGTAAAAGTGAATAGAAATCTATGAAATTTAAACACAAGGTTTATGACCATAGAAGGAAGGTTAGGATTGATTTTGGGAGTTAAAATCCCAACAGTTTAGGAATTAGGGGCCAAAAACAGTTCCCAAAATAAGCATTTTTCTTGGTTTTTGCACAATAGAAATCTATGAAATTTTAACACAAGGTTTATGACCACAAAAGGAAGGTTTGGATTGATTTTGGGAGTTTTGGTCCCAACGAATGAGGGGCCAAAAGTGTCCATAATTAAACTTTGTTTGATTTCATCAAAAATTGAACTATTTGGGTTCTTTGATATACCGAAACTAACCGTGTATTTAGATTCTTAATTGTTGGTCTCGTTGTCAAATTGGTATACATTAAGTTCCAAAGGGTACAAAAGGTTTGATTTTAACAAAAATTGAATTCCTGGGGTTCTTTGATATGCTGAATCTAAACATGTACTTAGTTTTTTTATTATGAGCCCAGCTTTCAAGTTGGTCCCATCGGGGTCCAAAATTAAACTTTGTTTAATTTCAACAAAAATTCAATATATGGGCAGTGTTTTCCTTTTTTCACTAAGGGAAGGTGGGTGTTTTAAAAAAATCACTTGCAACCGGGTGTTTTTTTTAAATGTCCAACCGTGTTTTTTTTTAATTTACTGTGGGTGCACGTGGGGGTCACAAAAATAAACATTAGTATAATATTCACATTTAATGGAGTTGAATTGGATATATATGAATAGATCATTCATTGTTATCACAGGCTCATTTGTCAAATGGGCATCACATGAATGGTGAAGGACTGTTTATTCTTGGAGACCACTTTTTTTCTCACCAATAAAACATCAGGAAAAATCAAAATTTATACTTAAATTAGGGACGCATATTGATTGTTTCCTAGATATGAATATTGATGAAGTACCTGGCTTCTTGTATCCAAAGTCCCGGTAACCAGTGCTGTCTGATGTGTAAAACACGGTAAATTAATCCCGTAATTGAAGTAGTATGTTTATATACTTCATACTCAAAGTATCACGTTTAAGCATTTGATTGCATTACAAGGCAACACCATGGAAATTTAGGGGAAACAATCAGCATTTAGTATGCAAACAATTCTTGATACTGCGTTTTTCTTCAGTTATTAATTTGACCAATTTATCAAAATTTGTCAGGTGCTTTCGAAAAATCGCTAATTTTGCACCATGTCTTTCTCATGAAATATTTAATTCGTGATAATTTGCATATAACATAAAAAAAGAGTAAGCAAATAGTTATCAAAGATACCAGGATTATAATTTAGTACGCCAGACGCGCGTTTCGTCTACATAAGACTCATCAGTAACGCTCATATCAAAATATTTATAAAGCCAAACAAGTACAAAATTGAAGAGCATCGAGAATCCATAATTCCAAAAATTTGTGCCAAATACGGCTAAGGTAATCTTAGCCTGGGATAAGAAAATCCTTCGTTTTTCGATAAATTTTAAAGTTTTGTAAACAGGAAATTTATCGAAATGACAACATTATTGATATTCATGTCAACACCGAAGTATTGACTACTAGTCTGTTGATATTATCGGGGACGAAACGTTCACCAGCAGTGGCATCGACCAAGAACACGTTTTCTGGTGGTTCTACCTATACATATTGTTTTGAAATGTTCGATCAGTCTTTTTGTAAACATCGATTTGCCTGCGTGACTTTGACAAAAAATTACTACTAGTACATGTATCAATATTAAAGTGTTAAAAAGGAAAATTGGAAGAGTATATCGTGATAAAGCATTTGACCTTTTATTCTTCAAAGAAGGATTTACATGATTGTATCCTTATTTTCAACTATTTCCGTTTGAAATACACAAACATCACATGTTCCAAGGATAGGACTAAAACTTGTTTAAAGTTCTTTGATCATTTACACAATAATTTACCATGTCCCCCGTTATTCTGCTTTGTCAAAATCATGAGCATAGTTCCACATATTTTAGATTTGACAAACAGTGATATTGGCATACAATTTGAAAATGTTACGCTGTCTGTAAGACATAAATTATGCTTCCGCCCGACCATAGGAAATTATCAATTTAACACATTGTATGTTGATGAAACTGTAGGAGGATATAGTCGGACAAACCATGATCTCTTTAGGCAGCAAGTTCCAAAAATGGAACTAACTTTCATTTTAAGAATATTAAAATCAAAATCAAAATCCTGAGGCCATGCACACCTCTATAATGTTTATGAACATGCTACAAAATATTAAAGCTATACTTTAATGCTAACTAAACCTGCCATTTTCAGAACGTTTGAAAAAGTTCAAAATCCTGTTGCCATGCAAACCTTCATTTAATATGATCAACCTAGTAATTATCAAATTTGTACCTTTAATACTCTAGGAGGAGATAGTCGGACAAACAATGTGTCCTAATCCGGACGAACGGACGGACAGACCAACAAAGCTATACCGTAGTCCGTGTCGTCTTTAATGATGGGCGTTAACAAATGTGCATACTCATAAAATTGATTCAGATATGTATTGTCGAATAAGGGCACTGATTTAAACTGCAACATATTTTGCACTTGCGGGCAATGGATTAACGTGATATGTATTAAATAAACCACTTTTTGTTTTTTTAAAATTCACATCATACTTCATATATGTAGATTTGCTGCTGTAACCAATATTCAAAAATCTTTTTTTTTTTCACATCCGGTAAATTGTTAATTCAAGTTCGCTAAATGTAAAATTTTACATAAATAAATCTAAACGCAACAACTTAGCTAGATTGGAAGTTTCTTTAACATTTTCCTTTTACATAGAATCAACGCAAACCACATCTATTCTCCATACTATCATCAAGCCATAACTAATAATTGATAGAACTTGATGGTGTAACTGTTACCCCGAACTGGTGTATCCAACTTACACAAAGATATACATTTTGTAATTGTCAATTGAGGAGGATGTATTTTTTATTAATTTAGAAAGGAAGTCTTTCAGCGATTTGACGAAGTTCAACATAATTATGTTATTGAAACGCATAATAAATTCAGAATATTCAATTTCATTTATCGACATCTTGGTGTAAACAATGAATACATATATACACGTATGATACATTCTGTAATGTTTACCTTTTGAGATACGATCATTGACCTCGTAGTAACAATATTGATACCTGATAGTAAAATTGTGAAATGAACCGTTCAAAAGAATGTGACATCCGAGAATATAAGATTAAGTTTAAAAAAATGTGATCAAGTGTATTATTTGTGAATGGAGATTGAGCGAGTACAATGTCTTTGGCTTCGGCTAAAAAATAATTCTATGACAAATTCAAAAATATGCTCTGTATTGTTCCACACAATAGGCCATACAACAGAGAGGAATACACATATGATTTTTTACTTTACTACTAATCTAACTGCATTGGGGCACTATCTATGTTCTTATTTAGGGCTTGTTGATATTTGTCAAGGTTTAGTAAAAACCTGGATTTTTCGATGTATGTTAGATTAATTTGAATATATATAAACAGATCATGCATTGTTATCAAAGGCTCATTGTCTTCCAATAAATGTACACTATGATTGCAAAACATGATTTGTGCTTTCGAAAATTAATTAATGTTCGAACAACTTTTTTTTAAATTTGGCCGTGCAGAAATTAGCAAAAATGGCAAAACTTAAAAATTAAAATATTATATATTTCTTGTCCATCAATTACACAAAGACAAGCTTCCATGTTTTTCATGTTCTGGATGTATTCATATTTTAAATTTATGTGATGAGAACTAAATCGTAAATTGAATTTTAACTTTTTTTAGTATTTGATTGGCTTCTTTATTGTACTCCAATTTTTTTTTCTCTGTATTTGCACATAGTTATCAACATGTCTCAGATCTACATTGTAATACTAATCTCTGTTTTCAATTACTTATGTCTTAGCCAAAGTTAGTACAAATGGTAAGTTTCAAACTTCAGTAAAACAGCAATTAATTTTAAAGTATGTGATAGCTTTTGAAACAAATGATGAATTATCAAAAACAGTTCTGTTATTATTCAAATAAACTGATGGAGGTTTTTGATATACAGAAAAAATAGCCATATTTTACAGTGCCAAAATCTCATTCAAAAAGCTTTAAACTACTTGTGCCTCCCAAAACTATAAATGACCTCTTACTCGATGTTTACAGTCTGATTTAAAGTTTTAAACAGTGTTCTCGTTATAATAAAAAAATTCTACATCATACTTACTTTGATCATTAGAACAGGGGTGAATCACTTGTAATAGTGGCTGATTATGATGATGTACTGCTGCCGAAACGTTCTTTGTAAGAACGGAATTGATCAGTGTGTCACGTCTTTCACATTAAAAGGACATTGTTGCTGCTTTGAGGGAGTTGTTTCATTGATTCAAGTTGGCATATCTTGGTCCAGATCCTTTCTTGAAGCCATGGAAACAGGCTGTATATTAACCATCCTCAGTCATAAGGTTTGTTAGATGTAAGCTGCTCGCTGTGCGGACAGTGGGTTCGTTATCTTACGCCTGTCCCAAGTAAGAAGCCTTTGGCCTTTGTTAGTCTTGTATGATTTTTTATTTTAGTTTCTTTTATATATTTAGGAATTTAGTATTACGGCCATTATCACTGAACTCGTATAAATTTTTGAAGCAGATTGTTGATTTTATATCTTTTGATTTGAGACCCAAGTAACTAGGCAAATAAGTTGAAATATAAGGTAAAAGTCAGTGTCAGCCTTTTCCCGAAATATTTTAACATCAAATATCTCGAAAAGGAGCTTCATGACCTAACAATATTTTAGCTCATTTTTATCCTGAACTTCCTCTCTTCCAGCTAAAGGCATCACTATTAAATTATTGATGTATTTAATTTTACCTAAGATCACCTACGTACATCCTTTAACAAGGAAACTGCAGCAGCTGTTGACTTATTATTGTCGTCTTCATTCGAAAGATGATTTTAAGTACCAACATTCTTAAATTTCTTCAGGCTAAAGCAAGAGTTAATGGTCGGAAAGATGAATGGACGAGTGTTAGTGCATACTAAATTAATGATCAAATATCTTGTTCCACGTCCCTTTTTACACACATTTTAGCCTCTATCTGGTGGTGATATTTTCCAGAAAAGGCAAGTCTGTAGTTTACCCTGCACTACCAGAATATTACTGATTTCCTACATTGATGTTAACTTTATCTGCAATCCGCCGCCGAGCTAAAGTGTCGTGTATATAATAAAATGTGCGGATTTACATGGGATTAAATAAATTTATTGCTTTTCTGTGGATATTATGATACTTATTTTGTAATTTGATTTAGAAAAACATGGGATTTTCCATATCCCATGGTCAGAGTAAATTTCCGAGGTATTTGGGTTGCCCATTATCCCATGGGATTTATGTTGTTCAAAGAACCATAATCATCCCTTGGGATATTCAATATCCATGGGATGATTGATTTTCTTTAAACATCAATAGATGAAGTACAGTGGTTTTCTTTGGTGTTTTAGTTATCAATTTCCTAGTATTGTTTCCATAGTTGATATTTTTTTAGTTGAATATCTTATTTTCCTTGGAAATGTTAATGCAATATGTTGTTCTGTGAATTTTCAAATTGAACATTTGAATAACAAAGCAGATAATGTAAGTATAAAAAAAATAAAATCACAAAAAATACTGAACTCAGAGGAAAATCAAATCGGAAAGTTCCTTATCACATGGCAAAATCAAATGACAAAACATATAAAAAACGAATGGACAAGAACTGTCATATTCCTGACTTGGCACAGGCATTTTCAAATGTAGAAAATGGTGAATTAAACCTGGTTTTATAGCGCTAAACCATCTCCCTTTGTACTACAGTCTCATCAAATTCCGTTATATGTACAATGATGAGTGAACTAAACAGACATAATAAATAAAATAGTCAAAATATGGGTACAGCAGTCATCATCGTGATACAATTCTGAAAGGGAATACATTGCTTCGCATGTCTGAAGACAGAACATTTTATACGTTACATATTTTTGTCGTTCAATGTTAATACAAACAATTTTAAAATTTCACATGGGCAATGTTAGCATACAGGGTTAATAAATCAAGTAGTTAGAATAACATTTTTTTTTAAATTGAAGTTAATTTGAGCTCGCAGTTTAGGTCTGTAAAATTGATTATATGTGTCAATATACTATATTTCACTGTTATATGTTAATATATGTTTAAAAAAAATCAAAAAGGTTGCAAGGTGACAAGAGCGTACTTATTAGTAATGCATGCTCCTTAAGGTATCAGCGGGGTTCTGCTTTTTATTTCGCAAAAACTACAAAAAATACATCTAGAAATTGACAATGAGCCTTGACGACAAAAGAGATGATTTAAGCTTTCCAATTGTGAACTTTCCTTTTCAACATTCCAGCAGCACCTGCATACAGGGTATCTATCTCCCAATTGATACGATATTCCCGTGTATGCATTTCATATCATGAATTTCTTGATAGAGGGTTGCTGCTAACAAGAAAGCTATTAAACCAAGAGGTTCAAATGGTGAAGTTGAAATCATCCCTTCGTAAATTTTACGGACGCCATCACGAGTTCGTTGACCGTTATGGAATAACCGTTTCAAAAATGATATCGGATATGTTCCTTACGTTGTACCTACAATCCCTTTCCCTTTCATGAATATGACCTACCGAATTAGACTGTTTGCCGGATTTTGTTATTACATAGGCAACACGAAGGGTGCCACATGTGGAGCAGGATCTGCTTACCCTTCTGGAGAACCTGATATCACCCTTATTTTTGATGGGGTTTGTGTTGTTTATTCTTTAGTTTTCTATGTTGTGTCATGTGTACTGTTGTTTTTCTGTTTGTCTTTTTTTTCATTTTTAGCCATGACGTTGTCGGTTTGTTTTCGATTTATGAGTTTGACTGTTCCTCTGGTATTTTTCGTCCCTCTTTTCCACAAACTAGGGAAAAACGGATAGCAGTTCTTGTTACTAGAAACACCAGTTTTGCACAACAACCAAAAACATGTCTATGGTCAAGTGGCAAAAATTGACATATAATGCAGTTGAAAAGCATAGTCTATTATCTTTTATTCTGCTTAATGAAAAAGGCATATTTTTAATTGCTCCGACGTGCAGAAATGGAAAATAATTTCTATACTCTGTAAGATGGGAATTTTTTTTTTCTGGATTTTTAAAACTTAGTTTGATAAGCTTTCGATTAAAGGTAATTTCAAATTATTCTTGTATCAGCCAATCAGAAGCCGTACAAGATATAAAACTTACAGGTAAATCGTAAACAAATAATTGCGCTCTTTTATCCGCAAGACACCCTCACAGGAAGTTGTTTTAATATCACAGGCGAAGCCTTGATACATGTAATAGTTTTTTTGTGTGAGTTTTTTTTTTTTTTTTGTATATTGTTACATTTTCCGGTAACAAATTGACCCGTAAACGATAATTGCATATATCTTCCTGTTTTTAAAATGGCGTGAATATTACCATGATAACGGAATTTACGTATAGCTATAAGTTAGTGTTGCTGGAATGAAAAGGCCCTAACAATTATCATCAATTATATTATTTTGCATGGATTAATGTGTTAACTTGAAAATAGCATTTTATCTGGTTACGGTAGGGCACGTACTTCAGTCTGTACTCCGTTTTTCCCGCTTTTGAAATGTGATTTGGAAGTTTGAATTAATTTATTATCTGTCAATCTATTATATATTGTTTTAGTAAAACTTACTAAGAAAATAAGGGGTTTCAATTATACATTAATCAGTGTACAACATTAGGTATACAAATTTTGTATGTTTGTTGATCATTGTTGACCTATAAAAAATATAGCGTCATTAAATAGTTGACATCAATAAAGTTCATAAAAGTAGTTTAAATTACATTTGCCATCAAATTTTTGAATAATATTTATCACATAACTCAATCAATACGTGAGAATGCTTGCATATTTATATACTCAATAAATGTAACATGTGTAACTTATTATTCGTATTTATTGGCTGTAAACACATTGGATTTAGCGACCTATTTTACACAAATCTATTTATATAATTCTATGTAAACAAGAATACAAAAGTGTATATACTATTTTAAAACTATGTGATCTTTACATGTACATTCCAAAAAGTATCATTATACATTTTATAACGTAAAACCAACTTTGAATTTTGGACATATAATCCATTTGCAATCCATTCAATTTGAACGTTATCACAATTATTTAAAGGTATTATTTTAATTTCAAATTCAAATTTCATTGTACCATAAATTAACTTATATGATTTGTGACTAAAACGAACAATAATTAAAATCCAATTCTTCAGAGAACAATTGAAGGTCTTTCAAACTCGATATAAATGAGAATGAAATTTAAATAACAGTGTTGGGAAAATGTCACTCTTGGTTCACGTAAGTTGTTACATTAAACTTATATACAAAAAACAGTATGAATTTTTAGCAGAGGTCAAAATCTAGAACATCAAATTGACCTTTGGCATTGAACTTAATTTCAAGGTTTTAGGTCAGTGATCTTAAATCGAAAGATCCCAGGTCAATCACTTGTCGAGTTTTGAATTAATACCGATTTCAAATACATAAGGGGAGACAACTCATATAAGGGTTGACCTTCACACTTTGACTTAAGTGGTATGAAGTTGTGAACTATTGTTATTTCGCAAACATATTGTTTCGTTAGCTCTTACTGTTTCTTTTGAATAAAAATAACAAGCAAAATTCATAACATAGAACATGACCTTGATCTTTGACCTTGACCTCAATTTTCTCCGAATGGACCAAGGACTTCATATAAAAAGACAATAGGCATCTACAACTTATTATGTATGAATTAACTGAACACATAACCTATCTTTAATTTTCAAAGGGAAATAAGATGTCACTCAATTACATCAATTTAACTTGACCAAAACATTCTAAAGAGTAAATGAACAAATTAGTGAAAACAGTTTGTTAAATTCTTTGACGGTTTCAAAGAAATACATATAACAATAAAAATGGAACGTGGAGATAACTACTGTAAGAATGAGTGTTCGGTTACGCAGAGTGATTTTTGAAATACCCATCACTGTACCACATCATTGACCAAAAAATCCTTTCGATATGTTTTAAAACGGAAAAGCATCTCAGACCGCCGAAGAAAAAAATATAATCAGAAGAAAAAAATAAGGTAATTCTACAAAAAGTGGAAAGACCTAATAATCAGGAGAAAAAGGTCTTTCCACGAAAAGTAGAACGACCATATTTTTGGAATATGATATCGAACATTTTGTATCAACATCAATTATATGGTCATTTGTATGAATTTCCTGTTACAAAACTTTGAATTTTTGGAAAAAAACTAAGGATTTTCTTATCCAAGGAATAGATTACCTAAGCCGTATTTGACACATTTTTTTTTTAATTTTAGCCTCTCAATGCTCTTCAACTTTGTACCTGTTGGTTTTATAACTATTTTTATCTGAGCGTCACCGAAGAGTTTTATGTAGACGAAACGAGCGTCTGACGTACTAAATTATTATCCTGGTACCTTTGATAACTATTGTACGCTTTTGTAACTACTACTACGTAACCAAATACTTTTCCATGCAAGAGTTATCTCCCCGAACACTGTGTGTCGTTTTATTTCTACAACTTTGCAACCGTATAAGAAATTAAACCGACACTTTATTTTATCAATTTGGTCGTTATATCCTCAGGATGATTCGTTTAATTTTGACAGAAGCCGTATAAAAAATCCATATGAGAATTTTTTCCCCCTTTGTATCTGATATACGTGAAATGTATTTGTAACTGGAAAATCATAAGTGATAGAGGCCAAGGGTAACTTGATTTAAGGTCCTTATTAAAAAATTTAAAATGAGGTCAAAGTCAAAGGTCAAGGTCATGTTCAAAATTTTTATTTTGGCTTGTTAACACTAACTTTTAGAAATCTTACAAAATATAGACAAAATATTTTTACAGAATAAGTATTAGTTGCGACATGTCGTTATACGTACATTTTAGTTGAAAGGAAACAGAGACATTGCATGGGAGTTTTCTCCCCTATCATATTCAAAATTACACGTATGGTGATATAACTCGTTTATCAAATATAATTAAGACTTAGGGTCTTTTGATTTGAGGCCCTTGTTTCATGACCTTGAAATTAGGGTCACGATCAAGAAGTTACCTTTTCTAAACCGGAAGTAGCTATTTTTTTAACTTGATCAATGTAAAGTATATAGAACCATATATTGTATATATATATATATGTATAAGTAAACTATCAAAAAATAACGATAATGACATTTTTCAAACCGGAAGTAAAAGCAATTTCCCCCTTTTTATTTTTTTTTTGTATAGAAATAACAAAAGGCTGTCATTTGACGTTGGAATCGACATTCAAAATCAAATTTTAATATTAGTAAAAGCAATCCTTACTGGTGGAAAGACCTTCAAATGTTCACTGAAGAATCGGCTTTTAATTTCAATTGTACATTAATTATGATGCCAGTTTTGTCATTTGCTTTGTGTCACATTTGTTATTTCGGGGCCTTTTATAGCTGACTATGTCGTATGGCCTTTGGTTATTATTGAAGGACGTGCGAAATTCTATAGTTGTTCTAAATTTCTTTGGCATTGGTATTTTGAAAGTTGTCTCATAGGCAATCTTATCAAACTTTCTTTTTTTTATTTTGTTCAGAACTTACAACAAGAAAACTATATACAAATCCTAACTATAGGCCGGTGCCCAAAGTCGAAATTATGAAATTTTAATCGTCAAAAATGGTACACGGCTATATCATATATCATAGGATTCGGAAATATATGTACTTTGAGATTCTTCTGGTCGTCAAAAGAAAATATTGTGCAGTTTTTCAGAAATCTTGATCAAAGGTCACATGTCGTTTTTAAGGAAAAACAAAATCAAATATCTAACTCCAATTTAAATACCCTTTTTACAGTAGAATGATTGAAAACGTGAATATATTTTCTTCCTTTTTCAATTGTTTCATCAAAAAAGTGAAAACCCATCATTAAATGAGATTTCCGAAAATATGTATACGACTTTACAAAAAGGGGGGTAGTTTTCAGTTTTAAATGATGTATTTTTTTCAAGTAATATCAGTAATATCAGTAATATCAGGGCCAAAATATTACAGGAAAACTATGTATTCAGCCCAATCATGGACGGGACACAACTATCCGGAATTTTTTTAACTCAATAATTGAATAGCAGAGACTTTTGAAAGTTTAAAAAAAATCGTTTTATACAATCTTACCTCATAAAAACAAATGTGTACACATGAAAAGAAAAATTGCAGTTTTACTACCTTATAGTATATACGATATAATCTATCTATCAGCGCTTTATTGTATGATGTTGGAATCAGGTATAAAACAAAATGTCCCTGTTATCAGTAGTTTTTCCCTCCGTTATTTGTCATAAAAAGGCATTTAGGATTATATTTTTCGCCTAATACATAGAGCATTATGTCTGATGTTTGAATACAATTAAAAAGAAAGATATTTGAGGGCAGCTTTTGAATAAAAAGTCAAGCTTTATGCCACTTATTATCTGCATTTGAAGTCAAATTTGCTGACTAAAAGCTTAAATAAAAAAAAAAACTGCACCATACGACTTTTTGACGACTAATCTTAAATTCAAGTAAAATCATTTTTCTAGGACTGTTACAACTTTTAGCCGTGTACCATGAAGTGAAATTAAACTCTTTTAATAATCGACTTTTTCCTATTCTGTCATCGAACTTCTAAAAGTTGTTCCTAATCATGTTAAGGGATCATTTAGCCGATATGCATGATAAGTTTTAATAACTTAATTTGATTTTGTTTTATTTACAGGTGATTAATAAAATTACATGCATCATCATGGATCAAAAGTTTTTCTTGTTGCATTATGGGCAAAGTACGAAAAAAATATCTGTGAATGATAGAATAAATTTAAAAGTCATTCAAGAAAGTGTTAAATATAAGTTCAATATAAATGATGCCCATCTTCAGGTTTTTGACAGCCTTATAGGAGAATACATTGATTTAGATTCTGATGCGGACCTAGATTTAGAAGCTGAAAAAATAATAAAAGTAAAAATAATTAATGCATCTAAGGATGTTGGGAATCCTGATTCAAAAATAGTACCAAAAGCATCAGCGTGTTCTCTGTCACCGTCTGTAAATGAATCAGCCAAAACTTTTAATGGCAGCATTTCAAGCCCTTCACTGAATGACATCAGTTGCTGTTCATCATCACCTACATCAAGCAAGATAAACAGCCCATCTAGACTAGAGAATAGGGGTAGTGATGTGCCCAATTCAAGAAAAGAGCGGTGAGATTATATTGTTTGTTTATTAAAATATTTACTAGTGCTTACTACATGTACTATTAATTGTAATAATAGTGTTACAGTAGTAATATGACAAAGCCACAAATTAAGCCGTATCATGATCATGATCATGTTAATTAAATAATGGGACTTTGGTAACTCAGAGGGTCATCATGTTTCATATCGCAATGAGTGTATCAGGATTATGATATTGAGCACATACTTACAACTTCTCGTCCAATCAAATTGCCTGAATTGGCCTTCTAATTTTCATAATACATACTTTGTTCGTGTACTAAGTAACTACGCATGAATGACCACAAGGATAAGATTTTATTGTATTGCACTCAAGATATTGAAATAAAAATTGCTACTGGCTATTTGGAAAAATATGTTGTGTTCCTAATTTAACTAAATAGTTTGTAATTAGTTTTCAAATTATTTTTTAAACATCCTACTATTCAATCTTTGGATCTTAAAAAAAATTGGACGATTATTATTTTTTTTTTTCATTTTAATAAAAAGTTAGAAATATGGTTCTTTTCACCTTGATTAGAGAACAATGCCATGCATCTAATATTGAAATCAATTATTTTCCATGCAATTACTTTGTACCCACAAATACAGTGAATCATGGAACCTTGTGAATGAAATTAAAGCAATTTGCTCTATTTTGTCATGAATTGATTGATAATTGACTGCTTAAAGTCCAGTGACAGATATTTCTTGCAGGTAAACTATCCACTAGACTACCTATGGGTAAATACCAAGGGCAGATTCATCCATTTTTAAAAGGGGTTCAAACCCAAGATATAGGGGAGGGAGTCCAACTGTATGTCCTCATTCAAAAGCATTGATCGTCCCAAAAAGGGCGTTTTCCACCACCCCCTTTTTGATATACCACTGCAAACTATCTATATGTTTTAACATTAATCATAGTTAGTTTTAATATAAGATTGAAAAATGTTTGCAAGAATGTAAAGCTAAAACTGCAATTTTAAAATTGCCTATTTTGGGTCATTTTATTTTGTCACCTTACCATGTAAAGTAGTACATGTATAGTAAAACACAGCTTTATACCAATAAATATGCTTACACCAGCAGCTACAATCATTTCATTCTTGAGTCAATAGCCTTTTGAAATCATATATTTTACAATGATATAAATAGTGAGTAGATTTACAAAACAACGTAAATGAGCTACACCTAGTCAGCCAAAACATATTAATAGACTAATTAAAGGATTACTAAAGTTAAAATATGTGCTAAATTGGATAGTGTATAGAAATGTATATACTATGAAACTGAGAGCTTGGGGCAAGCCCCTTGCTCTAAGTTTCATAGTATATGCCCATATACATGTATACACTAACCGAGACATATACCAAATTCAGAATATAACAAAGTGCTATCGACTAATGAAGGTATATGCTTTGATATCTCTTATATGTGAAGAATGAATGTACATCATGTCCTTAGACTGTAAAAATAAAGATACATCGTGATTTAATTTTTTCTTCTAGATCCATACAAGATATCCATAGAAGACTAATCACAACATTAACAGAACATATAGACGATAAAATAGATGAACATGCATTTAAATCATTGAGGAGTTTATTCAAACTGACTCCTAAAGATAACAAAGATGCATATGACATGTCATCTCTATTGGCCATATTGGAACGGAAAGGTCTGATAGCACCAGGGAAATATGAGAAACTGAAACAAGCTTTAACGGGAATTGATGTGACAATAACTAGAGACGTTATAGAACCGTTTGAAGAAGAAATAAGATCCATATCCAATATATCTGAACAATCAAACACTTTTCATGGTAAGCCTCCTACCTTCCATTTTACTCATATTACCCTAAAGAATTATATGGGATATAGCAATTACTTGGCATAGACTGTAGTCTTCAAGACACATTTAAAGAATGCTCTCCAAAGAAATATTTAAATTAATCACTAGTATATATATGTTACAGTGAATTTGTATAATCAGTGATTATGTAGAATTCCTGAAATTTTCAGGGATTATGTAAAATCACTGGCTAGTTAAGGGATTATATATAATCACTAAAAATTTTCAGGGATTATGTAGAATCACTAGAAAAAATGTTAGGGATTATACATAATAACTGAAATGAAGAAATAGTTTTATTTATAAAGAAAATGAATAAAAGCCAAATAATTTATTCTATTAAAACATCAATATAAACATATATTGTAAAATGTTAAGAAAAATATATCAAAATGATAACTCAGTTTAAAAAAAATGTTAGGCACACTATATTAAAATAATATGCTTCACATCTGTTTCTATCACAATATCCGCAATTAAAAAAATCCTTTTCCTTCACATATCGAATCAATTTATTTCGACACGCCTAAGAAAAATAAAGTGTTCAGTAAAACCATCTCGAGGTATCCCGAAAAAAAAAGGGAATGAGCAACGTTGAACCTGTTCAAGCAAAATACCATTTTTTGTGGCCAGGCAATATTCTTTTTCAGACTTTTTGTGAATTATTGCCAATGATTATGTTTTTTAGGTTTCCCTTTCTTTTTTCCCTGCGGAATTGCTTTGAGAATATTACACCAAATACCAGCTCTCTCTAAAATTTTGTTCTATTTATCAATCCTTAGTTCTGCCTGTTTTATCACCATGACATTAAGATGCGTAAGTTCTCTCAGTTTGAATTTTTCTTGTTCATTTGACAAAAAAAATAATAATAAAAAAAAAAAATAACACCAGAAAACATGTTCCATAATCTTCTGCACAAATAATATTTGTGGATTTACAAATAGCAACAAACAATAGATGTAAAGTAATCGCTACAAAGGGAATGTTGATTATTATTAATTTTGAAGTCTTCAACTTTATCTCGAAACTCTGTGTTAGTTATATATTTAAGATCATCATCTGTGTTTTACTTTAAAAGCAAAATTATTTCACCTGGCAAGGAATATGAAAGAAAACAATGATAATTTGTCTATATTATTTATTTTTTTTAACAAACAAAGGATCCTTACATTATTGATAATCCATGAAATCATATTAGGGAATATGTAGAATAATTATTAAAACATTCAGTGATTATGTAAATTCACTGGTCATATTCAGGGACTATATATAATTACTAATGATTTCAGTAATTCTACACATTCCCTGAAAAATCAGGGATTTTACATAATCCCTGATTATACAAATTCACTGTAACATATAAACTTTCACATAGTCCAATGAATAAGCCTTACGATCGCGTTTTTTTAAGGTTGGTGACTATTAGTGCCAAACTCATACACAAACCCCACGGTTTCAACAAAGTGCATAAGGATGATTTTTTTATTTTACTAAACACACATATGATTTCTTAAAGGAGATGCATGTATTACACATAAATGACGGGTTTTTACCACAATTTCATTTCTTTTTGAGTTTGACACGGGCTAGATAGAAACTCTATGGGGACGATCATTGAACTTTAGGGGAAATGATTATATAATAAGACCCTGGTTTTGTTACAGTTGAACGTAAACTATACTGCATAAGAGAGATAAAATGAGTATTTTGCCATACAAATGCAGGAAACTGCTGTGAACAAAAGAGAAAATAAATAAACATGCGTTGCAACAGACAAAAGGGAATAGCCAATGAACAAAAAAATAGTGCCGTTACATGGGAAAATTTAGCAGCAAGGAATCAGCAGCAAAAAATATGTTCCTTTATTGACTTTTGATAACATTCTGGATTTTTAGCTTTGTAATTTTTAAATACATGTCTTGTAGACAGAATCTAATTATATGGATAACTAAAAAACAATTAACAAATAAGTTTACATGAAATTGTTAGTTGCTGTTTACCATCGTTACAATTAATGTTAACAGGAAAAGACTCACATTGACGCTAAATCTCATAAGTATGTCTCATTGTCTCATTTAATTTTAGATCAAACGGTTTGTCGTTCTCCAGGATTATATTCTCCTGAGACAGTTCCCTCTTACACTTTAAATACTCCAGGTCCAGATTATGGACTAAATGTTTGGATAACTAAAATTGCAAGGAAGCTAAATGCAAGGGATTTAGAAACAATGAAGTTTATTCTACGAGGTAAGTCTTATAGCCTAAGTTTGTTTTAAAATGAACTAGAGATGTAGAGATCATTTCGTCTTTGTGTTTGTCATTTTAGAGAGCAAATTTGTTTTCGTTGTAAGCTCTGACGCTTATCCGGTGACCAGATATAAATAGGAATACAAGGCAGCTAAATTGGCTGATTTGTATTCCGTCAGCTAAGGACCGTGTCAAAACTTTAATATCTTAATTTTTGTCTCAATTATTTTTATTATTTTTTATTAAATGCGATGATTTTACAGAACGTATATAAAAATGAATCACACAAGGTATACACCAATGCTATAAACTTAAACCAAAATTCATCTTTATTGCAAAGTACTTGTTCATTATAAGAAAGCTAATAATTCGGAATTATAAATGAATAATGCACAGCACAAGATTTCATCTTACACATACTCATAATTGAGACTGTAGTCCACCATGCGTGGCAGTTAATTCTGGGTGTTTATGTAACGACCTTTATCCCTACCCACCACTTTGAATTCTTGACCACGCTACAATAATTTTATGATGGTCTTATTATAAAGAGAAGGCCTCAACAGCTAAAAAATGGTTGTTGAGTTCCTGTGCCCGGAAAAGCCAAATTCATTAAGAAGTGCATTGTATGGAGATGCAAAATTGTATAGTAAGCGGTCCATAAACATCATATCAGCAGCTCACTCAGCCGGCGATGAAAAGCGCAGTCACTCTGAACATTAATGACGGATAGTATCAGATGTAAATAAATAGGCGTCAAATGAATGCTTTTTCTATTAGCAGTCTAGAATTGTTATTTCCCTTCGTCTTGATGTTCTGGTCTATTTGAGTGCAAACGATATGACTGTTTACAAATTGATCTCAATGCGTTTAGCATAATAAAAACTTTGCAATTGGATCCATAAGTCTGAGGTTGATACTTTGGCCAATGACGAGCATATAGAAAATGCGAAGTTTAGAAAGATCTTGTACTGTCTATTAAGCCACTGCTACGAGGACGACGAGTGGCGACAACGCGTGCTCAGCCTCATGGACGGAGTAATCAAGATGTGCTTATCAGATTAACTTTATTTGTACTGACTTTATAATTGGGGAGTATCTCAAATTCTAAACAGAGCTGCAGAGTGGCGGATAGTTGACCGTGCAATATGCGCGATGCCCAATCATCTGAATGCGTATGTGAGGACTTGTAAACCAGCGTTTTGTCAATTGAAAGTCGTAAAACTTATATCCACCTTCTTTAATACTGCATACCATAGCTGAACGTGTATGTTCTTATGCTCCCACCATTCGTTCCTCTTAGTCAGCCGTTTACACACACAAAGCTCAACTTTTCTTCTTCCCTGTCAAAGAACAAAAGGCTCTTCCCCAATATTTAACGGGTGACCGTCATCTTCTCTATTTCATATTTTGAAACCAACTGGAATTTCATTCCATTTCGATGCATATCATCTTGTTTTTTCATGGTATACTATATTCTTTTTTTTTTTTTTTTGTTATCTATAACAACGAAGTAAGGTCGTTCAGCAAGAAAGAGTGGAATTATATGTAATCAAATCAAAAAAACTGAATTTTGGACCGGCTTTATATCACAATGATGCACATCAAGATATATTGTTATTATGAATATCAGGTTTAATAACATTAACGGTACCAATTTTTCTGCACCAGATGCGCATTTCGACAATACATGTCTCTTCAGTGATGCATGTTAGCATAGTTTTGAAAAAAAGCACCGTGGTGAAAATTGTATTGTATGTCATTAATGACAGACACCATAAAATATTTTTCTTCTAAGACCTTTTTTTTTTTATCATAAACAGGGGAAGATAGATCTCCAAGCTCAGTTTTAGAAAAAATCACATCGCCATGGCAGCTGTTTAACCATTTAATAGATAATGGTAAATTATCACGTGATAATATTCTATTCATCCAAGCCATGCTATATAATGCTGGGAGGATAACTCTGTATAAACAGCTTATGGGGTATGGTGAAACATTTAAGGATACGTTACATTTTTATGAACCTAGCAGTAACCAAGGTGAGTACAACAGAGTATATGTTTACTATTTCGTACTATCAATCGACACAATAATTACAGCACTTCAATTTATACATTAAATATTTTCTTCCAGCAAGATTCAAACTAAAGAAGTTGAGCAACCAAAAACACTGATGTAAATTAAAATTGAGAATGCAAATGGGGAATGTGCCAAAGAGACAACAACCCGACCATATAGAGCAGACAACAGCAGAAGGTCACCAACAGGTCTTCAATGCCATTCAATGACGTAGTCTAGCTAGAAAGATCACTTGGCAACTAAAAAAAAATAACATAAAATCCTTCACAATTTTATCTATCCTTATAATTCATGCTGCACAGTAGCTAACACATTCATTTTTAAATGCCAAAAAACGAATTTGGTGTAATAAATGATGATCATGATGCCACAATAACCATACAATTACTTGACATGCTTGATATTCACCAAATCAAGGGAACAGTATTGGGTTTATTGTATATCTCTTTTTGTGTACTTTGCTAAACATATATACAAGCTAAATTTTATCATATTGAATTAAAGTTGGCAAATAAATCAAACCAACACTGTCATAATTGGCCCGGGAATCTCAAAAATTAACTACACAATCTAAGCAATGCAAGGTTCATAATGCTACAAACATTAGATATTTCCCCCAAAAAGGTATGAAAACAATTTTGCACAGATAATTTGACTCGACTGTACATGTGTCATATTTACTATTGTTTGTCTGTTTGTCTTTTTAATTTTTAACCGTGACGTTGTCAGTTTATTTTCGATTTATGAGTTTGACTGTCCCTCTGGTATCGTTCGTCCCTCTTTTCGAAAGGGACAAATTAAAGTAGCTAGCCATAAGTCATATCAACTCACACAAGTCGATGAGAAAATGACAAAATCACAGCTAACCAATACAAAGGACATGAAAACAGCAGTGTACAATACCGTATTTAAATAAAAACCAATTGATCAGTAATACATACACTACACATAACTAATACATGCAGTATATCTCTTCAAGCGCATCGTGTCTATCGGGCTATTTGATCTGCAGTTAACACTTTGCATTTTTGTTGCGATAGCGAGATATATTTCCTTTTCAATTTTAAGCGTGAGGTATCGGCGACGTCAACATTATAAAATGTCTTTCAATGCATCAAAAACTTTGTAAAACCGTTTTATGATACATTGAAACTTAAAAGGACGTGTTTTGTTTATTCTTATATTATTATGATTTCTCTCAACTATCATTAAAAATTAAAAAAAAATCGTATTACCTAATTTTGTCGCAGCTTATTATTGAATAGACTTTGGAATAAACTTCTTCAAGATATAAATTAGAAGCATTATTAAAAGTAGCACATTACCCTGAAAGCAGCAATTGCAGACGGGAAACATGGTTTTGTGGAACAGATATTAAAAGAAACAATGTCAACATTGAAAGTGAAAAAAAGGTCTAAACATTTGATTGACTGATTCCCTCTAAAACTGGTAATACAGGTGATTCTAATATGACGTGCTTCTTTCGTTTTGTAAACAACACCGGTACCGTGATAAAATTCTCGATATTGACATTGTATACTAAGCACCGACTCAGATATATACATTATATTGGATGTTACAGTTTATCCACATGTATTGTAACCATGTTTGCAAACGCTATGCCAATTTTATTATTTTACAAATTTCAAATGAAAAGAGCCTACAAAACTGTAATTTTTATTCTAGTTTATAACAAAATGAATTAATGCAAAGGAGCTGTGAGAAATCTACAAAAAGAAAATAGAATAAGATTTCACGAAAGCCCATTCATGCTTTCGCCGTATAAAAAAAATATGACGTTATGCAAATATAAACGCTAAAACTGAAGGGTTTTCCGTTACGTGAACCATCGAAATTCGGACAATATTGCATAAAGATGGATATATACATTGTATACTAAGCACAGACTCAGATATATACATTATATTGGATGTTACAGTTTATCCACATGTATTGTAACCATGTTTGCAAACGCTATGCCAATTTTATTATTTTACAAATTTCAAATGAAAAGAGCCGACAGAACTGTAATTTTTATTCTAGTTTATAACAAAATGAATTAATGTAAAGGAGCTGTGAGAAATCTACAAAAAGAAAATAGAATAAGATTTCACGAAAGCCCATTAATGCTTTCGCCGTATAAAAAATATGACGTTATGCAAATATAAACGCTAAAGCTGAAGGTTTTTCCGTTACGTGAACCATCGAAATTCAGACAACATTGCATAAAGATGTATTTTGGAGGCAAGTGTTGTTTTATTTTCTATTCTATTGCATTATTCGCATATATACGGATTTCAACTAGTCAACATGGCGACTTCTCATTTAAGTAACATCAACTGCAGATTTACAGCTTACGAGGAAAATAATCTGGATATGCATTTTAGGATGTTATAAATCTAGTATGAGAATTTAAGTGAAATTAGTAAACATGTGTTTAAAAGCTAATGCCCCTCTAAGAATATTGTTATCATTCCAGGAGTCTTGTTAGATGAAATGCACTTCTGGCGATTTTTTTGTATGTATGATGAGTGTATTTACCACCATTGAGGCTATACTACTGCTGTTTCGATGTTTCCTCTCCGCGAGATTCAGCGGCCTAGTTGTCAGCACTTGAATGTTAACATGATTTATCATTCATAGGGTCATAATGTTAAAAATTTTTTAACCCAGTATTAAATTACCTTTTGGTTATTTCGTTCGCAATGCGTTTAAACTTACACTAAATATGTTTTTTTTTTATATCCTTCTCTCTTCATATCTATTGCTTATTTTGAAGACGAATCGTGTGTCCAGATATTTATAAGGAGAATATTATAACAGACAGATCAAATAAATAAACTTGACTAAATTTTAATAGGAAATAATATACGTAAGGTGTCTTATTACACTACAACATATCGTACCTCATAATTTGATGTAAAACGTAAGCTGTCGAAGGGTATCATTGGCCAATAAAATTAAATTTCATGAATCTCTTTGGATAAATCATTGAAGCTTATAAAGACTGATGACTGTATCAAAACTTTTCTGATTTAATTGGTGGCCAACACGATGGAATTTTTGACACAAACCTCCTTTTGATAAATCACAATATAACTGTATTCACTCAATTAACATGCTAAACTACCACCTGTGTAGCAACGATGCAATACAGTTGGTCCACACATGATTTTAGGTTCAGTTGGCTTTTCATTATTTTTTTTAAATAAAAACATTAAGTCCAAAATAATGGTGCTGATTATTAATCAAATGTTATTATAAACATAATGCACGGACAGTGGTCATCATTATGCACTAATGCCAGTTCAGTGATACAGTGAAAATATATAGTTAAAAGTATATCATGAGGATATTTTTCATACATTATAGAAATTGCTTGTTCTATCAAAATGTTGTATAAGAAGATGTGGTATGTGCGTCAATAAGACAACTCTCAATGTATAAAAAAGTTAACAATTACATGTCAATGTATGGTCTTCAACACGGCTCACAAGGAATAGCAAGATATAAATGGCCACAAATGACTAGTGTAAAACAATTCAAACATGAAAATCAGCGATCTAATCTATATATAAACCGAGAAACGATAAACAAAGATGAACCACATCAACAAACGACAACCACTGAACAAAAGGCTCCTGAATTAGGACAGGTGCATATAAATGCAGCGGATTATTATCAGATATTGTTCTCTATCAGATTATGTATAAGCCATTGGTAACAATTTTCCACAAAATTAACAATAAGAAATAATGTTTGATTTGAGTGCAATCTGTTAAATAATTTAAACATAAAAACATGATAAAACTTCACGTAAAATGACCGATTATATTCACATTTGTACATGCCATAGGGGAGTGGATCAAAACATCTCACTATCCTATGTATTGATACACGAGCATTATGTTCAAATTTTGCAATTGGACAAGTGGATGAAAAGTTTATGACCTATCAAAATTTTAACGATAAACTTCAACAATTTCAAGATGCAAACGTTGTTTAGTTATATAAAAGAAGCTATTTTTAAAGATAAGCATCGAACAAAGCATAAGAAGAAAAATCAGAAATAAAGATATAATATATTCTTTATTGAAATATACGTGTAGTCATTGATTTGTACAAATATGTAAAACAACATTAAAGGACAATATTGCAACGACTGTGCAAAGTATCCAGATGCTCACAAAAATAAAATAAAAAATAGTGTAAAAAATAAATATTGCGGGTAACAACAAAAAATAAGTTAATGGTACCAGCAATTTCCATATAAAATCGAGTCCATGTCTGGAAAATTATTTGGAAATTTGTTTCGGAAGATACAGAAAATGTTTCTTGTTGTTGCTTTTTGTAGGTAATGGTCGCCAGTGCCTATGAATTATTCGTAGATACAGATATCAGTCAAACAATATTACTACGTAATGTTTGTACTAATGTTATGACTTCTTTTCGTCAGGAATATTAACTTAAAAATTTACAATAAATATTACGTATTTGTTTCAGAAAACAGAGATGTAAAATTTCACGTTTCGTGTAAAAAGGAAACATGTGAACAAAATTTGAAAAACATAAGGAAGATAGCTGCAATATACATGGTTGTTGATATACAGTCAGTGTCAATAACGAGGATGCGAGGTCACAAATAGCTTTTTGGTTACGTTAAAAGTTCCTGAAGTATGCGTAGACTCCATGTTGAAATATGATTCTACTGGACAGCTGTCATTCATGTGTCCTGTAATAGAATTCTTTATGGTGGACGACAAGATATTTTTATGGAAGAAGGTATATTTTTTAATATAGTGGCCAAATAGATAAAGCATGAATTGTTTTTAAATTGCATTTAGTAAGATTCTACAATATGAAATATCTTGTGATACATAAGAACCATTTATAGATGCTATTTATGGCCACTTAAACAAGTTCAAGTTACGGTTATATCTTTTATACTTATCATGCATTCTAGATTGACTATTTATAACAAAGTGTTAACATCATTTTTCCTAGGTCTTTATGGATAAGTGTTTCATTGACACCATTCAATAGCAATTCTCCTTTTATGTATATGTAGTCGATGGTAATTGGGTGTAATTCCATTGCATAACCTGTAAATTAACATATGCATTTAAATGCAGGATGTAGTAACAGCTGATGAACTGATAACGCATGTTACTTGAGTGTCATCCCTCAGACAAAACAACATGTTCACCTTCCATGTCTGATAATGACTATCTATGCTGATTCTCAGCAAGACAATATAGTATGGTAAGTAATATTGAGTACATTTTGCAATTTAAAATTATTTTTATGCATTTAGAGCAGGTTGTATCGACCAAACCAAGGAATTAAAAGAAAACACTCCAGGCCTATACATTACTTTCCTTTCTTAGCATGATTATAAAATATGTTATTTCAATCCAAACCAACAATAAAATATGAAACCCTTTCCAAAACTAAACAATAAGACAAAATAGTAAGTCAAGACACGACCAAAATTTAAGGTTCATGTGGACCCTATGCCTAAAATGGCCGTATTTTCACCTCAAAATTTACTCAGTACTCATGACATTTTGTTCCAGTTTTTTTTTTTTTTTTTTTTTTTTAAATAAACTTAACCTACGTTGTGGTAAATTCTAATGGCATTTTCGTTTTCGTGTTTGTCTTGAATTATATATCTGGAAGACTATTAGTTGAACCAGCTAGTTATTCCAGCTAATGAAGTCAATATAAATCATGCGTTTTCAAATCCGTGATCTGCTTCACTATATGTAAATAAGTATTTGATGCATAACAACAACAAAAAAACAGAAAAAAATGAACTAAATTACGTCCAAACATATCGCATTTCGCGTGATATAACATATATAATGTGGAAAAAGAGTTTGTTTTCACGAGAAAGAGCCGAACCTAACAAATTAAAATATAGACATGCGACATAGGTTCGGGAAAAAACTCAATCTATTTGATTCAAATCTAGAACAAAATAGACACAGTTTTCACCCAGATGGACGAATTTTATTTTTAAGACAAAATGAAATATTTCTTTGTTGCTAATACAGCAATCAAAACAAGGGCCCTCTAATGATCAAGACATTTAATCAGAAATATGGACATTATTCGGAAATAGAGAGGAATGTTCTGTAAGTTAAAGAATTCAGATTAAGAATGTTTCATTTTATGATAAATTAATTTAATAAAATGGCACAGATTAGAAACAATTGTATATACTATAATGATATTTCAAAGTGTTATGTTATTGTTATACATGATGTATCTACATATATGCTAGTATACACTTTCAAAATATAAATAAATAGTTTTGGCTATAAAAGTCACATTTTATTCCGATTGCGTAGGTGATTAACAAAAAAAAAAGTTGATTTTTGTTGTACAGTCTATTTCTTATTTCTTATTCTTTGAAGGTTCCACATTTTTCTTTTCGCTAAGAAACCTTTTAAATAACTATTTACACCACTGGGTCGATGACACTGCTGGTGGACGTTTAGTCCCCGAGGGTATCACCAGCCCAGTAGTCAGTACTTTGGTGTTGACAGGCATATCAATTATATGGTCATTTTAATAAATTTCCAGTTGACAAAACTTTCGATCTTTCGAAAAACTAAGGATTTTAGTATCCCAGGAATAGATTAGTACCTTAGTCGTATTTGGCACAACTTTTTTTGGAATTGTTGGTCCTCGATGCTCTTCAACTTTGTACTTGTTTGGCCTTATAACTATCTGAGCGTTACTGGTGAGTCTTATGTAGACGAAATGCACGTCTGGCGTATTAAATTATAATCCTGGTAATTTTGATAACTATAATCACTTTTATTTTATTGAATTCAAAAAGATATAAGCCGAACAACGGAAAATGAACTCAATTAATAATGCTTAAATACGGTGAAACAAGAGAATATTCAGAATTTAACCAAATTTGCTTTATATCACAGATTTTAAAGAAATTAATTCAAATATGAAGTTTTATAAATATTTCATGAAGATTGATAGAATCCTGGGACTTAGATATGATGACTCAGCATAAATTCACAGTTTACAGTAATCATAGTTTACTTAAAGTCCTGAATACAAAATTAATTCATAAAATTTGCATGTATGTTAGTTTAATCGGTAAGAAGTGCTTATGTATACTCTTCGCAGTCATTGAAACTCATCGATCCTTCCTGAATATTCTCTATAGGGTGTTTTTGTCCTGTCGTTAACCCGAAAGTAAGCCGTAACACCTAAATCTGTTTTTTTTTGTCACCACGGCTTAAAAAATACAAGCTAGAAATACAAAAATATCTGAACAAAACTTACAATAGTGTGTTCTGAGGTAAATTGTGTCAGATATATGGTTACAGATGATCCTGTTGTGACAAGAATTCTAAATTGACCATTTGAAGTAGAAAATGTGAACTTTAATTGACAAATAGGCATAGAGTAAGATGTGGACTGGAGACAGAGGCAGGAATTGATACTTTATATAATCTTGAATGTTGTAATGATTGACTGATAAACATTACATTTATAGTATTCTCATATGCTTTCAATATGTTATCAAAACAGTTTTAAACAGGTTCTATGCATTTTATATCAGAAAATATGCCAATAGAGTAAGCTGACAATACTTAACGTCTTCTTTTCAAATTCTTTTAAAAATTGAAACGGGGGAGGGGGTATAAAATGTTCAGTAAAAAAACAACTTAGAGTATACACAGTGATTTCTTGAAGGCTATAATTCTGACTAATGAGAATAAGTGTGAGAAAAACTGATTTTAGAGAGTTTTCTATTTGAATAAATGTCTTGTCTGTATAGATTGCTCTTTGTAAATACAGCTGTTTCTCAAACCACGCCTCTTTTGGGGAGATTTAGAATATTCATAGACAATTAATTTTGTTTACATACTGGTTCCCAGTTATGCTCTCTGTGTTACATCTTATAGAGTCATAACTTGGGAATGTTACCAGTAAATATACATGTGCATATTGTTAACATTGAGATTTGTGGTAAGCCTTCATTCGAGGTAGGGGTAGTTAAGAAAATTAGTGTTTGTTAAAGTTCAGGGCATATTAACGTTGAAAATATGCTGCACAGCCTTATATTTAGACCTTTGAAAAAAATTGTAATTTGCATATGAACTTTCAATTCTAGGATAAGATTTTTTTTCAAAACTTCATACTAAAAGTGGTACAGTTTTAGCCCTAAAAGGAGTTCCTATGGGAAATTGCATTGTCAATATTTACAGAAATGCAACCTATAGTCAGTGTGCTAAGTTTGGTTTCTATCAAAAGGAAAAGATAGGATATGGATTATTAATTTAGGACTCAAAAAACTGCTTGAATGCAAAAAACAGAAGGAACAGCACTTTCTTTGTTGTTACTCATCTAAAAATGACAGTGACCCGTTTACATGGAGAACAAACCTTACTCCCTCACCACAGCCTCAAAACGGTTCAATGACATTGTAACAGTTGTTTAAAAGCATTGCAGTATTTCTATGCGTGTTTATTCTGTTTTAACTATTCGAAGACATGACTTAGGATATCACGTATTTGAAACCTACACTAAAACAAATTTATAAACGTTACCTGTTCAACAATATTTTGCATATATGATATCATGTGTTATAGTTGCAAGTGTAACCAGACAGTCAAAGCTGAAACGAAAAGGAAAAAAGACCCAGAAGGTATAAAATTAATAAAATTTACCTTTTTTTAAATCTAAAAAGTATAATCACAAAAATACTAAACTCATAGGAAAAATTCAAAACAGAAAGTCCCTAATTATCAAATGGCAAAATCAAAAGCTCAAACACATCAAACGAATGGATAACAACTGTCATATTCCTGACTTTGTATAGGATTTTTCTTTTGTAGAAAATGGTGGATTAAACCTGGTTTTATAATTAGATAAGCCTCTCACTTGTATGTCAGTCGCATTAAATTCCATTATATTGACAATGATGCGTGAACAAATCAAACAGACATAATAAATAAAATGTAATTCAATATTGTGATACGTCAATCTTAATTACTAAACAAAACACACAAATATTTGCATATATACCAAGAAATCAGGTTCCAAGAAGAGAACACGAATTTGCAAGTTAAATATGCTTTTCACATATTTATTTCATTTAAACTGAAAGTAATTACAATAAACCCATTTCAGTTCGAATAATTGTTATTTTTTTTTTGTATCATATAGTCCGAGTCATCGTAAGACTTATTGTCTTGACTTTTTAATATGTTGCTTATTATCATGAAAACAATAATAGATTATTAGAGGACCCCTTTTTTTGTATGGTCATTCGATTGAAATGCATGCAAAGGTTAATTACCAAATTTGTTTTCAATAAATCTTCAACTCATGAAACTTTGATCAATACGGTTTAGTTGTAAAACCATCAAACTATAGTACGTCATATGCAGTTGCATGCAGAAATGGGTTAAACAAAATGTTTCCTTTGAATTTGACAGTTGTAGGAAATCTATCCTACATTTCATTGCAGTAAAAAAAAGCTGTATCATAGACATATATATTGGGTGTTTCAACGCACCATTATTTTTAGCTCACCTGGCCCAGAAGCTTTTCTCATCACTTGGCATCTGTCGTCCGTCGTCATCCGTGAACTTTTAAAAAATCTTCTTTGCAAGTAATAGACAAATTGATACCAAACTTGACCAAAATCATCCTTAAGGTATCTAGTCTAAAATGTGTATCCATCAACCAAAACGGCCGCCATGGCTAAAACTAAAACATTGGGGTAAAATGCAGTTTTTGGCTTATTGCTCTAAAACGAAAGCATTTAGAATAAATCTGACATGGAGGTAAAAATGCTCAACCGGTGAATATCTATCCGTTCTGAAATTTTCAGACTCATCGGACAATCTGTTGTTGGGTTGCTGCTCCTAAATTGGTAATTTTAAGGAAATTTTTGCAGTTTTTTGTTATTATCCTAACTATGATTATAATTATACAATAAAAAGTCAACGGTAAAATTGTTCAGCATATTAGATCTACGATTAAGTCAACATATGATCAAAAGTGTCAATTAACCCAATAAAGCGCTATTGCCCTTTAAAGAAATTTTTTCATAATTTTTCGTAAATTTTTGTAAGTTTTTATAAAAATCATCTTCTCTGAAACTACTTAGCAAAAAATGAAACAAATTTGGCCTAAATCATTCTAACTTGTTGCATCTAGTTTTTAAAAATGTGTCCGCTGACCTCGCCCACCAACCAAGATGGCTGCCGTGGCTAAAAATAGAACATGAGGGTAGCATACAGCTGTTGGCTTATAATATCTCGGAAACTGAAGCATTTACAGCATATCTGACATGGATTAAAATGTGCATTAGGTTAAGATTTGTCTGCCCTGAAAAGTTGAGACGCATAATACAACCTGTTGGTGGGTTGATGCCTCAGAATTGATAATTTTAAGGAAACTGTAAACAGAAAATTTGTTCAGTAAAGTCAGATTTAAAAATAAGTCAATATAACCAAAATGGTCAATTGTTCCCTTTAGTAATTGCCTTTTAGAGTCAATTTTGAATAAGTTTTTGTAAATTTTTGTAATCTTTTACAAACTTGGTCACAATTCTTATTCAGTTATCTATTTAAAAAATGCGTCAGATAACCCCGCCTACTAACCAACATGGCTGACAAGTTTTGTTTATTATTTCTTTAACCGTTATAAATAGAGAAAATATGAAAGAAAACATAAGTTCATAATAATTAGCTCTACTAGTTGTCCATATATACGTCAAAAATGTTAGACAATTTCTAATAATAATAAAAATAAAAAGGGTGCACATTTGATTGGTTAACTTCCAGTGATGGTTATTATGCCCCCGCCGTAGTTAATGGGGTATTGGGTTCTACCTTTGTCTATCTGTATGACTGTCCGTCCGTCCGTCGTCAACACTTTTGATAATAACTAAAAAACGTTTTTGAACTTTTTATCTAACTTTGACGAATTGGTTATTTCAATTAACGTAAGCTTCCTCATGATTTTGATTGTTATATTTTACATTTCCGAGTTATGACATTTTAATAATAAAATATGAGGGATTTTTCAGTTTTCTGACTATTATAACTCAAAAATTCTTAGAACAATTTTCATGACCCTTTGGTGAATCGTTTTTATATATAAGCATACATGTTACCCTTCTATTTCAAACATCTCTGGTGATACGTTTCGGAGTATTGGGACTTTATTCCTACAAATGGGTGGGGTTTCCAGTTTAAGAACAATAAATAAAAAAATCATTTATAATTATTTTGTTCTAAATGACTTGTTGTAATTTGTTTTATTGCTATTGTGTTTATTTTTTCTTGAGAGTGAAAACTATCGCTAGTTTCGGGGGTATTAATCTCAGATGTTGTCTAATGTACATCAACATCATTGTTTTTCCAAGATTTCCTTACTCTTATTATAATTGTACTCATTGATCGTACGTCATGTTTTTCAGGTTCATTGCGCTTGGAAGTAGTTGAAATCAGAACAATAACTCGATCTGATTCCTGTACACATCACTATGCATATGTTGTCATTATTAATTAGTCAAATCCACACTTTACTGCGTCGCTTTAATTAACATTTCCATGATCTTACTATCACTGAACTTGTTTTTTTCTTCTTTATTGCAGTGAAGTGCAAGAGGTGATGTAACCCTGACAATGTTATGGAGGGAGATGTTTTTATCTAGTTGTGTCACGTGATATTGTTAATGACAAGGTTATTCTTATACATATGTATATTCCACTTAACAATATTGACCAAGTTTTTGTTTCGACGGGTACATTTAATATTTTTGGAGATTAGGCTTTTAGTATATAATCAATAGATCTGATATTGGATGGCAGAAAAGTCCGAGAAGAGGGTAAGGATTTTTAATACGTTAAAATGCATCACCTTGCATCACCTTATTGATCATGTATTATTCAGTTGCATTTATACTTTTTTTTATCCTGCAAAAAATCCTTGAACAAATATTATTGTCCGTAAACGTGTTTTTTTTATCCGTCCCGCTAAATTCCACATCGAACATAATTATGCTTATGAAATTCGTTAAATTTTTCTTGAAGGAGGATTTGTTGAGAATACAAATCTAAACGGGTTTCTTACTTTCATAAAACTGTACAAAATGCTTTGAAAATTTGAAATTTTGTAGATAACATATTGTTTTTTCGATATTTTTCGTAGAATACTGATGTTTCGAGCATTCCAAGATTAACAGTTTGAAAAAGCATGAACGCTGGTACCAACAAAAATAAATTTTAATGAATAGTTTTTTAAGAGAATGAAATTTTAAATCTTCCATAAGACGGTTTATATGTCATTTAATCAGATATAATTATTATATTCATTTAAGATATCTTTTAAAAAACATTCATATCTTATTTAGTTTAAAAGAAAATTATAGATATATTGCGATTCCTTATAAAGTGACATCTTATAAAGTTAATGAGATATGTCATAATGTTGATTAGATATCTTATTAAGTATATTAGGCCCGCAAAAATTTAAAAAAAATATCATAACGGTTCTGCATGCATTGAAAGAAAACATATAAATATGAGCAGGAAATTCAGGACATCTCAACATAATTGCGCCTGATCATGAACAACAGGTAGTTCTCTCAATAATTGATGAGCTGCCATCAACTCATGACGGCATAGAATTTATCTAGATATATATAAAATAAAATTTTGATAAGTTAAGTATGAAGAAAAACTCTTTTTTACAATCAAAACAATATAGGTGCTTAAAATTCAAACGTTTGTAATGAAATTTCCTTATTCAGCTCATCTGGCAAAATGAACTTTTTTCTTTACTTGGTGTCCATCATCTCGTCCGTTGTTGTCCTTCGTCGTATGAAATCGGTAAGTTTTACAAAATTCTTTTCCCTGAAACTACTCAGCCAAATTAAAACCAAACTTCACCACAATCTTTATTGGGGTATCTAGTTTACAAAATGTGAGAAAATCTGACAAAAGTATAAATATTCAGAATCTATCTGCTGTCTATTGACGACATTTTATACATGTAGGCGTTTTTGCTCCTAAATGCAGTATCTATAATACTAAAATTACGAGGTCCAATTTGTCAGCCGTCATCACGTAAAAACGACGAATCAAAGAATTCAACTTTATATACAACTAATATAGTACTAAGGTGTAGATTAAAAATTACACCACTCCAGACCCTTTTGTTTTCCACGTAATTAATATCGCCAATAATTAGGAAGTTCCGGGTCGAGTCCGATACCGATACCAATAGTATAATCACCTGTTACCTATTACCTTATCTGTACGTTCCGCATCTGACAGGCGCACCACCAAACGGTGTATTCAGGATTAATATGCTATATAAACGGGTCATAATCACAGGGTTGACACTACTAAATTGTCAAATTGTTACCTATTGTATTATTTTAATCCGTAAGACTTTCTAAGATAACAATACGAATACTAAAAATCTGGACTAAAAATAAGTTTTAATTTGTTAGCGGGCATGACGTAAAACAGCGAATCAAAGAATTCAACTTTATTAATAACTAATATAGGACAATACTGTTGATTAAAAAATACTCTATTCTAGGACCTTTTGTTTTCCAAATATTTAATATGTTACCAATAATTGATAAGTTCCAGTTCGACGGGTTCAAACAGAAAGATTTGAAAGCAGAGAAAATTGTGTATCTTATAATCTGGCATGACTTTATCAGATGACAGTACTAATACTAAGATAAGGCTTGCGCATAGTTATATACTTTAATTCAGTCACGGACCCGCGATATCACGGGTGTGTTCTAGTAACTATTAAACATTTTACCTGTGTTATTTTTGTTTGGTTTTATTTGTCTGTTATTTTGAAAAGTACATGTATCGTCAGCTATTGGCTTTTCATCACGCTTTTCGTCAACAATTGCCAATTGTTGATGATGCATGTGAGCGACACAGGCCTTAAGAACCTTTAGTTAAATGTTTCATGATATGTGTAAATAAAGTTGGTAAATCATAATTCCATGCATGGTACGTCACTTTTCATTTTGTGCGACAATTATTAATGGATTATCCATGCTCCCTTAGTTGCATAGTATAATGTGTTTCATCTTCGTCCAGGTATGTAATTAGATTGACAGTAATTACATTACTGGTGTGATAATATAATTTTGGTTGCACTTGGTTAGATGTAAACTCTGTTTTTCGGTCAGAATGAGAAATGAAGCATTGGCTTATGCGAGTGTATTGAGGGGAGTTTTCAGAATAGAGAATATAGCTGAAACAAAAAATATAGAGAAACACATTAGCAGATTAGGGTGCCAAAATATTAAACATAAAGATTTTAGAATAATTTTTAAAAATAAAACCTGAAACATGGCCTCATAAATTAATGAATACAGATATAAAGACATCGTCCCGCAATTAAGACCCTCTTATGTCAGATTACAGGGACTTATTCATCAGGGTAATTTTTTTTTTCATTAAATTTATTCATCGATTGGACCAAATAACTGCATCATTTCTTAATACTTTCATCTCCATCCGGCTAAGTTGACCTATGTTGACTTTGGTTATTATAATTGTAGGTATTTGTTTGTCATATTGCTCTTCAACTGTATCAACTCTAATAAATGATTCCTCTTTAGTTTTCAAATATTCTGCTTTAAGGATTCCTGATTACGTTTTTTACAGCACTATGTCGTTATCGCTAATGCACGGTGGATTATTAGTCCCCGATGATATAATCACATCTGTAGTTACATGTAGTACCTCTGACTGCCATGATTTAATACAAATCTTTCTAATAATTGTCAATTTAAAAAAAAATTAAAAAAATGATGAATAAACTAAGATTTGAACTCCTTCAGCAAAGTTAAGCTTGGATAAATTTATGTATTCTTTTATGTCCTTTTCTGTCATATAGTTCTTAAACTGTTTTCTAATACCCGGCTTTGGGCGTTTCTGATGAAGGTTCTTTTCATATTTTTTTTTATTCCTAAAATCCTGTGGAATGTATTTTCGCAAGAAAAAGGCAATTGCACCATCACTGCATTTTTTTTTCTTTTACATTTTTAGTATTATTTTTTCCTCTTTACGTGACAATTATGTAGTATATTTTTGATAAAGCATGTTATTTTTCATGTAAAAACAGCCATCTTTGTAATTGATTAATAGGAGGTTAAAATCGTGTACACATTGTTCAGAGAAGTCACAATTTTTCATGTTAGTAAAAAATCATCTACATCTGTATATTACCAGAATCCATGACTACACTTTTTAAAATCCCATTAGTCATATAATGTAAGCTGTAAATGATGGTGCATGATAAACAATAAGAACACAATATCACATGCAAAAAGAGAAAATTAATATTGAGGATCTAAAATTAAAGTAAATGAGGATCTCAAATTTAAGTAAATGAGGATCTCAAATTTAAGTAAATGAGGATCTCAAATTTAAGTAAATGAGGATCTCAAATTAAAGTAAATGAGGATCTCAAATTAAAGTAAATGAGGATCTCAAATTAAAGTAAATAATGATCTCAAATTAAAGTAAATAAAGTAAATAATGATCTCAAATTAAAGTAAATGAGGATCTCAAATTAAAGTAAATGAGGATCTCAAATTAAAGTAAATAATGATCTCAAATTAAAGTAAATGAGGATCTCAAATTAAAGTAAATAATGATCTCAAACACGCTGACAATTCAGAATGATTAAAAGTCCATTTTTCTAATATATATATACTGTTGTATGGTCGAATGACAGACATGAAGTAATCTGATCTGTGAAAATTTCGTGTTGATGAACAGTATAACAATGAGGAAATACTTATAGAATAACTAATCGTTCTTTTCAACCATACGTTCTGTACTACGCATGTGTAATTGGTGATGGCAAAGATTTCCTACTTTTTTTGTTATTGTTTTCTATTTACCAGACCAATGTTATATAACTCAGTTATGGATAACTCTAATGCAAAATGGATTCTGTTGATCATTACAAATACAGTACCCAGGCTGGTACTTCATTAAAACATAACTTTTGTAAAAGTTTTGGGATAAGAATATGATAAAAGCTCCGAATAGTTTAGAGTATAGTGATGGTAGGTTAAGGTAATGGTAAGTCTGATAAGATTTCGGTACGGATAGAGGGTATGATTATAGAGGGCTGCTATTGAGAACTACGAGTTAGAGGACCATTTTTGGATTCGAGCGTAACTGATGAGTCTTTTGTAGACGAAACGCGCGTCTGGCGTATAAACAAAATTTAGTCCTGGTATCTATGATGAGTTTATTTGACAAACAAACACTATACTTTTACCTAGTATACAAGAGCGAAAGCTAAACACATATTTTTTCTGTACTAGTATCAAAAGGGATCAAGCGCGGTGTGACTCCGCGCGATCAATGTTTTGAATGAGGATTACGCTAAATAAAAATTACTTAAATATATACATGTATCCATAGTACCGATTTAATGTAATCACAATTTGTTAATCCCCTGATATCTTCTACAATTGTATGTATGTACGTGTATATATATAATTGTATTCGATTATAGGTGACGCTTTCAGTCGAAAACGAAAATGGTGAAGTAAAAGAAAAAGAACATCTGGTAGAAGAAGCAGACAATACCGACAAGAGAGCGAACTGGGGAAGTCAGTTAGAATTCATATTAACCTGTGTCGGGTTTGCTGTCGGTCTAGGCAATGTATGGAGATTCCCTTATCTCTGCTTTAGAAATGGTGGAGGTAAAGTGTGCAACGTAAAACAGTTTTATTGATAAACAAATTTGCAAAAAAGTTTGAGAGAATTCCGATTCTTTTCTTTTATCATTCTGAAAAATACGTCTTTGTTGTCATACTTCTTAATCACGTTACATGTACAATTGGTCTACTTTAAGATACATATATCTGTTGACGAAGTTCAAAATGAAGCAGATAAAATCTAGTTTAAGGCGAAGTGTACGTAATTGAACGCCTCTAGCGGAAAACGGGATTAAAAACGTTCGTCGTTAGTTACGCAAGTTATCTCCCTTACTCCAAGAAAGGACACACGAAAGAGAAACTACTTTCTTCGGTCTATAATGAATCCAAAAAGCACGCCTGTGCTGTCTTTAACCTCATAGAAATTATCTCCAATTAGAAATCACAGCATTCTGTACGTTGTTCTGTGTGCAGCCTGACTTAAAAACACTGTGTGTTTTTTTGTTGTTTTTTTTTTTGTTTTAGACGCGTAGGAGAAGGCATTTCGTGTTTATGATATCAACAGAAAGAAAAAACGCCTCACAACAAAATTATAAACAAATAAACAAATAAATATGTAACAATTTTTCTTCTATTGATATCAAATTAATCAAAATGAAACCTGAATTGACCCAACAATATCGTTTTAAAAAGCCGTAGTCTTGAACGAAAAACACATAACTCAACGTAAAGTTTTATAATAGGTTACAAATAATTAATGAAAGACGTGTGAATTTAATTGTTTAATTAAAAAGACGTTGAAATGTTCGTATTTTGTGCAATTGAAAATTTAAGGACATGATTTATATTCATATAAGAAATCAGACGATACCAAGAGAATAATTTGACCACTAGTGCAAAACTTACCAGTCGGAAGAACAAAGACGGAAAACAAACAAAAAATAAACAAATTATGCCCCAAAAATTACTTAGTAACTTAAAAATTTTCTCACTCTTACATTTATCTTAGAATAAGTAAAAATTATGTCATTCAACTCCCAGTTTTCAACTTTTCTACATGTGCAGAAAATAAACAGGTGTCTTCTATTCCGTCCGCAATTTATGGGAAAACTAAATCTAAATTTAGAACCATATTGAAATTGAAAGTACACATGTAAGATGAAATATAACATGTCATTTCTTCTTTCACAAATTCCAATTGCGAAGAGATATATAGCGAAATCTGTTTTCTTTTATTGTGCCTGTGTGCATCATTCAAAATTAGAGAATGTAATTTTGAAGTATCAAGTCTCAATTCAAGATTATGAATGAATAGAATATAGAATTACGGGGGGGGAGGGGGTAGGACCTTTATCGGAACTCCGGGATCGGGTGTTTTTAAGCTCGGGATTTCGGGATTGACCCTTTCGGGATCCGGGAATTCTGTTTCCGAATTTCGGGTAGTTGGGATTTAAATTTTTTTTAATTCGGGACCTCGCCGGATTTCGTGTTTTTAAGCCCGGGATTTCGGGATCTGGATCCCTCCTTCCCTTATCCCTCTATTATGGTTAAAGAAAAAAGGTCAGGGAAGTTTTGTGATACTTGTAACTGCAATTTAATATTTAGTGGAATGAGAGGTGAAATGTGTTCAGACTATTACATTTCGATTTTTTTTTTAATTTAACCAAAGTTTACTGCAAGGGGTGTTTAACGACCTCGATGATCATCCATGAGGATCTCGCACTCGGTCAGCTCTAGGTTTTAACCAAGTTCATGATCATACAAGAATTGAGAAGCCTGTGGTTTACCAGTCTTATAATATGAGACTTTGGAGTTCATATAATTTACATTCAACGTTTTTATCGAATATTTTAAGGCTTTTTGATTATCAATGTTGATCCCCTCTTCCAATTGATTGGATAAAATGAATGGATTGCCGACCCTATTTCAAACTGAAGACCTATAAACTGACTGGTATTCCAATTTGTTAAAAGAAATAATTGGTATCTCTATTGATTCAATACCGTAATTCCGAAAAACAACCATTTGTTTCCACGAATTCCGAACAGCTAGAAATATATTCCCGAGTTTCAATTTGAGTAACTCGAATAATTCAAGCCCTTTCCATCCACACGAGAAATGTAGCATTCGTACATCAGCTGAATAATACGACTGAATTATTCGGGTTACAATTTGTGTAAATCCCGAATGCACATAAAAGTAAAGGTCCAGTCCGACTTTCGGAATGGACTGTTGTAGATTTTAGGTTGATTTCCAGAAATAAAAATCATACAAAAATGTTTCACGCAAATATTCGTCTTCAGACGTGTAAAGTTATACAACGGTTACTAGCCGGTTTGGATTGTGATAAAAATAAGCGTATGTAATGCATAAAATATATAATGCCGTGGCTCAGGGATGTGTTGAATTATAGAAATGCTTGTGCGGCACAAAGATAAGATTAATTTACCCAAAAGTACTAAGAATTACCACACAACTTAAATTTACTTAAATATTGATTTGTTATCCTATGCCAGACAGATGGCTGATATTCTGAGAAGAGACCTTGATGAAATGAAGTTTTATGGGAACAAAGATTTTGAAAACACGTTGCAGTGTTTAGATTTTAACAAAAAATAAGGCACCAAGGTCGAAAATACATGTAGTTCTAGTTCATAATGAAGAAAATGTCAACCGTTTTCTAGCTTGGCGATCTCCGCACGCACCCGAATATAATAGACAAATACAATACAATAGTACACAAAACGTAGCATAAAGAACTAAAGACCGAGCAGCACGAACTCCAACAAAACAGTATATATTTCATACAAGTATAGGACTATATGAAGCGTCGTAACTGTTGCGGCGACGTCAATAACGTTGTCGTTGTTTTTTGTTTTTTACACTCAAGATTCAACTTTAACAGGGTATAGCTTGAAAAGTAGCACGGTTGCTAAGGACTTTCTTTGCACCAATCGATTCCTCAGACATTTTAGAATCGTCTCCTAAATTTAAAAAAAAATCGATTGTCTAATATAATAGAAAATCTTGGAAATGTAACAATTCCTGCCGAATTTCACGATTTTCCCTATATATCCTTTGTAATTTTGGTGTATGATGCTGGTAACTTCAACAGCTCGTATCTCAAAAACGAAAACGGTTACCCCCTTTTTTTATTTTATTTTCCGATTTATTTTTACAAGCAGAATCTACATGTAAAATTTAAAAAGAATCCATTGTGTAGTTTAATTACGTACACTTCGCCTTAAGCTGAAAACTGTAGACTTTTGCATTAATTTTGCAAAATTTCTCTTCTGAACTTATGTATTTTGGTGATTTGTCTCATTTTGTAAAATCTGGAATATTCTGTACCAATTTGATCGAGTACTACGATTGACTTGACGCATAACAATGGTTGTTTCTTTGGCGGACTTTTGGTATCGGCTACATACTCTGAGCCATTAGAAGGCAAACACACAAATATGAATATATAACAATGCAATTCATATTGAAATCTATTATTGCAACATTATATATTCAATCTTTTCTTTTTTTTTTTATTCCAGGAGCTTTCCTTATTCCATATTTTATTTGCCTAGTTATAATTGGTATACCTTTGTTTTACCTGGAGTTGTGCTTGGGACAATTCTGTAGTCTCGGACCTATAAAAGTATGGCGGATAAATCCGTGGTTCAAAGGTTAGGTTACATGTTTTGATAATATGTTTATACATTGCATTATAGTTTATGTTATTGGATAACAATATAATATTTCCCACAGAAAGTAACCAAAAGTTTGCGTGCACTACATGCTAATATTGCACTAGTGCAATAACTCTTCCAAAAATTCAAGACGTTAGCAACGACAAAATCTTAGTTTAAACCAATTTTTACTTTCAAATATTATATTGCTGTGACGTTACGCGCGATGTTCGTACCTCATTGGAAAATCGGTGTAGTTGGCAAGATGCAAGTCCAAAATATATAGTTTTGTGATATCATATTCATTGCTATTGTACATATTTTAAAAAAATAATGTTTTTTAAAATAAAAACGACAAAAATAATTGTTGAAACTATGTTTTATGCTGCATGCGACAAGCTTCATTTAAAAAAATCCGGCTATTTTTAGGCTGTCCCGCGTAACATATTTCATTTATTGTAACCACTAAACTATGATTTTCGTCTAAACTATTTAATATTTTGAAAAACGTTTTTTCCATTATTTAACATAAAGGTTCCATCAGTCTTTTATGTATTTTTTATGACGTTATAATGACGCCATAGAAAAAAAAGGCGATCCATACTACAAGGGCAAATCTGTCCCACGGGGAAAAAATTTTGGATTCCAGATTTGAGAATCAAAAAACATTTATCTAAAATGGAAAAAGGTTACTGTTTGTATTTACTACATCAATGTTAATTTGCTTAATTTTATGAATTTAAAGACAAATATCCTGAAAAAGGATATATTGTAATTTATGATCGATTTTTCAAAGGCTTACAAGGTTGTCGCACATTTCTTGACGTAAAAACGAACTCACCTCAAATTTACGTCAATTGTTTGCTTATCAGTGCTCTTATAATGGTAGAATTTTATAATTTTTGAAAATGTTATTTTTCATAATTTTTCAAATATCTAAAATACATCAATTTTCAATAAGTAGTTAAAAAGCACCGTCGATTTTGCGGAGTCTTACAAGAATGTCGCACTTGCTGTAAAACGACGTTTCAGTCGAAGTTTTGGTTTGAACGTTACGAAATATTCGCGACGTTGTGTTACGCTTACATGTACGAACATCGCGCGTAACGTCTATACAATTAAAGGCTCATTGCATGAATATTAGGGAATATTGTCCCTCGAAGAACATGATATTGCACTCGCAAGCTCGTGCAATATAAAATTCTACTCGGGACAATATTCCCCAATATTCATGCAATAGCCCTATATTACTGTACCATTTTTAGTTCAATCCGAAACTAAATGTTAGTAGAGACAGTATGGGTGTATGATAAATTACATGTATTTCTAAATTTATGTTAAAGATGACGCATACGTGTTAGATGATTTATTATATGATTATCTTTTCAAGTTTTAAAATTTTTTTTAAAAATTTTTTAGATTTGTTTAGATTCACAAGGAACACAAATGAATCGATCTATTAATATTGAAATAGCAACAAGCTATGAAGAACCATCATACTCCGCTGTAATAACGACGTTATTGTTTTTAATATTGTTGTTACTGTATGGCTTCCACTCTTTGTATATTTTGTTCATTTTCTTCATTTAGAGGATTAATATAGAGAATCTATCAAATATTTCTATTTTTTTTTTATTTCGAGAGTCAAACACATGATCTGGTTTTAAAATAAGTTTCTAAGTTTACAGAACTAGTCATGAACATGCATGAAATATTTGCCACTGGGCATTAAGCAACCAAAATCAACCAATCAGTTTACATAAATAGCATATATGCAGCTGCCTTCTGAACGTAATGTACCATTGCCATAAATTTCAATTATAGGCCTAGGTATTACCATGCTGGCAATCTCGAGCCTTGTGTCCATATACTACGCTGTTATCATTGCATACTGCACTTATTACTTCTTTGCGTCGATGCAACCGGAAGTTCCATGGAAGTATTGCGATGAAGCATGGAGTACATGTAACTGTCGAGACGGCACTCAGAACGACTCACTTCAAGATCCTTGGAATGGCACAAGATTGGAATGTTGTAAGTAGCTGGAATTTGTAATATTTGTCAATAGTATTCATGATTTTATGGTTGAGCAGACATAAAAAAAAACGAGCAAAACAAACAAGATACATGTATCATACCAAATATTGGATACAATTTACTTAAGAATTGAATGCTTCTTTTTGTAACTTCATTGGGGTGTAAAAGCGTTGACCGAAGTACATTTTGTATGAAGCGCGGAAGCGCTTCATACTAAAAATGTGCGCACGGTCAACGCTTTTACAACCCTATGAAGTTACAAAAAGAAGCATTCAATACTTATAATTACATTTTTTTTAGCAATGATCATGAAAACACGAATTTTATTATTGTTTTATTTAATTCACCTGTGCACTTTATTGTGGGTCAATGAAAAGTTTTATTGAGCAATGCAATTGTTTACGGAATAACACGTGATGTGCAGTTAGCCAATCAGAATAAAGTATCATAATGAAACATACATCTAATGTAATTATTGAAAAATAACATGATTTTACAGTTATTTCTCTAAATGAACAGACATGCGTGACGGTCCAATAAAAGAGATCTAGAAGCGACTCCCGCACAAAACTTTATCATTGCAGGATTAATACTTTAATATTTATGTTATGCAAAAAAACTCCATTACAATATGTCATTAAACTAACATTTGAATTGATGTACATGTACGTAAATGTACTGACAGTACGGCCTTTAATCATATACAATATATTTTTTCGTATATATGATTTTTATCATTGTTTATAAGCAAGTGATCCAGTTGTTTTCTGAAACCTCCATAGCTTTACAATGTCAAATATAACAATTTGTGACATTTTCTTCAGGTTAAAGTATTCATTTTGTATTCTTTGAACATGACTAGCTTCTTGATTTATTATAGTTAATTTTACATATGAAGAAAATGCAACAGTGGCAGCAAGTGACGAGTATTTCAGGTAAGAATGATTGATTGATTGATTGATTAATTAATTGCCTGCTTGCTTGCTTGATTGATTGAGTGATTGATTGATGCGTAGGACAATAATGAAGTCAATTTGGAGTATTAGGTTTTTTTGTTTTCATTCGATTGAATTATATAAGCAACTGTGTGGTGTTTTTTTTTTTAAAGTTTATTTGAATACGTCGATGAGACAACAACCTAACGACACAAACGTTTTAATGTCATTTAGGGGTCAATATATATGATCTTTAACAAAATACAGATGTACAAGTCAAGTAATTTATCAATCCGAATTTAAAAAGATGAAAATAAGTTTCAAATTACCATAAGCTTTAGAATATAACTAAATCTATCGATATGGATTCTGACTTAAGTGTGTATTTTCCAGTAATAAAGTTCTACAACTTACAAATGGTATAGATGACATGCAGAAACCTAAATGGGATCTTTCTTTATGTAACCTGTTTGTCTGGCTTCTAACATTCCTAGTTTTATCTAAAGGAATCAAATCACTTGGCAAGGTATGGAACATTCGAATTGTTACTTTATACTATTTATTATCCCTGCTGCCCAATAGTTCTAATGTTTACAGAGTGTTATTTCCTCGTAAAAAAGCTAGGCTAACAAACACATAACTTGTTTTCTCCCAAGGTGTACTAAAAAAACCTATATTTGCACTAAAAACTTGAAAAATATTTGGTTCTATACTCATTTTAAATTCGTTTTTAGAATACTCTAAAATATTCTTTTCAAAATCTGGTACTACCACCTAGTATATATTTTCTGTAAAATAGATTTTATCCCTTCTTTCAATAACGCGTCATGTTCTGACTTTCTTACTGAAATGAGTGAAATCTCTTCGCACATATTTGTTTCTCTCCATTAGAACAATCAAGTTTTCACCTACATGTATAATAATAAATCATATTTTGAATTATAATAAATTTCATTTTAAAATTATAATTGGTTTCTGTTGTAGATTGGCATGAAAAAATTATGATAGCTAAAGAATTTCAATCATCACTATATTTTTCAGGTTGTGTATTTTACAGCAATTTTCCCTTACTTCCTTCTGACAGCATTACTTATTCGTGGCTGTACTCTGGAGGGACACATGGAAGGGATTAAGTTTTATCTGACACCAGATTTTGAGAAACTTAAAAAGGCTGAGGTTAGTAAACTGCAGTTGCCAATCTCATAATTGATTCCTTAAAAAAACTGCATTTACATGTCCATTACAGCAGATTTCATTGAGTGTGTATCCAAAGGTAATATCGTTGGTTAGCTTGCTTGTTAGCTGAACCGTGAAGTCAGTGTTAGGTCAGGTAAACTACCATCCTTTAAGAGTAGACTAGTCCGGCAGATAACCAATCTATCTGTCTGTTGGACTAGGCTACTTCGAAAGAAGGGTAGTATACCTGACCTGATAATGAATTCACGGTTCAGCTAACAAGCAAGCTAACCAAAGATACTACCTTTGGCTACATACTCAATGAAATCTGCTGTAGTATCTATTTGAACTCAAAGTTAGATCTGAAGTTATACAATATCGCACATGTTTGAAAATAGAGCGCATTTTACATTTAATAATAATGTTGTTGTTTGAGGTAATTGTTTATGTTGTAAATCTATTAGTGTCAACTATTAACTTAAAGCTAGCTCATTTATCAACAAACTGTGTTGCCGAATGTATCGTCTGTTTCCATTCTATTGCACACATTTCAACAGAAATTTCTTCATGATCCCGAATATTTCTGCTTTAAGGATATTCGCTACTCTGTTTAAAAATAACAAGCTTTTTAGATGGCTGTTATGAAGTGATAGTATATAAAGAAAGTAACTGAAAAAGTAGGAAAAAATGGAGGGTCTGTGTGCTTGTTTTCGAGATATAAGCCAATGACAATTTTGCGGGAAATAATTCTCTCTAGATTTTTCATATATTTAACATTGGCACCTTTTTTGTTTCAAAAACAATGAAATAACAAGGATTTTATAAGACTTTGAAATAAGTCTTTTTACACTTTATGTAATAAACTTATAAAAAGAAAAGTAGGGATTAGTGGGCAAAATTTGTTAATGGCAATACATGGATAAAACCAGAGGATTCCGAAAATTGGCAAAAATTCAAAAAATAGAGGAGCAAACATCCTTAATGGTATAATCGATACTATTCCTTGATATTTCATAGTCTTCTACAAACAATTGCATGCCCATGAAATAGGTGGTACATATGGAACCTCAACTTTTATACTTAAAGTTTGACAACAAAAATATTAAGCCGCAATCCTATAAAAGATAAAGAAAAATATAATTATTGTTCTTGCGTTACCCCACTCTGATTGAAGGTATGGAGTGATGCAGCAGTACAAATATTCTACTCACTTGGTACTTGTGTTGGGGGTCTGATAGCCATGTCTAGTTACAACGAATTCAAGAATAATTGCCTAAGGTAAGTATATGTGCTTTACTATGTTGATCTACAACTTTCTTTCGCCATATGTGTTTCACTATTTTGGTAAGCCATATGTGTTCCCTTTAATGGTATACCATATATATGTGCTCAACTATGTTGGTAAACCATAATTATGCACTCATACATGTTGGGAGCCATATGTATTCCCCTATGTTGCTACACCATATGTTTCTCCTATGTTGTTACACCGTAGGTATTCCCTTAAATACTTGTGAATGTCAAAGAAACACACAAATATTTTTTAATAAGTGAATGTCAAGAAAACACAAATACTTTTGATAGTTACATTAAAAGTGCAGCATTTAACAAGTAGAAGAACAAATTGTTTAAAATATATTTTTTTTTATTTCAGGGATGCTTTGATGATTCCTCTCATTAATTGCCTGACCAGTTTTTATGCCGGATTTGTCACATTTTCTATACTTGGATTCATGGCGCATAAGAAAAATACTACTGTGGAAAAAGTAGCTGCTGGGGGTATTGTTATTTAATACTTTATAGATATCAAAGTTATTACTACATTACATTACAATAAATTACATTACATAAAGGTTATATTTCATAGCATTACTGGCAAAAAGATTTTACATAACATCATATTTGGAAATTGGTCTTATTTTGAATAACAGTATATAAAGGATGTGTATGCTTGTTTTCATATTTTTACATAACATACCATATCACAATAACATAACATTAATTTACATTATGATACGCATATTGACATTTGAATTACATAACATTACATTATGATACGCAAATTGACATTTGAATTACATAACATTACATTAACATTACATTAACATTACATTAACATTACATTAACATTACATTAACATTACATTAACATTACATTAACCTTGTATTCCATTAACATCTATTACATTTCATTTCATAACAGTACATTTCATTTTATTTCATTTCATTACAACATGACACAACAAACATTAATGATTCTATTTGTAAAAGAAGTTTTTCTATCAGGTCCAGGACTTGCCTTCATAGTGTATCCTGAGGCACTAGCACAGATGCCCGTGTCCCCTGTTTGGGCTGTTCTCTTCTTCCTAATGATGATGATTCTGGGATTCAGTTCAATTGTACGTATAATGATATTTTATTGTTAGAAATTTCATTTTTGTCAAACTTGAAAGTTTCTACACCTAATGTTGTTATTGTCAAATAATTGAATGTATTATTACAAATTGTCAAGTTATTGTGTCTGTCGAGTGTTTTTGCATAAATTTCCAGCGATTTTCTGAGTTTAATAGTGTTACTTATTTTGATCAGATAATTTTTTTTAAATTGAGTACTTATCGAAAACGATTTTGGTGAAGTTTTTATTGTATCTTGTTTTATATTTTCAGTTTTCCATGACAGAAACAGTTATAACAGGGATATACGATCAATTTGAGGACTTCATGAAGAAAGATAAAAGGCGATTATATTTCTTCCGTCTATTTGTTTGTTTCTTTTTCTTTGTTCTTGGACTCCCAATGGTTACAAAGGTAATAATTTATTTCGTTGGATAACATATATAATACTTGTTTAACTTCTAAGGGGTCTTTTGCAATGTTTTTTTCTTGGTAATGTGCTGAACAGGGGTGTTTGAGTCGAGGATTCGATTGTTGTTCGGTTAACACAAGACTTCATATGAAATCGTCTTTTGCTGCTTTTACCCTGTGTGTTGGTCGGTTACTTTTGTACGGTATATTCACGTGACATTTAATGTGTGTCTATGTCCTGAATACATGTATGCATGTATGTTGTATCTTTCACTGTACCTTAAGTACACTTTTTAAAGGATAGAAACGTATATAATGGTTGACAAAGTTTACTTCAATTTTTTAGATTTATTAATAATGCATTTTAACAAAATGTGAAAGCTGTTTTATTTAATTTACAGGGTGGACTTTACATGCTTAATCTTCTGGATAGCTATGTCGGAGGCTTCCCTTTACTCATTGTTGGAGTAATAGAACTTATAGTAGTAATATATGTGTATGGTTTTAGTTTTTCAAACTCTGACACCGAAAAATATCCTAGGCGCTTACTTAGAGGTGAAGTATTAAGAACTGATAATGCCTTTTTTAACTTTATTTTTCCTTAACTCAAATCGACATGTAGATGTTTTATTCGTCGAAGTTACAGTTTGTCTTTCTTTTAAGATTTGTGATTGCTAAAGTTTCAGAAATTTAAGAATATTTGACATTCATTAGTTTCTGTAGGGATAACATATCAGTGGCAAAATATATTGATAATCTTTGTTTACTAGCTCCATTCTATATAATATGTAGACGTAATTTGGAACAAATGATGTATTTTCCAATCAAAGGAGGAGGCTTTATACGCCTAGTGAATCCGCCATTGTCATATACAGTGACTGTTTGCTTTATCGTTTTCCCATATTACAGGTTTTCTACATTTCAAGATTGACATAGAGATGATGCTTGGTAGAACCATATTTACAACTGTGACGTTTTATTTCTTTGGAGTCATGTGGTGTATCGTAGCACCTATAATTCTAGTGGTAGGTTGTCGTATCATAATCAGTTTAATTCAACGATTAAAGCAACTATATGTGGCGAAGTTCGTGATATAGTTGTTTTTAATAAGCTTTGGAAGTTCAAATATTTTGGCCAAGAACATCTATTATGATACATGGATTGTCGAAATGCGCATTTTGTGCAGAAACAAAAGTTAATACCGTTTATGTTATAATTGTTTCAGTTCCCTTTTTTGTGAATCTCTTGAATTGAGGGTATTTTGATAATTCGAACATTAAATATAGTAATTTTTGCTATAGTAGCGTTATATTCAGTTCAGTATTTTTGTGTTTTTACTTTTTTCATTGATGATTTAAAAAAAAAAATCATAGTATATGTATATATATAACACTCAGTCAATCAAAACATGACAAAAAAAAACGGATAGGACACTATTTCGTATTCGTTGCAATATGAAATTTGTAAGTATTTCGATTAAATTCTACTGGAATTTGAATTATCTTTCCTTGACCTCAAAATAAAGTATTTCACCTAATATAATTACAATTCACAAGTTGAACTTTCTGTAGTTTGATATATAGATAGATATTTACAGTAGTGATGGTGAGACATGATATCAGCGTCGTGGTACTCCTCATTACTCGTTCATACAATACTATTCGATGTGTTTATAGTCGGTTTTGCTTATAACAAAAACTGTTTCAAAACTGTCATGATAACGAAGATCAGGTAAACAATGAAGTAACTCTTCAAACTATTAAAATAAACAGTGAATGTTAGTGATGATGGTATGTTTACACGTGATGTTTCATGAAGTATTCTACACTAGTTACATTATTCACAAGTTATAGAGATTGAAAATAGTAATAGACAGTAACCAACAAACATACAAATAGAATATAAAAGAATAAATGTCTCTGCTACATGTACATACTAATTTTATTTACCATTTCAGCTTGTCGTGATACTTAAAGCACTACAATTTGAGCCAATAACGTTAGGCTCCTATGTTTATCCTTACTGGGCCAACGCCTTAGGTTGGTTGACTGTTTTGTTTTCCGTGTTCTTCATACCCGGTTGGTGGATGTATTATTTTATTACAAAGGACATTTCACGGGTAGGTACAGAACACTTCATCTATTAAAGATGTATCGAACTAAAATTTAAGGTTAACACGTGTATATGCTCTTATATCTTTCATCGCATAAGATAACATACCTTTTGGAACAAAAACATCTACCATTTCCGACTACTTCTTTTTCTATGATAATTTCCATTATTTTATAATTATAAGAAATAAAAAATTCATACTTTAAGATAGAAAAACATATATAAATAAAGGACCCCCTTTTACACCATCATGAAGGTGAACTCACTAGTGACTATGTCTTATACAATTGGACCGTTGTGTTTTGTGTTGTATTTCAACGCCAAGGCTTTCTACATTTCAGTAATTTAATTGTTATTTGCTAGTAGTTGAAAACTATTTATAGTCTTTTTTGTCATTGTCGATATAATTGTTTTTATTATTTACAGGGCTGCAGACCACGAAATACTTGGGGACCGTCACAGTTGGCGAAAAAGGACTGGTCCTTTTTTATACATCCATTTAAAAAATCACGGAGTCGAATAGACCTTCGACGATTTAGCCAACAACACGTCGTTGCACCAAAACGATCACTTAGATCAAAATCAGCTCCATTTCTAGAAACACTAGACGAAATAACACGCGAGGAATCTTCAGATAAACTTCAAGATATATAGTTCTGATTAACATACAGTAACTGATATTTTATCAGAAATGTGTTACAGATTAAAATCAATCTTAAGAAACTTTTAAATCCCCTTCCCTTTCATGAATGTGACCTACCGAATTAGACTATTTACCGGATTTGTTATCACATAAGCAACACGACGGGTGCCACATGTGGAGCAGGATCTGCTTACCCTTCCGGAGCACCTGAGATCACCCCTAGTTTTTTGGTGGGGTTCGTGTTGTTTATTCTTTAGTTTTCTGTGCTGTGTCGTGTGTGCTTTGTTTGTTTGTCCTTTTCATTTTTAGCCATGGCGTTGTCACTTTGTTTTAGATTTATGAGTTTGACTGACCCTTTGGTATCTTTCGTCCCTCTTTTAAATACTAGTATACAAAACTGAAATTTCAAAGTTATCTTTTGTAAATCGTTTCATAGTTCTGCTTATCATGTTGAATATAACTGATGTGATTTATATGAAAAATAGAGATGTGTTTACAATGTATTACTATGTTCTGAAATCAAAATGTAATTATGGTGCTATACCAAGGCCCATTAGTTCGAGAATATCAAATTATAAAGTGTCATCAATTGCAAGTCATAAGAGTTGTCTCTTATTTGCTTAATATTTATTAACAAAACAGGGAAGACGATTAGGTGATCAATGTTGATAAAATAATGAGATTTCATAAAACTGCATATTAAGAACTTTTGTTTTGCATATTGTATGTTTGCATGGGACATTTTTTATTCTAAAAATATTTGTGTATTTATATTGTGTGCATATGTATCAATCACTAATCATACTTTTAATGTAAATTCTCATTATACCGCTTGTATGTCCATAATTGGTACTAGTTTATGTTGTAGTTATATATGTATGTAGCATATGCTTATTTTTGTTTGCTTAACATCCAGTGCAAAATGTATAACTTTTTACATAATAAGAACGAGAACAAAACACACTAGTATTATACAATATGTACTAGTTTTGAAAAGGAATTGTCCGTTATGTTAGATTTTGATTGCCACTACAGAAAAAAGGCTAGGGGAAAATTACGGGTTGCAACAGGCCTCCTACAGACCCCTCAAAGAGGTTTTACACTTTATCCTGACACGAAGCATCGTAACCAGAATGCACGTGACTATTTATTTCGACATCCAGCACAACTAAACAGATGCCTCCTCATCATTGCATGGAAGAGGTCTAGGTGACGTTTTTTCTACATCCACGTTAGCTTTGATCAATTTGACAGCATCGCACTTTTGTTCAATGTGTAAACGGCACATTGTCTTTTTGTCTGTCTTTTTGGTCAAATTAATTTTGTTTTTCATGTTTCCATGGCTCTAAAAAAACACACTTTCAATTCTCCACACTCTTTCGTGATGACGACATCATTTACGAACCTCTCAAACCCAAAATAAATGAAAACAACCATTCAAATAAACACAACATGTATCTAGGGTTTCGCCACGAAATTATTTTTTAAAACCAAACGTTCGCTTGAACTGCATACATGCATAGTTGGGAATACTCCACTGCAATTGTTGTCACTATTGTAAGTTTAACACTCGTTGTATACGTACATTACTGGGGTGAGTATTTTATCGAAAATGCAGTAGCAATGATGATGTTCATTACTGAAATAAGATCATGCAATATATTTAAAATATCTTTAAATCAAATCTAAATATAATCAGAAATTTCCATTTATTTTCATTGTATAAATATTGTATTTAAATTTACACATCTTTATGTTATCGTGACGAAAGGTAGAAACGAAACTTCTATTATGACCGATATTTCATTGTAAATATTATGAAAGCACGCCCATTTTAACAGGTCTTTATTATTTTACAACCGTTGTAAAAAGACGGAAATATAATTCTATAGAGCCCTAGATATCAGACTTATTTTTGTATAAAAACTCTATGTCATGGCTATTTTCGGAAAAATATTTAATTCAACAGAATTGAGACAAACGATAGTTGGGCTGTATTTAATAAGAAGCACATGTGTATTACAAATTGTGGTATGTGCGCTGGTATTTCCCTAGTTTGCCTGACAAATACGACTGTTGTAAACTTACAAAAATTTAAAACACGTATAAATGTATGTTAGAGTCAGATAGCATAACAAGCAGAGTTAAAGTAACTCAGTCATACATAAAACCTGCAGTGAACATGCCTATCTGAGGTTTTGGAGAGAATCTTCACAAATAGCCAAATTAGAAGATTTATAGAAAGCATGAAATTTAAAAAATAAAAATGATTGTCGAAATTTACAATGAAAACGGGAAATGTACCAAAGAGACATCAATCCTACCGAAGAACAGAAAACAGCCGAATGCCACATATGGGTCCGCACAGCTAAACAGATGCATCTATGTTATATACTAATTTTAACACATACTATAGTGCCTAACAAGATTTTGTGAGGGAATTCGATGTTTGCTACGCCACTGTTTATTTCAACGCAGTTTATGACAATACTTCTGTACTAATCGAAATGAAAGTTTTTGCAGTGTTTTGAGAAATGATTTTACTTTGTAGTAACGTATTGTTTTGGAAACATTTTATGCTTTAAAAGGAAAATTTTTCTGTATAAAGTCAATAATTATGTGGAGTTTTGAAGCCCAAACTTTGTATGGCCTTAAATACATAAATGAAAGATCCAAAAACTGTACCAATACAGAACGACATGTTTATGAAATTATAGCAAAACTTTTGGTTGACAAATTTGTATTCGTTATTGCAAAAAATGAATTTTGAATATCTTACATTTTCTCCCTACCCAGTTTACCCCTATTACTTATTATAATGTGGACCGGTCATTGTTATTGAATATTACGCAATTTGATTGGGTTAAGTTATTATTTGTTTACCTTCAAACTGTTTCTGCTTTTCATACATGACTATTGATTAAATCAGAACGTGCATGAATGTGACAGTAACTAAAATGACCATCAAACTGGACACTGGATGAGTCCATGTTATGTTTTATCAATGAAAGTATAGTTATAAAAGGTAAGAATCGCCAATTCTCCTATTTTCACAATTTTTCAAATACACAGTAGATAGATTATTTTTTAATAGTCAATTGTGGAGAAAAACAGAAAAAGTTTGCAAATAAGACGTTTTATTCCAATCAACAAGTCATTTTTCGGAGAGAAATGCCGAAATACGCTTTACACACGGCTACGCCAGGTAAAATTATTATTTATCTAACAAAAAAAACAACATTTTTGAGTCTCATAAGAACATGCTAATTACAATTAATCCCAAACTAAGGAAGTCATTAAATAAAGTCAAAATATGTCCGATCTACCTATTTTTGGTGGAAAAAGTCAATACGATCGTATTAAGGTCAATTTCGTCTACCTCACAAAATCTTGTAAGGCACTATACCATATTCAGATAGTAATATTATGACTCTTACTACATATACTTGATTAAGTTTATTGTTTGTACATCAGGAACAGATTACTTTTGCTTTTTTTTTAGAAAACTGTGAGGACATTTTCGTCATCAATGCTTTTCAACTTCGTACTTTTTGCCTTTTTAAACACAAAATCGAGCGTCACTGCGATATTAAGTCTTTGGTACACGAAACGCGCGTCTGGCGCAAATGAAAAAAAATCAATCCTGGTAACTATGATGAGTTTACTGTATAATATGTTCTATATGGAAGCCTAGCTGGTACTGAAACACTTGTGTTCTTTTCATGTATATAGAAGAATTTGTTTTCTCTATTGCATAGACACCTATCTTTTCTTTTCTCTCTCTTCGTGGCAATATAAAATCAAAAGACGTGAGTCAGTAAAAAAGAGTTGTCTCAGTCTAAATTGATCTTTTGTTTAAATAATATGTATTATTTAACCTTCTATGATAATACACGATTTTTATTTCTTTGGCTTATTCTATAATTTGTCTTTTGATGTGAGAAAACATACGTTCAATGAACTTAATCTAGTATATCCTATATCTATTTACAAACTAAATCAGACTGGTTCATTCTGCATTTGTACAGATATACATTTCTAATTGTTTGTAAGATGAATGTCCGTTCAAGGATCAATAGGGCGGTGAAATATAGCATATTATGGCTGGTTTATTCTCCCATTTGGAAAGACTTAATGTAGGCGTTTTAAATTAAAGAAATACTAGTGATTTTATAGTGAATTAGTATACAGTGGTTTTAATGATTTTCTAAAAAAGTAAAAACGAAATAACCGATTACGGTACAAGATTTTATTTTTAACATTTTTATATTGCTTGTTGTTATGCTAAAATTATTTTGTTCGCAACTGTTCTTGCAAAATATATGTGGTAGTTAACATTTTTAAGCGTAAGGACGATTGCCCGTTGCTCATATTTACTAATCTTATTTGTTCCACACTCTTTCAATTTCATGAACAAGATCCTCCTCTACCAACGTCTTAAAATGAAGCAACCATCAAGTTTGAGTGATATTTGTTTCATTATAAAACATCAAGTTTTAACCAACTCTTCTATCATATCATTTTATAAAGAAAGAAATTAAATCAATCAAGTTAAAAGTAAGATTGAAAAATTTTAGATAAATGAATTGACCAGAGATGAATAACAAACTGAAATATAGAATGTAGGATACCACTACGATGCACAAAAGACTAATGCTACTAATATATAAATGAATTGCGGACGGAATTTCCTCCCATCCAAAGACATCCACAACCTACCTAAAAAGGAAAAAAAAACATACAAACAAAATCGTTACTGAAGCGAAAATTCAAATAATTGCTTTAATATGTCCATATTAAAACATGTTATTTTAAATCGAGATTATTTATAATCAAAGAAAGATATTTGGCTTTCTTGTTTGAAACGTTAATAAAAATTACAGAAACATTTCTTTTATCTAAATGTGCAATCTTTGATAATTTTCATTTTATTAAAAGTATTTTAGGGTCGTTTTGCTTATTTTACCTATTATATCTAGCCGTGTTTTGTCAAGAACTAGCCATTTAACATAGTTTAGATCATATCAAAATTTTGCTATAGGTACTAAGCTAGTACACATGTTTGTGTAGGGGGTAGTTGAAGTTCGCCGTCGAGTGCGGGATTTTCTCGCTGTGTGTAAGACCCTATTGGTTGCCTTCGGCTGTTTTCTGCTTTTTGACACGTCACCAGTTTCAATGCTCAATTTTATAAAGAGAAAATTGAAAACCTCAATGAAAATCCCAATATATGTATCTAATATATCTTATTACAGGAAAAAAATATTTGCTACTGTTTTAAACATCAAAAGGTTACCGTTGTGTTGATAAACTAAACGCATTGAGGACCGAAAATTCTGAAATGTTTTGCCTCAGACAGCTATGGTAATCTGTTCCTGGGGTAGAAATTAAAAAATAATTTATGATTATGACCAAATCAATGATATTTTTTTTTATAAATTTAAACGTTCTTTTTACTAAAAAAAAGTTCATCGGAAGATAACAGAACCTTGTCGATAAAGATTCCGTATATATGAACTTTACAATTAATACATAATAGTTTTGGCGTAGATATTCTAGGTACTGGCATTGTTTATCATCTTGATTACATGTTATGGTTTTCTTTTTATTTGTCTCCGTATATTTTAACACACTGTTTAGTCCATGTTTGGTAAAAGTAAAATCACAAAAATACTGAACTCCGAGGTAGACTTAAAACGGAAAGTCCCTAATCAAATGGCAAAATCAAAATATATATTTTTGGCGTGGCTCGTTATTCATACATTCTGACATTGTGTTATTGTGCTGTTGTCATTATATAAGTTCAAGTCTTTCAGTGTCACTTATGCTCTTGTCTATAGAGTGTTTATATGAATTGTTTGTCTTTGTTGGCATAGTTATTTTCATAGTGATTAAGATTTTGATATAACATAGACTGTTGTGAGTTTTTGACAGTTTTACCTAGTGTCTTTTTGTTTTGCACACACATTGTTGTCAATATAATGGAAGTTTACTCGATTGTCATACAAATGCCTGTACCAAATGAGTTTGGTGTTTTTTTTTTGTCACAAAATGTATTTTACAGTTTTTTTTTTTTTTGTTTTTTTTTTTATATATTTACATTGGTACAGTATCATGCATGTATTCTCATCTATTCACAACGTTATCAATTTTTGTTAACATGATTCTCTCGAATTTACATTTTGTAACAGAGAAAACTTCCCAGTTTCAACAAAATGTTCTTTTTAAAATATTCTCCTTTTTTGCAATTTAGAAGGAATATAAGTATCTTCAAAAACTAAAAAAAAACGAAGATCGATAAGGATTATTCCGATTCCTCAACGATCAAAATGTCTCATGCACGTGGTATTTCTGAATGAAGGGTTACTTTGATATAAATACTTCATAATATGCATTTATAGGTCTTTAGAATATGTAAAAAGTCTGCAACAATCGTTCACCACCTGATAACCTAAGGTAATACCG